>JAHHFK020000494.1:0-348207 GCA_024533555.2 Aedes koreicus
CTATCTATCGCATATAATGGTTACAATAACCATGAAAATGGTCGAATTCACCACGTTCATGGCATTTTTGACTATGTGCATGGTAACAAAGACTATTCCGACATTATAGAAAATGTTGGATCAACTCTTTTTAACGGTCGTTTTGATCATGCTCATAGTCGGTTCTAAATCACTATACTGAAATAGTCATCCTCACCCCCAATAATGGTAATATTGACTATGTGTAAACATAACCATAATATGTGGCCACACATACTTTTCATTTGTCATATTAACTTCATTTGTGTTCCGAGGTTGACTGTTCGGCTAATGAACCCCGACAGATTTGTAAACCTAGATCTCTGGGTATTTTTACAAATCACGGACTGGAATGGATTCGATCATTTAATTGCCTAGAGCATCTGTAAATGCGGTTTATTCCAGGGACCTGGCGGGCTGTCATTGTCCTGTAGCTAACATCTCTTACAACCAAACGTCAAAAGATTCATTGTTTGTAAACAATGCTGGCGTTCGTACCCGTAGTAACAAACGTCAGATGGGCCTTATTCAAATAAGGCCCGCTATATGTTGCATAGTAAATAGGATAGGGTTGCCAGATCCCTGGTTTATTCAAAAAAATGTACCTAGAATTCTACACAGAAAAAAAAATAGTTTTTTCAGAAAGCAAGTGTAAACAATGAAATTGTTTGCAATCTTTCATGCAACAGACCTAATCTATGTAACCCAGGTAAAATGTGGCATTAATTCATAGGATATTTCATGCCAATTTTAGCCAGATGTCACCTAGATCAGCTCTGTTGCATGAAAAATTGCAAACAATTTTATGCACATGTAAAAATGAATTATTATTATTCTGTAGCATTCCTTATATGTGCACTAGTCAACGCAGAAAGTTACATGGTTCTTGAAAATAGTGTATTCATTAGTTTTGTGGATTGATCACACAGCTTTAATTTAAGTGGGCACAAAATTAACGAAAATCGTGTACTTGAAATGGTAAAGCTTCAGTTTATTAAACTCCTATCCTCCACAAGGCCTGTTCCGGCTGTAGCTGAAAATATCATCCGTCAGTTTCGGATAGAAGTTGTTGATTGCCGCCTTTCGTTGGCTGCAGTTGTTCAACTTCTTGAGCAGGAGATGAACCATAGCTGGATCATTAAGGCTATTCGCGGCGTCTTCCAAAGGGCCGAGTGACGAGTCACTTTGTCGAACGTGGTGCCATCCTCTGTATCGAAAGTGAACTCCCTGATGTTGATTGATAACGCTTCCTAAACCTGCTTCGGCTTCTCTGGAGGCCGGAATGGCCAAATGTTGTGAAACTTACACCGTCTACAATCGTTCAGACAGTTTTAGACACACCAACAGTTCGATTTCTGAAGGTATTTTAAAATCTAAATAATCCTCATCGTCACCTGAGGTCCAAATGATGCAGTTTAGAGCATCTTCAGCGGTGGTCTATTTTTGGAACAACTTTATACTTGATTTGCATCAACAAAACTTGAATTGACGCACCGGTGTTGTATTTCTTGTTGTTTATCCCACCATCACCTCTCATTCTGTCAATCATTTAACATCGCAGAGATCGCAGATTTTTCGCAAACTTTTTGCCATGGAGCAAATAGTTTTAAATGCCAGAAGTGCGTCGTTAGCAGACGACGTGGAATACTTGCTCTTTAGTTTGGCTGAAGGTGAGTGTGTGAATATGCATTTCATTTAAACGATATTAGATAATGCTGATTTGTAATTCTTAAGAAACTCAGGGAACATTCCAGAAAATCAGGGAACATCCCAGAAGTTGGAGGCTTCTTCCCAGAAGTTCAGGCAACTTCCCTGAAATTCATGGAATTTTCCATAAATTCAGGGTGCTTCACGTGAGTTAAGGGAACTTCTTATAAGTTAAGGGTTCTTCCCAGAAGTTCAGGCAACTATCCAGAAATTCAAGGATCTTTCCAGAATTTTATAAAACTTTTGGGTATTTCTCAGAGGTTCATTGAACTACCCAAAATTTCAGGGAACTTTCCAGAAAATTAGAGAACATCCCATAAGTTCAGAGAACTTTCCAGAAATTCATGAAGCTTTTCAATAGTTTACGGATCTTCCTAGAGGTTCAGAGAACTGCTCAGAAGTTCATGAAACTTCCCAGTAGTATAAGGAACTCAGAAGTTCAGGGAACTTGTAGGAGTTCTAGGAACTTCCTTGAAGTTCAGGGTACTTTCCAGAAATTCAGAAAACTTCCCAGAAATTCTGGAAACGTCCTCAAAAACCATGGAATTTCCCTAAAGATCAGGAGACTTTCAAGAAGCTCAGTGAACGTCTTAGACTTAGAACCTCCCAGAAGTTCAGGGAACTTCCCAAAAGCTCAAAGATCTTCCCAGAAATTCAGGAAATTTCTCAGAAGTCCTGGGATCTTCCAATTATTTCAGAGAACTCCAAGAATTTCAGAGAACTTCCCCAAAGAACGTGAAACTGTCCAGAATGTCAGAAAACATCCCAGAAATGCAGGAAACTTCTTAGGATTTTTTGAGCTTGCTCAAAAGATTAGGAAACATTCCAAGGATTTTCCATAAATTTAGGGAGTTTTCTAGGAGTTCGAGGGTCTTTTCAGAAGCTCGAGAAACTTTCCAATAGTTCAGGGAACATCCCAGAAGCTCAGGGTATTTAAGTTTTAAGAAAAACTTAAACTTCTTACTACTCGATCATTTTTCGTACCGAACCAAAACGAAAATCAGAGAATCAACTACTTTTTTAATGTTTTTATCAATTTTGCGGAGTTTCCACCGTACCACAATCTTGGATATTCTAAAAAGTTCTTGTAAGGTTTAACAAAATCTCGGAAATACTGTTTATTTCACAGAAATTCCACCCATCCAATTTATTCATTGAAAAAATTGATGATGCTGAACTTCCCTTATTCCATTATCATAAACCTTCAGTTTTAAAACTCCAATCAGGTAACCCTATAATCCAATAATTTTGCAATCAGGTGTTTTGAGTGACTGCTACTTGAAACCCCAATGGCTTTGGGTTTAATCCCAACCGGAGTCGGTAGGATTTTGAGAAGATGCAAAAGTCCGTTGGTCTCGGCTAATGATGAGTGCGATATCTAGGGTGGATTCGCCTCCGTCCGTTGGTGAACCAGTCTGAAGCTGAAAGCGACCCAAATAAGAAGATGATTGGTTTTGTTTGAATATAAATTTATGTTGTCATAACATTGATTTTACTGAAGTTTGCTTTGCACTATGAATACCTAGATGAGGTGACTTGCTGTCACCTTAGTCAACTCACCTGAGGAGTTTGTCACCTCTCGAATCATCAAACCACAATCACCTTTTGTAATTCTATGTTTACTGGATTGGCACATTGAGTCATATTCTGCTGCAAGTTGTTTGAATTTGAATTTCAGCTTGTTCAGCTTAGAAAAGGCTCATTCAGCTTCTAATCAAGTCAAATTGTTTGTTAGGTTATCTTACTTATAAAATAGGCTCTAATATAACTCTTTTTATTATTGTCATAGAATCAGAATAGTAGTTTATTTTTTTCAGCATTTCACAATTCTTTTGAAGCTTTGAGCATGAATGGCCCATGGGCTAATCAATTCTTTTTTTTTTGTATTTAAAAATGAAGCATGTGGTGAAATATTTCATAAGTATTTTCAAACAAACACAGGTTTCCGGAGTTTGAAGCTGTCCGGAACATGATTCAAATTGGAACTCATCACAGCATAGAACAAGAGTTTTCCAAGTAAGTAGACTTTACTGAATATTGCTGAAATGAGTAGACTCACTTATTTTTCACATTCATCATTTATCCTAAACATGAATAAGTCGTCATATGATCTACTTGCATGAAATGTTATCAAAATAAGGTTCGCACTAAAGTGCAGGTAAACACAAACCGATCCTTTTATGTATACGCGAGAGTAGGAGCTCTCTAAACGTTTACAACTGACTTTCAATACGCTCGTCAAATTACATTAAACATGTTCTTGGGTGTCCAAAACGTACAAAATTAAGGAGTTTTTCTTATATTCTGCACTGACATGTCAGCAGAAATCAAATCACCAGCAATAACAAAACATTTCATTTCAAAACCACGGCCTACTCTGTTCCGTCGGCTAAGTCGACGAGCCGTTCTGTTGTAAATATTTACAAATCATCTTTTTATTCAAGTTTCGATCTACAAGCTGAAAAAAAAAACAAAACAAAACTATATCTTTTCAATCTAAAAGGAATATTGTGACAGTTACGACTTTTGCCACCCTTATAACAAAGCCCACGCAAATCTACTAGTTTACTCAAAACTTTCCGTTTTTTTTTTTTCTTCAATCATTTCAGTCGAATCTTCAGTCCCAGCACCATCGCTAGCACGACGCCTACGCCAGAGATGGTCGGCCGCAGACGCAAGAAGCGCACCTCGATCGAAACCTCCGTCCGGGTGGCCCTCGAAAAGGCCTTCCTCGTGAACAGCAAACCTACCAGTGAAGAGATCACCAATCTCGCCGACAATCTCTGCATGGAGAAGGAAGTGGTCCGGGTTTGGTTCTGCAACCGACGCCAGAAGGAGAAGCGGATAAACCCCCCAAACGGCATGGAAAGTCCGACGCACTCTTCCGGCAGCAGCGAAATGTTCCAAATGCAGAACCTGTCCAGCGGAAGTCTACCGGCGCACTATCCGCCGCACCATGTGATGGGGCCCGGCGGTATCAAGCAGGAATGACTAGGCAATGGATCTTCGACGATGATGACTCCCTACGAAGACGTCGGAGGTCTGCCCTCGGTGCCGAGCCCCGCCACCCATCATCAGCATCACCCCTTTCTGATTTGAAACCCTTCTACCGCTGATCCGGTCGGTAGTTTCCGTCCCCCCGTTCCTTGAGCCCTTCAACATCTACCACCAACCATTCCCCTTGGTATTCCAATGCACATATCAGAGCGATCCTTGGTGATCTGGAAAATAATAAAACAGAGAAATGCAGTCTACGCAACTTCTGAGAAGTTTTGCCCCCGCTCGTAGTGGCCCCCGATTCTTATTTATTACATCGTAACGAAACAAATGAACTACAAAAAAAAAACATTTAAAAAACAAGAGGATATTTACGTTAATGTGTTCCGTATTGAAAGCAGAGAAATGCAAGAAGAATGTGAATTAAATTTAATTAAATCAATATTAGTGTCGTAAGCATAAAGATGAGAAACATACCTACCTACTTAAGTACTGTACGAAAGAGTTCTATGCACGATGAGCCAGACGACGAGCGGCGATATCATTCCAAAAGAAGCTTTAAGCGTTTTCTCCATTTATCCGATAGGCTTACTTAGTTTGATCTTTCTCCTCTGATTTCCCGGATATTCCGAAAATGTTATCAAGTTGAGTAAGGTGAAGACCAACGGCAGAATCCGTCAAATCCTATTTACTTTGAAACGACGTTCATCTTATCAATAGCAGTTGAAGTACGAATTGCCTTTAAAACCATATCCTCAGCCATTTGATTCTTAGTTATTCTAAAAAATAAAATTGGTAAATCATGAATTCCTAATTTCTTATTCAAACTCTCCATTGATTTGATCGTTCGTTCACTATAAAAGAACGCTCTCTGGGAAGCTTTCACAACTTGAAAGCTTTCCTAAGATCATTCCTATCAAGACTCAACGCCTACATTCTTCATCTTATTCAATTTCACCCCTAGTTCCTGTACATAACCTCAATCGGAAATAAAACTGAATGTATAGCAAAGATTTAACATTAGTTATAAATGTCCGTTTATTGTTTCACCTAGAATTACTGCAACAGAATGTACTAAACACACTGCTTAGGAAGTCTCTTGAGCATAAGTAATTCCTTTAAAAAAATCGTACACCGACGACCTGATTGAATTATTGTGCAATTTGCATACCGGTTTTCTTAGTTGTGCATTTTTTTCCCTCTCTCGAGAAAACGTTAACCTTTCCTTTCTCCCCCTCCTTAGAATGCCAATAGGAAGCATACATCGAAGTTAAGTTATTGCTTTAGTTTAATAGACACTCAACGTTTCACACTTTGTTTTCTTATGCACGGAATCATAAACTTGTAACGGTAATGAAAATCAAAGATGTATACTAACACAAAAAAAAACTATTAAACTACCTACAAATTATTAACGACAAAAATTGAAAAATTAGGCAAACCAACCGATGTGTAAACGGAACTGTGAAACGATGATATTGCTTTTTCTATATCGATCGAAACAGGAAAAGCTCTGTAAAAAATATTCAAAATTGCTGTAGAAATCGAGGATAAAATTTAAGAAACATAAACAATATATCCAAAGAACAAGTAAAAAAAACCCTTTACTAATATTTCATTAAGCGCAAACAAAAACAAAACTACCGCAACCGTAACTTATTTCTGTATAAATCATTCAAACCTCCCTCCCACACGTACACAAACTACAAATTTCAGCGGCTCAGTTTTCCCCCCCTCATCAAAGAATCAGACGAACGATGAAATAACTCCTAAACACGATAGAGGAGAGTTCCAATGTTTCCTAACCGAGTTCGGATTGGAAACGGCTCCCAGTCTTCCAGCCAATAGCAGAAACACTCAAAACAAGTAGTATACTTAAATGCGAAAAATGAAAAATGAAAAAAAAACGAAAACAAACCCAACAAGGTAGATATTTTAGTAAACTAATTCAACAACGGATTGATGTTCCTATATTAAACGAGAGATGTAAAGAAGTTTCAGCCCTGAACCAAAAAGAGGAAATGAAAAGACGCAAAACTGCAATAACATTTAGTAGGTAACGGTAACGGTTACAGATAGTAAGTTTATTTTTTTTTTTTTTGGGTCTGCTTCCCTTCGCCCACGCTCATCCCAGCAATGCAGACGAACTTTATTTTTGGTTCGAACTTTTTCAGTTACAGAGCTGGAACAGAACAGGAAAATATTTCATTTATTTAAAGAGACAAATAAGGACAAGCAAAATGTGAAATATAGCATCTAAGAAATAATCAAGAAGACGAAAATTGTAAAACTTAGTAGATGAAAATAAAAACAAAACTTAAGGCAGTTGAATGTGAGTTAAACTAATTTTTGTCTATATTTTTCTATGATTCGATATTAAAGCAAAGGAAATTCAATGGTGTACATAAGTGAGTAAATGGAAGGAAAAGATAAAAAATCAACTATAAATAAAATGCAGTTAGATGAAAGCGAGGATAATAAATATGGATTCACAATTGAAAATGGATTTGGTTTGATTTGTTCGGTTCAATATGATTGCCATCGATTTGATAGCTTCTACTTCGGGGGATGGGGGTTTAGCTCTGGCACGTTTCTATCACGCTGATCAGCTCTCCAATTTAATTCGTCATTAGTTGATTGACGGCTGATGGATACACTCTCCTTCCGGTACATTTGTGCCACATGCTCCGGTTTCTTCCACACTACCGCACTCCGGGCAGACCGTGATCAGACAGGAAATTGCCAGGTAGAAGTTTACCTTTCTATACTTTCTGTTCACAGGATCAACAGGATCGACATTAACCATCTACCGTCCTCCGCGATATTGCCACTCAACCATCGACTGCGCTCTTACGATCTTTCATATTCCTCTGATTTCCTTCCGCTGGTAGCACCGCTGATGACACAAACCGCCTCCGACGACTCGCATGGCCATGAGACGGAACGTACTTGTTTTGTGGTTTGAAGTTTGATGGCTTGAGGTTCTGTTGCCTCATATCCGCCAATGACTACCCTCTGGTATCAGTCGCTTTACAATTCCAGTCAAGCCATTTTGATGAATTTTATCATTTCTTTCAACCTTGATTCATTGAATTCTCCAATAACATCCTTCAGGTTACGATAACTATCCCATTCAAAATGGTTTCTGATGTGTCCGTACTTTATGCAGTATAGCAGCGTGTGTTCGTCGTATCCTTTTCGTCGCATAATTCGCAATCATCAAACTCATTTATTTTCAGTTTGGCTAACCAAAAATTTGAGTAGTCATGTCCAGATAGAGCATTTCTCTGCCAAATGAGCAAATGACTGAACTCGACCCTCTCCGCAGCGTTGCCAGGTGGATTTATACAATATCGGTATTGCTTATGAAAAATATCGGTATTTATAGGTATAGAGTAAAATTCAGATTTTTTTCAAGTGAACTGTAGTTTAATTTTGATATAAGATTACAATATATTTTGGCGATCATTTTTCTTCTATTTTCAAATTTTATATGGACAAAGTTTGACGTAAACATAAAAAATAAAATAAAAAATACATTAGCCATTTTTTTATATTTGCCATCTCGAGATTGAATATGTATACTTTGAATAAATATACATTTCAATATATATTTTTTAGAATACACACTTCTTAAGATGTTATTAAGATAACAAAAATCATGCATAGCGATAAGGTTTTTGAGCCAACTCCCGTTGTGCTAAGCACATCCCTTATTTTTTTAAATAGATGTAAACACAAAAACGGATTAATTCTAGTGTATACCGCTTCCAATTTTATACACTTTTCCATACATACCACTGGATTTGTTAGACACGAAAAGCTATGATATGATCGATTATTCAACACTGCTAGATAATTTCTTTTGAAAATCCCATATTACCCTATCAATAAATAGATAATTTCTTTTGAAAATCCCATATTAAAAAGCATAAATGTATAAAGTATTGTTGCTTGTTACTATAGGACTGATGAGTTTACCCAACAAACAAACGAAAGCAGTAAATAAGCATCTGTGCATTATTACAACTGAATTAAGACTTTTGTGGCTGAATAAAAAATCTGGCTGAAATATAAGCTGAATAACCATGTCTTCAATTGAAACAATAACATTATTTCAAGTGTTTCATTTTGTTTGAATAACATGCTTATTAAAAGCTATTTTAGTATTTATATGTAACTAAATTTACACAGTTCAACAAAGAGTCGAATAACAGTTTATAAATCCGTTGAAACATCGTTTATATAGCCTATTTATAGCTATGCTGTATAAATGATGCTATATTCATTGAATTCAGTTAATTCCTATGTTTTTGTTTATGAGTTTAATTTTTGGTACTGATGAAAAAGTATTGACCTGTTTTCAAGAGTTGAAATTATAGTCAATTGCTTGAAGCAAATAGCTCAAAGGCTACCCTTTACATTGCCCATCAGAATAGAAAACAGCGCAGTGTTTACAAATAACATCAGAAAACATTGTCATATCTTTTAATCGTCTCTTGTTCAATATGCCCTTGCCAGTAATGCGCGTAGTAAAACCGAACATCAACCATCAAAGCTTGGTAATTCAGATATTTAATAACAGCATTTAGAAGGTTTATTTGAGCACTGATATTGCTTATATACAGACAACGCTACAAATAGAATATCAATGTAGCTCAATAAGAGCATCAATTCTGCTACTATTCAATATATAACATTGAGCTTATATAGCCGATTCGTTTGTACTTCATTCAATTCTAGAATAGCGCAGTTGGTAAGTCACGTAGTTGAGGATACGAAAGTTGCTAGTTCGAATCTCGCTATTTAATGGTAATAAATAAATGTTACAAAATGTTTCTGTTGTTGTCTATGCATAATAATATCAAATTAAATATGCACAATATGAAATCAAAATAAAAATGTTTGTATCATATGGAAAATCATACCAAAACCCCTGATAGGGCAGGATTGTGATCTCCAACAGGGATTGGGGTCACACACGGGCGATTCGGACGCTTCCGGGCCGATCACTATCGGTGGAAACTGAGCACCACAAGATTCACCACTTAAACAAACTTCTGAAACTTTATTAGGCGTTCTAAGTAAAATCTTTATTCTTCGGCGTTTAGATTACAACTAAATATATTTCTCGTGATTCATCTACTTTTTAACCCTACGTTGTGTGAATACGTTCCAATTTAATTAACCATAAACTTAACTATAAAAAACGAAATATTTCAAGCTTCTGCCAGCCTATGAAACTGACAGCAAAAAAGAATACCTGCTTTCGACAGCAATCAGTATTGAGAACTGTCAACCCCAACAAAGTTTTATGAAAATTTAAAAAAGTTGAACAAAAGTTCTACACACTTAGAAAATTTTACAGTATTCGGTAATTTTTGACCGAACTTTCAACAGCTGAACGTTCGGTAATCTGTTCGGTAATCAAATCAATTACCGAACGTTCGGTACTCGAATTTTTTGATGAATTGTCAAAAAATACCGTACAGTTCGGTAATGGGAGATTTGATGATCTGTCAAAAACTACCGTACAGTTCGGTAATTTGTGTAGTCTGGTACCGAACCGTTTCGGTATTTTGTTTTTGTTTTTATCATTAAACACCAAAATATTCGGATGTTATTGGTTAATTGAATATATTAAACAAAACTATATTTGTTGTTATTCCGACCGGGACTGTGAGGTCTTTCCAGCATATGGCGCAGTCAACGAAATACTACGAACGATGAGTGTCGGCTGCATCGGATGCTGGTCAGTGAAGTTGTGTTCTACCTGTAGATGGATACAATGCAGCAAATATATTTTGCATGTGTATCATTTAGAATAATAATCCCTTTTTACATCGAACCTATTGATTGTTTAGCGTGTAATCAGCACATTTGAAATATTTATAGCTAGCCGGATGATAGCTCCAATTAACGCTGGTTTATTTTCTACATACATACATGGAATAATTAAATATAACCAATATCCAAACCATCTTCTGGACAACCGATCACTGGAACCACGGGGCTTCATAGAAAATGGCTGACAGTTTGACAGTTAATAATACTTTACCGGGCTTCGGTGATTCAGAGTTCGTTTTACGTTTTGTTCGGTAAAGTTCTTACCGTATTCAGTGATTGTTTGTGTTTACCGTATGGATTGTATTTTTTCTACCGTATACGGTAAATAAAATTCAACATTACAGATCGTTCGGTAAAGTGTTACAAAATTACGGTAACATTTTTTATGTTTACCGAAAAATCGGTAAGATGTTATGTTTACCGAAGTGTTTCGTCAATTTTTTTTACCGAACAGCAAAATCGAATTTAAGTGTGTATGAATTGTATTTTTTTCTACTGAATACGGTAAATAAAATACAACACAACCGATCGTTCGGTAAAGTGTTACACAATTACGGTAAAATTATTTATGTTTACCGAAAAATCGGTAATATTTTATGTTTACCGAAATATTTCGTCAATTTATTTACCGAACAGCAAAATCGAATTTAAGTGTGTATAAATGACACCACAGCTTTTTTAATATGCTCAATGATGTTGAAGAAAAATATATTATTCTTAACAAACACTCGCTTAGCTCAACAAAGGTCTCCTCGACTCCGGGAATTCCCCTCAATTTGTGTAAAGTATTTGTGGGTTTGCAGCAGGCATTGATTTATCATTTGTCGTCAATCCCTTGGGGTACTTTCTTTTGTAAGCAGTTGGCGGTGGGGGGTGTCAAAAATTTTGGGGCGGCGCATTAATATTTATAATTTGTGTGGAATAATGCCTGAACAAAAGCTGTGATGGAAAATAGTTCAGAGATTATTCAACACCCTGCTGAATTAAATCGCCATAATGATGTTTATTGAATGAGTGATTGTTTGTTGGGTATTATGCTTAAAATTACAACCTGTCTTCATTTGTTAACCCATTTAATATCATAATTAAACTCGATAATTTTATCACAGACATACAACCATAACACATCTCCTTTCAAATTAAATGCTTAAAATAGCAGGCATCCATTTACTCCAACTTGAAACTTTTTCCGTTTCTCGCTCGCCTCGCATAGCACGTGAGCAACGGAGGAAACAAAAACAGAAGCTAAAGCTAAAAACAAAATACAATTACCATTCGTTCATTGCAACATGTTTACATTGCAATGAGCGAATGGCATTCGCTCATTGCAACATCTGACAACGTCAAATCGACTGTCAAAAACTCGTGAACAATAGACCGTAAATGACAGATTACTGCTTGACATATGCATATGACAGTTAATTGCTTTTTAATTGCAAAACGTTGCAATTAGTGGACTTGCAATGAAAAGACGTTTCAATTAACGAAATTGCAATAAGCGATTGGTCACCGTACGCACAGTGAGCGCAGTTGCAGCCGCAGGGTTTTCCATTTGAAGAATGGCGAGGGCGAGGGGTAAGAAATCTAAAAAAAACTCGCTGATAAATCATAAACCAAATATAATGTTGAAATAACTTTCATTGAATTTATCGGTATTTATCGGTATAAAAAGTTGGAAATCGGTATTTTCAGAGCCCTTGTCGGTATATCGGTATTGAGAATAAAAATCGGTATAAATACCGATAAATCGGTATACCTGGCAACGCTGCCTCTCCGATTTGGATGAAACTTTGCACATGTCTTCGGAATTGGTGACGATGGATTTTCCGCCGGTTAAGAGCATCCGTATCGGGTGCAACTATCTGGGCGACTAAAATACGCATCGAGCTGTCATTTTAGTTTAGTCACTCAATTTCACACCGGTCGCTACTATATTTTGTCACCGTATTCTGTATCGGTCGCTGCCAGGGAACTGGCGGACAGCGATTTTCCTGTAGCCAACATCTCTAAAAACCAAACGTCAAAAGATGCATTGTTGGTAAACAAGGCTGGCGGTCCTACCCGGGGGAGAAACGTGGGGCCTTTAAAAAGGCCGGAATGTTGATACACACAAAGAATAATGATTGTTAGAATTAAAAAAATCATTGCCAAAATTGAAAAGTTGCGTTGGTTCTTTTTCGTAGAAAGCGGTTAGCTTTCACAACAAAAACCTTCAAACTGTCAAATCAAAATTTTCCGCTAGGTACATTTAAAAGTTGAAACTTTCAAAACGAATTGTAGAACTGTCAAATCGAAACCGTGGCATCGTTGAAAATAAAAGCAAATTACTTTTATTTCAAAATCAACTTTCAACCCGAAAGTGTCGTGCAATTCAAATAAAAGTAAACTGTTAAGATTGAAATAAAAATAGTTTTAATATAAATTGTTTTTCTTTTCAGATTAATCATTATAAATTTTAATAAGACAGCAATTTGTTTGAAAATGATTTGATTTTAAGTGAAAGTGGGATATAATTAATAAAACATTATTTTTTCGTTATGTAAACAAATATTTCTTGTTACTTATTGTAGTAAACAACGGATTTCTAACTAATGCATAATCCTCACTCAAACGCTGCATTCGGATTATATTAATCATCTAAATAAACTTTGTTGGAGTCGTTTTTCGCTCGCCGTCAGGATATAACAGCATTCCCAAACACACATATAAAAAACAATTAATAAACTTATACTGCACGACGGTTCTCACAATTGGCATGACAAAATCAGTCTTGAAAGTAGTCACTTACGCTGGTGATTTCCAGTTCGCACATCGAAGGCGTCTCCGCTTCTGTTTCGGCCGGAAGAGTGTCGGACCCGGTGTCCTCCGTCGTTGTCGTGGCGGTTGCCTGGTGCACACCTGGTGTCGCCTAGGAATCGGACTTCGAGAGCGAATCGTTGACGATGGACCGATCGTCGACGGGGTTTGTTCGGACGGATTCGTAGTTCGGATCCGATTCGCTGCCGGTGAGACATTCGTAATTGGAAGAAAGTTAACTGTTCCTGTTGTTCGTTGGGGTGTTATGCTGCTTCATGTTGCTTATTGGGTTGTCCGGCGAGCTGGTGCTATCGGTGGAAAGAGTACTTTGTCAGAGCGTACTACTATAAGGCTAAAACTTCAAATGTAATCTTCATAGAAAATATACCACCTAGTCTCACCTTAAAATCCTCGACAAATCCCTTCACAACAGAACAATATCCGTGAGCAGCTTAAATGTTGTCCCGGACGGACGAAAAGAACAGGACGACTTTGACAGGTAAACCCGATTCTTTTTTTTTCTATCAAACGAAGACGGCTTGCTCTTGTGTTGGTGGATTTGACAGTTCTACAATTTTCATGGTAAAAGGCATCACTTTTAAATTTACACACTCAACCGAAAAAATACACTTTCAAATCAAACGCAAAACTTTCACAGTGGATAATTTTACTTTTAATTTAATGAAAAATAAACTCTTTTCAGAAGTAAAGTGCAAAACTTTTAATAAAACAAGATCTATTTTTTGTGTGTGAGCTAAAAAAAAACAAAAATTGTTGCTTCGAATATTGGAACAATGAACTATTTATTGAAAGATTAATGAGCAAAGAGATTATGTTATCGCTAATATGACATCCGCGTTGCTGCAGTGACGAAAATTTTATTCAATTTTGGGTAATAAAGTCTAATATTGAAAAATTAACATTACCCAAAAGTCAGGAAAAACTACCCAGGTAATTAATAAGCAGTTCCAAAGCGTCTTTGCGGCAGCCTATCAAGCAACATAAATGCCACTTTTGGCTGCCAATATACGGCTGCTTTACTGCAATGCTATGATAATGCTTCATTAATGCTATTTTGCATTCGAAATACTTATTACAGCATTTAAATAGCATTTGAAATGCAACTTTACAACAGTTAGCATTCAAGATGCTGATATAATGCTACTATAATGCTTGTAGCATCTGAAATGCAGATTTAGGGTTGTATTACTGCATAAACTAATGCTTATTTGTTACCTGGGTACTGTTTATTATCGTTTAATTTTACCGATGTCTTGGGTATTGTCAACAATACTTAATTTTAGGTAAAATAAATCCCTAATTATAGTATTCTCCTCTTAGTGTACATCATCAGTTTAATAGATTCGGTGATCGTCATAAACATAGTCAATTCGTGATCTGTTTCAAAGTTTATCTCTTGTGAAAAAAAATTGAAGTGGAGTTTTCTACATTTTCTTCGGATTCTAGTGACGATTATTATTAGAGTTCTAAGAGATACATTATTAGGGACGAATTATTAAGCTTGGGACCGAGCTTGGAGCCGATATGCTGGTACTTCCTGAGCCAAAAACTATATCCATTTTCTTCTGGACTATCACCTGCTACAAGGTTCAAATAATTAGTTCCAGAACATCGTTTTATCAACTCTATAACAAAATGCGTGAGCCAATTTTTGCGCAAAACCTCTAGATAGGTATCTTTTATTTTATTTTTTCAATAAATAAACATGGTTGCGTAATTTATTGATATCTTTTTGTCTTTCGTATTTGAATTTCGGAATTGAACATTTTCCAGCCATACTATAGCAATATTGATTTTTCGAAATGCGTAAAACATCTTTTATGTTCTCAAAAGGAGTAAAAAGTATGCATATTATACTTTTCAAAAGGAGTAAAAAGTATGAATTTTACACTTTTCAGAAGGAGAAAAAAGTATGCAAATTTTGACGTACATTCAGTTTACGCAAAAGGGATAAAAGTAATATACTCCTTTTTGGAGTAGTCCCAGTTTCCCTCGAAAAAGCATTTTTTAACACCTAAAAATTCTTGCAGTAAAAACTACCTTTTTACCCGACTATGCCTATCTTTAAAACTACCATTAAATTTCAGTCAAATTTATTACGTTTATGGTATAACTTTTAAAAATTGTGGTATATTCGACAGACCTCATATTGATATCAACCGCACCATGATCGATCTAATCGCAGGCATGGTAAAATCAAACGCATTTATAGTCAGGTGAAAATTGTTGGTGTTTGCGCTTAATTTAACCCTCGAAATGGTGGTTTAATGGGGGTTTTTGGGGGGTAGTAATAAAGGGGTAGATTGGATGCGTGGGCGCCTGGGGTGGTGATATATGTGGGCGGGGGGTGTGTGGGGGGGCGCGTTTTTTTGCTGTTGTTGTGGTGCGGGGGGGGGGGGGGGGGGGGGGGGGGGGAAAAAAATTTTTGGGCGCGGGTAAAGGCTGGATCACAAAAGCGCGCTGCGCATCGCGTAGCGTTGACAGCGCGTTGACGCGTTGCTTTGGAAATGTTGTTCACCATATGAACCATCACAAAGATGTCTTGAAAATGTTCTAAATTGACCGCGTCACGCGCATCAGATGCTTTGTTTTTGAAAAAAATCATAATCGACGCGTTGGTTTCCGGTCTGTTTATGAATAATTATTGAGATAACGGGAAATAAAACAATGAATTTTGAAAGTACGTGCAATTTACTAAAAAAAATTAAGCAGCATAATTGCTCGTAGGCGATGTCAAGTTAAGATTAGCGTAATCTATTAAAAAAAGAGATGATCTGGGCGGAAATAGCATTTGAATTAAAAAAAAGTCCGATAGGTACTTATCATATGCTTATCATAAAATTTACTATTTATTGAAATGTATAAAATATATTTCCTTATTATTAGTTGATACCATTAAAAATCGTTGGAAAAGCTTGAGAGACAGATTTGTCCTCGAGCTGGGCCAGATAAACGTAGCGTCGTCTTCTGAATCTGCAGCAAGCGACAATACATCATGGCAATGCTACAACGGATTGCGATAGAAAGAAGGGACTAAAGAAATACAAGAACTACTCATTAACCCCGGGTGGCCATGTCTCTAGAAATCTATGATGTTTATTTCTGTCTGAAAGACTTTTCTCTTTATGTCACACAGATAACCAGTAGGCTATAGTGCTTCGGCAAATGCCTATGAAACAGTATTGCCCTTTGCGCCGAAAATTTTACTGTAATTTCTGCGCCATCCTTCGCGCCACTTCGATTGTTTGTTAAATCTTGTTAATGTCTAAGGCGTACACTTCTTTATGATCCAAAGAATAGTACGCGGAAAACGCGAACCAGATTAAACAAACCACCGAAGTGGCGCGAAGGATACCGCTAAAATAACAGTAAAATTTTCAGCGCAAAGGGCAATAGCTTTATTGAAATATTCTGCATCGTAAATTCTCATGAAAGGATTATGGTGTATTTATATAGCAAAAGAATTGGGCTATCTTCGGTTTTAGGTCCGTGTCGGAAAAAGGATTCCTGTCGAGTATGCCTGTAGTTAATGGACAACAAAAAGCTTCAATATGTCTCTAAATTTAAATTTTATAAAACCCTTTAAATTTGTTTTTCCCAATAGTAATCGGTTATTCGGAGGTCATAGACGGTTACCTGCAGAAATAACTGCGGAACTTCAGAAACACTTTTTGGAGGAGTTCCAGAAATTATTACAGTTACTCCTTCTGAAGAAACACCAGGAATTTCTATCCAAGAATCTTAAGGAATTCATCATGGAGAAACCAGAAATTTAATCAGAAGAAACTCCAGGAAATCTTCCTCCAAGTCTCTAGAAATTATTCCTTAAGGAACTCCGGGAATTCATAATGAAGAAAATTAATGAATTCCTTCAGAAAGAACTCCACGAAATCCTCCTCCAAAAATTCTTTGTTGAAGGATTTTAGGAACTCCACTGAAGGAAATTGGGGTTTTTTAAAGAGGAATATCTGGAGTTCCCGCAAGGAGAAATTTTTGAAGGAGCTCCTGCGAAAACATGGAGGAACTCCAGGAACAATTTCCGGAAGAATTCCAGGAAAAAATCTGGAAAAAATCTAGGAGATTTTTGGGTTGTACTTTAGAAGAGATATTGGGCAAAATTCCAGGGAAAATTCGAACGAACTTCCGGAAGATTTTCTAGAGGAATTCCTGTAAGAAATTTTCCTACGAAAGAATGCAAATTGTCGATTATCAAACGTCTTTCTGGAATAACCCCCAAAGTTGGAGTATCCATTTCGGGAGCGAGTTTTTCACAAATTTTCTTGCAAACAAAATCTTGATTATGTTAAATCAAACCAAACGCCGAAACCTACGCAACATTATGACAATTCAAAATAACAACAAACGCTTCAACGCTGAAGTTGAATTGTGGCGGCAAACGCGTCAAGCGCGTCGAAAGCGCGTTTTAGTACAAAACGCTGACGACAAAGTCCGACGCGACGCAACGCCCAACGCGCTATTGTGATCCAGCCTTAGTCGGAATTTCAATTCAGAAATTTTTACGTCACAAAAAAGACACAATATACAGTCGACGTTCGATAACTGCAACATGTTTACATTAAAGTTATCGAACGACATTCGATAACTGCATCGCCAGATATATGTCAATAATACGTCAAAGGAAGTGAAATCGATCATCCGAAAGTTCATTTTAATGAGTTCCTACACTCAAACAATTTTAAATAATAATTTTATTCATATAACTTATTAATGTTCATGTCTGATTGATCAATACATTTAATTTATGTGGATATTTATAGTATTTATAACTGGTTTATTCAGGAGTTTATAACAGACTGAAAATGTGAATAACAGGCTCAGAAAGATGTGGAGTGCTCCGTTCCTTGGTAGTTCCACCTGGGGGTGCGACACATCTAAATCCAGATTCAAGATGATCGAAAAATCTTAGGCTAGCGAATCAATCTTTGAAAAATCTTGTTTCAGCTTGTGAATCTTAATCCATCTACTTGCATCGTGCTGCATCTTTTTGCAGTAAATCTTTAAAATTTTCATCAAAATCTTTAAAATCTTCTTTCTATCTACTAAGCGTGCGCACATCGCACAAAAGCATAACAACAGATATCCTGCATCTGAGATAGAGTCGCACCCCCTGAGTTCCACTGGAAGAGGAGATTAAAACGCCGAAACTACGCGGTGCTTAAGAAGAATTGGGAAGGCACCGAGGAGAAGAAGCTAGAATATCTCTAGAATCGGGTCTAGTTGTAATGTTAGAAGAGGCAACGCAAAAGCACCCAACTCCCGTGACGGTAGAAGTGAGTGATTCGCCAGATTAGGTCAAGTCCGATATGGTGACTCCATGTGCGATGTGTGCAAACTATGAGACAAAGTTGGTGCTTTGCCAGGGGCAGATTAACGGTGAAAACTGGACATACTGAGGAAAGATTACGCTCAACTCAAGCAGACCGTCAACGACGGGCTGTAGAAGCTGACGAAAGAACGAGAACAGGTAACCGACCATTGGGAAAAGAAGGGACTTATGTTTAAATATCGCAACATTTTGGAATGAATCTTTTGTTGGTAGGGACTGAATTACAAATGACTTGAAGTAATGTGACCTCTATGTTTTAGCTATCCAAATACATCTGGACTTTGACTGGTTCGACTGAAAAGCCATCACTAATCCCATCGAAACTCATTGAAAGTCTTCACCCCCTTTTGGCTCTTTCGCCACCTTGGGGTCCCGGGGAAGGGGAAAAATTTTTCCGGGGGGAGGTGGGGGGGAAAAGCAAAAACGGGGAGGGGAGAAAAATTTCCCTCCGGGGAGAATGGGGGGGGTGTGTGTGTGTTGGGTGGGGGGGAGGAGAGTCACTTCAATAGAAGGGGGGGGAGTGCCGCAGTTGCTTGGTCGGTTAGGTTGTGGTTGGGTGGAAAAGTGAATTAAATTACATTGAAACATAAAATGAATATTGCTGGTTGCAGTTGTGATTGGACTCTAGAAGTGCTTTTTGCGCATTTTAAAGTGTGATAAAAGTACACGTTTACGTCAAATCGTTTTGTTGTCTTCGGTGCACTTATCCTTTATGCTGAAAGGTATAAGTTCACTGAAGACAGGAAACGATTTGTCGTAAACGTGCACTTTTATCACACTTTTTCTGTTTTTGTCGGAGTCCAATTTTAACTGCAATCAGCAATAATACTTTAAACCTTTATTGTTGTTTTTTGTGTTTAAAAAAAAAAAAAAAAAAAATAAATTTAATTAATTATTTTTTTTTTTTTTATTCTTTTTTTTGTGTTATGTTAAATGTTTGGTGATAAATAATGGTTATTTTTAAATAGTTTTTTAATTTGTTTGTGTATTGTATGTGTATGTGTTGTGGTTTTTTTTATATATTTTGTGTATATAATATGTATGTCGTAGAAATATAATAGAAAAATTATTATATGATTTTTTATATTTTTTATTTTATTTTTTTTTTGTTTGTTTTGTTTTTTGTTTTTTGTGTTTGTGTGTTTGTTGGCTGAATGGTTAGTGATATTTGTATTTTTTGTACTTTTATTGGTTTGGAGTGAAAAATCTTGCGAACGTCAACTGTAGTTTATTGTCCATAAATAGATCTTATGGTAATTTTTTGGATTTGTTTTGTAATCTATTGTATTTTTTTATCCGGGTAAGCCTGAATAAGTATGCTAGTCAGTGAAAGCATAAAAAATTATTTATAGCATAAAGAATCTTCTAAATAAAATACATCATGGTTCAAAATATTGAAAATTTTGGTACAGCAATGGTAGCATTTCCTTTAAATTAAATGTCCTTTTCAGTTTCATGAGCTTTGAACTATCCCTTCTCACTGTTTTAGGCCTCACATCTCGGACAAATTATACAGAAATAAAATACAAAACTATTTTATTTATAAAACCTCTATTACATTTTTTGTTTAAAACTTAGCTTGAAACTTAATAAAACTATATTTCGTCATATTTTAAAAACTTAACAAGATATATCACTGGACATTTGAAACTGCCATCGATCGACTTTCATGCATAACGGATCGTGCTTTACGATGATTGTTAATACGTAAGCGGAATGTTACAAAACGATCAATTATTTTATTACGGATATCGTGGCATTCTTCTTCAAAAATGTTAATTCGCACTGATTTCATTAATGTCGTCAGTTTTGAAATAATATTGTCATTGTTCTGTGTAAAATTATCTACATTATCACGAAAGATCCTGTCCAAAGCAATAAAAAACATGTTAATCTGTTCCGTCGCAAACAATTGGGCTGCTCTTGTGTAATCTTTAAGAATGGAGTACTTTGTATACTCCGTTGTCTACGAGGACAATTTACGCACGCGCCAACGACGACTACAAACACCTCTGTTCGAATTCTCATAGGAAAAACTAAGTTTTCGTAGCAGCTCGTGTATTTTCAGCTCAAAAAATTATAGTTTCTCAGTATGATTTTTGCAGCGTGGCAGCGTGTGGAATCCTGCGGTGCAACGATTAATCTTTGACCAAATCTAAACCCGAAAATTATAGGTATAAATTCACTTATTTTTATAGTATACTTTCCTGATCGGCAAATGAGACACTTCCAATGCTAAAAGAACAATTGTTCTCTTCGTTCTTTCTGTTTTGGGATTTGGGTTTTTTCGGGGTTGTTGGGGGGTTGGTGGGGGGTGGGGAACCTCAATAACAGCTTATACAACTCTCATCAGTCTCAATTGCAGAGCCGTCTCAAAACGAAACCGAGCTTTTGGCGGCTCGTGAATGAACAACGGAAGGAAACCGGTTTACCCTCCACTACGACTGACGGCACTCATGAAGCTGACTCTGTCAATTGTCCTGAAGCGTTGCCTTAACAAACTCGCTGAGCCCCTGGCTGCGGTATTCAATGTGTCATTAGCTACCGGTGTGTTTCCAAAATGCTGGAAAGAGTCGTTTCTTTTCCCAATACACAAAAAGGGACAATCTTGGGATTGCTGCACTAAGTGCGGTATCCAAGCTATTCGAACTAATTGTTCTCCAAAGGCTGATCCATGACTATTCACAGACTATTTCTCCTGACCAACACGGTTTTATGCCCAAGCGTTCGACGGCGACCAACCTTACCGTATTTACATCGTTCGTCATCCGTGAAATGGAACGCGGTCATCAAATAGACGCCATATACACAGATCTCTCTGCGGCCTTTGATAAAATGAACCTTCAGCTTGCAATTTCCAAATACGACAAAATGGGGGTTCACGATCAATTGTTGATCTGGCCCCGCTCATAGGTGACTGGTAGGACTATGTCTGTGAAGATTTCAGTAACATCTGCAAGGCAGCAACCTTGGTTTGTTTCTTTTCCTGTTATATATGAACGACGTGAACTTGGTCCTCAGATGCCTGAAATTATCCTACGCGGACGACCTAAAGCTGTACTACGTCATAAAATGTCCAGAAGACGCCCATTTTCTTCAGCAGGAACTACAAGTGTTCGACGACTGGTGCCGGATCAACAGAATGTCCTTAAATGTATCGAAATGCTCGGCTATCTCGTTTGGCCGAAAACGGGCGATGTATCTCCATGACTACATCCTTCGAGGAACACGCTTGAAACGTGAAACAACAGTCAAGGATCTGGGAGTAATGCTCGACTCTAAACTGTCATTCGAGAACCACATTGCCTACATTGTTTCGAAAGCCTCATCGCAGCTAGGATTCGTGTTCCGCTTCGCAAAAAACTTCAAAGACGTTTATTGTCTGAAGGCACTATACTGCTTTTTGGTTCGTCCTTTTGTGGAGTACTGTGCTGTCGAAAGGGGACCTACCAAAATGCAGTCCAGAGGATCGAAGCCGTTCAGCGAAGGTTTATACGCTTTGCTCTGCGACATCTTCGTTGGCAAGACCCTCGCAGTTTGCCAAGTTATGAAAGTCGGTGCAAGCTCATCAATCTGGAATTGTTGGAAGGGAGGCGTATGGTGGCCAAAGCGTGTTTCGTTGGTGACCTCCTTCAGGGAAACATCGACTGTTCCACTTTACTTGGTCTCTTGAACATCAATACTCGACGACGAAACCTACGTTTACAATCTTTCTTTATAAACCGCCACTCAAGGACCAACTACGGCAAACACGAACCTATCCTAAGCATGTGTCGCGTTTTCAACAGCTATTATAACGTGTTTAATTTTAATGTATCCCGTGATGTAAATAAGCGTTGTTTCCGAAGATGTATGTGTTAGTTATTGTATGTAATTCAGTTATATCAAATTGTCATTGGGATAAACATTTTTATCTGTTGACGAATCAATAAATAAATAAATAAATAAATCACGGTCAGAGTATTGAAATCTTCTCCGATTAGCTACCGGTCTTCGTTCGATCAGCTCTTCAGTAAGCTCGTCCAGCATCTGAAAAAAACTGCTTCATTGTCCATTGATTTTAGTAAGCACTAAACCTCCGCTCGATCTTGAAACCACCTCCTGTTTGGGATATCGACTTATGACTTGTAGTGCTGTCATCCGTCACCCTGTCTTTGATACATAACGAATCGAAATTTATGCTATCAATTGATAAACAGCTACGCGACGGTTTCATCAGTCGAGTATTAGTACGAGACACTGAAGATAACGATACGTTCCATTGCCAAAACAATAATTCGAAAATTCAGGAACCTTTCTTTCAACAGGAACGTCTCGGACAAATTCATTCTAAGCAATTTGATTGAAGACTTTATTTTTCGGTAGTACCTTCGAGTTTTGGTTGTCATCGGATGTAGTTGTTGTCTATTCTACGTACCTATTCTGTCGGTTGTTGTATTAAATGTTATTCGATATTTTGTTTAGGTAAATACGAAGATTTTGGTGACGATTTTTTTTCCATTCAAAAGATTGGTAATTCTTAAATTTTACATGTACTGTTCTGCCTCGCTATTTCATTTTTACAAGTTGTTTTCGTATTATTTGTTAACCGTCACTCTATAAATCTCAACACACAAGTTCCTTTTCACTACTTCTTTATCATGCTTCGGTTTAAAGATATTTGCATCTCTCCTTTCCTCTTAAATAAAGTTTTCTTTTATATATATATAGAGCAGTAATTTCATACGTGGAGCATAAACTAAACCCTATAAGCTACAAATATATGTTGGTTTTTAGTATTTCTTGCTTTCCTGAATGAATAATTTGTATTTTTATTAGCTAAACTGTGGATAGAGCCTAGTTCTGTGACGCTACTGATTTGCTTCCTAGTACTACGCTGTGTAACTGGGGATTTTATGAAAACAATTACAGTTTAGTATTCATTTAGATCGATTCAGCCTTCGAAAAACTTACTCGCTAAAATTTTATGATTTTATCACGCATTTTCCCACTTCTGTGTGAGTATGTATGTGTGTATGTTCTATTGTATTGCACATCAATAATTGGGTTTGTGTGTTAGATTACACGATTCATTGGCAATTTCGGGTTAATTTGCGAACAGAAGGTACCTAAATAATTTCAAATAGTTCAGTCCAAGCGATCTAATTCTTGTACCTAAATACAGTTACACATCAGTTTGACGAAAAATCATCCGGACCTATGAAGTAGTAATGCGATTCGAATCTGCGGTTTATGTAAATTATACAACACTTGCCTTTATGCGCAGTGAAACAAGCCGTTATGGAAGTCTACTAAAGTTAGGAAGTGTACGACATCATAAACATCTGATCATTGCAAAAAGTTCCGTAAAAATATATAAGTTCACTCCTGTTTTAGAATATTGAATATACTCTTTCTTTCTGCCTACTGTTATAAAACTATCCGATCTCTGACAGAAAATATCCACTATGTTTCGCGCATACCGTAGTGAGAATATTACAAACAAATTGGGTACAAAGCATGGAAAACGGTTTACCATCCTTCTAAACCTGAGCTCTGTGAGCTGTCTAATTTGGTGGGCTTTCATTCACTCTTGTTGTTCTACAGGTATCTTGAATATCGTTTATAACGGGACGAACGACAAAATCTCTACTCCACCTGGAACAACCACTAGGAAGCGTTTTCTAGTTTTGAGGCTTTTAGGCTGAATATTTTGACGACGGAATTTTCCTTTTTTTTTTTAATGTGGACCCACTTGTTTTGCAGTTCGAATTCGTCATCTGCTTGGAAACCCATTTGATTGATATTCATATGATTGCACTAAACGATTGACGATTGTAAAGGATTGTGCTTGTACAATTGGTAAGTTACAAATACTGTCAGAAAAAATATCGTGATTGAAATATATAAACTTACTCGATCGAAATTAATTCTGTTTGAATCATTGCGCTTAAGAAGTTTTGTTTCGCTTCAAGTGACTTGTGTTTACAGTTTAGTAGACAGACATAATGGCAACGAGGCTGAGAAGCAATCGTTTAACTTCAAATATTGATTATGCTGGAATCGTTGTTCGGTTGTTTATTATGCTACTGCCATGTTTTTGCTTTGCCAAGACTAGCTTTGTTCATAAAGTGACTGTTGTATAGTAGGGAATGCTAGAGCAAGACACTCCGTTACTTCGCTTTAATTGAAAATGAGAAATTATAGACATTTTTACACTTAAATAATAAATTTACCCAACAAAGCAAGTATGTTCAAAACAGATCGAAGCCCATTCCCTAAACACCTACTAATTGAACATTATTTGTTCAACTCCACTGTTTCAATGTGCTTGATAGCCGTCGAAAAAGAATCCTTTTTAGCTAACGCATTTCCCTACGAAAATACGGGGGTATGATATGTTCCTATTTTGATCCCATGCGATGTTGACTTGATTTAAACTCATGCTCGAAGCTAAATTTCACCAGACTATCTTCCGTTAATAGGACCAATACAGGAACAGTAACCCTATAAATTGAGATATTGTAAAATGTTGAACCTTAAATGTTGAGGGTGTTTCATTCACATTGACTATTTCTTGGCAATATTTTCAATCTTATACTGTTTAACATTTTTACACATTTAGTTTAAATATATAGATTTTCCCCGGAATTGGCTGGTTACTGCTTGTTGCTATTGTTTCGCTTTGAATGTATAAATTGGGTGTTTCACAATCTTGTTACTTTAGAATAAATTTGCCGCTGACTGACTTATAAACCACTTTGTTAACGCTATAATACACTTACGAAGTAAACTCAACCATCCTGCAAATACGGCTGCCTACGTTGATACCTCACTAAACATACAATACATAAATGACTTGAAACGTACATCCCTAAGCATAAAATAATCTGTACAGTTAAATAATAATTCCTCATAATGAAATTAAAAATAAACAAGAGCAATAAATGAACCTAACCCTCCCCGCCGCCAGCCCTTAATGTCCGCTCCAATGCTGGACTTCGTCATCGACAAATTCGACATGGGTGAAGGGAAAATGACCTACCTTACCGCGCAGTTCGCCCTCCCACTGACCGTTGATGTTGGTTTTGATCACCTTGATCACATCGCCGACCATAAGCTTCAGGGCCGTGTCGTCATAAGCGTTGGGCACACGTTCCTGTTTTACCCGAGCCAGAGCCGGCAACTGTCGGTTGAGGTTGGATTTGAAAATGTTGGAATTTTCCGAGTGGTGCAATCCAACCGGTGGCGGCGGATGATGATGACCTCCGGCACCGGATGCATTTGGCGGCCTCTCGATAATGTTCTCCTCGTACCGTGTGACATATGGAACTGGAATCTGACCAGCTTGTCCCTTACCGTTGCGCGCAGTCCACCACTGTTCCTCGTCTTTGTTGATGATTTCAAGTATTTCGCCTTTCCTAAATGGCAGATCATCCGGGTCGCTTCCATCGAAATCGAATTTGCCTATCACTTTCTCATATCGTCTTATTGCCGGTCGTCGCAGCGGCGTTGTGTCCAGATAGTGCAACTTGTAAAACGTTAATAGATCAGGCAGATCGCTGAAAGTTTGATCGCCAATCCGAAACATGAAGCAATCATCTGCCGACGGAATTTTGTTTATGATGTAGTGACTGACTTTGGAATCCTCACGTACGCACAGAACATAATCTCCGACGATGGTTGTGCTATCTCGAACCAAAAACACTCCACTTTCCCTTTCACTCATTAGCAGATCCGTTGCATCCTGGCGGGTCATAGGGCCGAAGTACCACGCGGCACGGTCGAACACGTCGAACGTTGACATCGCGACGCAGGCTGTTCGAGCAGCCCTAGAATTGGCGGGGCAGGAAAAGTCTGCAAAAATATAAGATTGTACTATGGCATGAGTGCGTCTGCATGATTTTACAATACATACCTTATCAGAGATAGAATCAGCTGTCGTCTATGAAATTGTATTTGTCCACTCTCAGGTGTTCGGCCCTTCCGTCAGATTATCTATAACAACAGAATTAGATAGAATTAAATAAATGACTGATTGTTTCAATCTTACTCTCAATCAATGATTTATGTGTTCTCGGTGAGATTTGGCCTGTGAAATTCATAGGTTGGACTATTCGTTTTCCTTTTTCCAATTTCCAGATTCCTTCTCATTTTTTTTTTCATTTTCATTTTCATTTTCATTTTTTTATACAGTGACGGACACAACAGTAAAACCCAAGCCCGATTGTTCATACAAAATAGTCATCGGTATCTAGTACGTAATTTTTCATTCATCACTAAAAAATTTATATTCACCACTTATGATAAAACAATGAGACATCCTTTTGATTTCCATACTTAAGGCCTTATTGATGAATTGGAATTACGATCTATACTGCCGTTCTACGCATTATTTTCCCATGTTCTACGGGTTTTCCTATATCATGGGACAGTAATACTTATAACGGCAGCAAAGTAAACTGATTTTAAAGTGACTCGTACATCTAAAATCAAAATTAAAATCCTTATGGTCAAGAAAAGGTGGTCATATTGTTTTACCTGGACCCCTCGACTACAGCGGAAATTTCAGCTCATTTGGTTCACGGAAAATGAAAGACAAGCCCTTGAGACACCTGACTATTTTGTATGAAAATCTCACTATGGTCTGATTGTATTGTCTGTATTCGGTAGTTTCATTGAAATTTTCATATAACTTTTCATTAAAATTATCATTTAGATTTTCATTCAAATTCATTTTGATTTTCAATCTAGGGGTGAGACAGCTCTACTCTGAGTTGCTTTGATGCACCGAGTAACTCGCGAGTAACTCAATTTAGCTTAAAATCGAATCAATCTTCATCGGTCCTTATCGGTTGCTAGGGTTTCGAAATGTTTGACTTTCAATTTGTTTGAAAACATTGTAGACATTCTGCTAATGGCAATAGAAGATGGCACAACGGTGAGCCCCTGTTCCACGACTATGAGGGTGCAGGGAATGTTTAATTTGTGATACGCGATACGGACGGCTTGACTGAAGTGCAATGATGAGGCATGATAGCAATATGTATAGATTGGTAATTTGCTAAACATTGATTCTAAGAAGCATGAAGCTTGGGTCGGAGTGCAGCGAGGTGAGTTCGTTCGTTTCTTCTCCTGCCCTTGTTGCAAAGCACCAGTTCATAGTCTGGCCGTCTGGCGGAATGATGCTGCATTAGCAAATAGTAGGTCAAGCAAAAACTGATGGATTTATTCAAAGTCTGACTTAATTGCAGACATATAAATAACTTCTTCTCGAAAAAAAAGCCTTGTGTGTGTGTGTTTACAATCTAATTCCCACTGTCTGGCAGCGGTATTATGGATAGAATCTTCCTGCAACTGTTTCATATTTGCTGTTTACATTTACAAAAAGCTTAAATCCGGGGATTAGAAGGTGACAGCTCTACCGCGACTCCAATAGCCCATTTCAAGAACGCAAGCATTCCGAAGCTATCTTCGTGCACAATAAGCCCCGCTCCAGTAGTGACATACTGAAACTTTCAATCAAGCGTATGTGCAATGCTTGATTGACGCGTATTTAGTGATTCACAATATATCTTTTTTTTTTTTTGGCTTGAATTTACTTACCACAAAACTTCAATCTTTTTTTATAAAACTTACAACACATGAAACTGAAGTAAAATCGATTGTCGCCAGTGTCGCTAGTTTTCAACGGCACTATATTTCCACGGGTATTTTCATTCCAGTTCAAAGCTGATATCACACAATGATGCGCACAACTTCCGGTACTAATGAGAATCGATCAGCCGCCAAACGTCGGTCGCGCAAAAAAGCCAGAATCAACAGGAGAACGACAGCAAAGAAGCCATCCAAGAGAAATGACCTCCCCGGAAAGATTCAACCGCGATTTTCGTTCCAGATCGGGCACTTTTCCTGAAAATTTCAACACTCTCCACAACACCGCACTTCACTTTGCCGCCGCTGCCGAACTGGTTAAAAATTAATTTGTTCGTATTACGAAAATTTTTGTTCAAATTATAAACAGCGAAAAAACTGACAGCCTTCTTCTCGAAAAAAAGCCTTACACGAAAAGTAGTAAATACTAGGGAAGATGTACCTATATTAATCTCATCCCTTTGCAATTCATCCTACTTGAAATAAATCGATATACACGTGACAGGATTAGTTAATAATGTTTGTTGTAGTTATTTAACGTAAGCAAACATTATTAGAAAACGAAACCGATCCTTCAACTGCCCAATTGTTTGATTCATCGTAGGATGAATATAGGAACAATGAGATTAATATGGGGGCAGTTTCCCTATATCAAATTTTACGAGCTTATCAGATATTTAGTTTGAGTGAGCGTAGGTTGTTTTCAAAAACAGAGTTAAATATAGAAGATTAAAATCATTGGAAATTTGCTAGTGACCAATTGTACACACTTGAGAACTCATGTACTAGTCGGTTGATTTGAATGTAATTTTCATTTAAATTGTACAAATGACAATGCTCATTTTCATTTCAATTTTCATTTAATTTAAATTTTCATTTAAATTTTCATTTAAATTTTCATTTAAATTTTCATTTAAATTTTCATTTAAATTTTCATTTAAATTTTCATTTAAATTTTCATTTAAATTTTCATTTTTTTTAAATTTTCATTTAAATTTTCATTTAAATTTTCATTTAAATTTTCATTTAAATTTTCATTTAAATTTTCATTTAAATTTTCATTTCAATTTTCATTTTAAATTTTTGTAACAGTTTTGACACTGCCACCAATATGACCAGGAGTTTCCTTCGCGCTGGTTGTGGAATTCCGTGTGAATTTCCTGGTTTTCTATTACAGTGAACTGTTGGTCTCCAATTTGCTTGACATCCTGGTCTTTTGAGTCAGCATTTCTCATTTTGAGTTACTTGGTGCAGGTGGTTATTCTTGTTTGAACTGTTTACAACTGAAGAAATGAACTGTAATTTCCCAATTTTAAAATACATGGTTGGTAATCTAGTTTTCTTATATAGCATCGATCAGCCCAATTTCTAACGTCAGCTAAAGCCTCCCTCATGTTAGGTTCAAGTCCGATTTTTTTCCTTGCGTCATCATAGACGGGGCAATTAACTATGACATCCGTAGTCTTGTGAGTATAACGTCCTCTCTACGATTTCCAGTGCACGCTTCACTGAAGGGAGCGATTGTATTTTATATTTCCCTCAATTTGTTGATGTTGGATACGTTCTACGTGTTATTCCATAGCTGAATCATTCTGGCTTTTATTTTCATTTCATTTTCATTTCATTTTCATTTCATTTTCATTTCATTTTCATTTCATTTTCATTTCATTTTCATTTCATTTTCATTTCATTTTCATTTCATTTTCATTTCATTTTCATTTCATTTTCATTTCATTTTCATTTCATTTTCATTTCATTTTCATTTCATTTTCATTTCATTTTCATTTCATTTTTTCATTTCATTTTCATTTCATTTTCATTTCATTTTCATTTCATTTTCATTTCATTTTCATTTCATTTTCATTTCATTTTCATTTCATTTTCATTTCATTTTTTTCATTTCATTTTCATTTCATTTCATTTCATTTTCATTTCATTTTCATTTCATTTTCATTTCATTTTCATTTCATTTTCATTTCATTTTCATTTCATTTTCATTTCATTTTCATTTCATTTTCATTTCATTTTCATTTCATTTTCATTTCATTTTCATTTCATTTTCATTTCATTTTCATTTCATTTTCATTTCATTTTCATTTCATTTTCATTTCATTTTCATTTCATTTTTTTTTTTCATTTCATTTTCATTTCATTTTCATTTCATTTTCATTTCATTTCATTTTCATTTCATTTTCATTTCATTTTCATTTCATTTTCATTTCATTTTCATTTCATTTTCATTTCATTTTCATTTCATTTTCATTTCATTTTCATTAGAATATTGATCTAAAAACTCTCAGGAAATGATTGGATTGCTATATTTGAAACCCTTTGGCCGAAAAAAGTAACGGATGAAATGATGAAATGAAACTCTTAGGCTTTTTCTGGCATCTATAATTCGTGGACTCAGTTGTTCAAGAAATGAACTTTCAGCTCCGTAAAGCTAAAATCAGGAAGTAAGTGTTTGATAACATGTTCCAGAAGGAATTTAATATTACTATATTCCATTATATATTTAATCAAAAACATCATACCAAATCCAGTCTATGAAATGCAAAAAGCAACCTTGTACTTTTCAACAAGCCTTCATTAACCATACAAAATTGCTGGAATACCCAAAACAAACAAAGACAAAGTTTCTGCATCAAAATAAAAATGAAAATCAAGTTTAGCAGCAAAGACAAAACATGTCGGTTTCAAAGCGTAGCCTATTTCGATTATCGCATAGCTGAAACAACTACGTGAACGAAAGTCGATCTTTGATATTGTGGAAATAACTGTTGAATGGAATAAGACTTGGCAGAAAACTTCATGTTTATGGCCTACTATTTTTTATGCTTGTGTCGTAGATTGCAGTTCGTCCGTTAATCTTTATCTATTTTGACGTTGTTCGAGAGCGAGTGAATAAATAAAAGATGGAAACTTCGATTGCTTTACGTCATCCTTAAATCAGGTGTGATTGGGTCTGATTTATGTTGCCTAGAGTCTATTTTATCGGAGGCAATAAACCTATTGTGCGCGGACTAATTGTAATATTCAAGATGAACTTATTAATTCGCACCCGACTGTGCAGGTAGTTGGGTCCTAAATTAAGTCCTTAATTCTAATGTTCGCTAAATACGATGTTTGACGTTCTGCCTTATTTGTGTACATGCAGTGCAATGAAAAACAATTATGCAAACTGCTCTTGAATATCCCTTCTCGAGAAATCCTAATTAAAGCTTTTAACAAAGCTTCTCGGGAGTTTTTTTTTCACTTCACGATAACAACTTTACCGCGAAAGTCACGCTTCTTGCATCATCACATGGCTAGAAATGCATTTGAACGAGCCCCCACCTCCATGAATGTGTGAAACTGATATAAGTGAAAAGTGCAATCGTCACATAATTCGCGCTCAATCGTTCGCCAGCCTCCCTCAGCAGCCTCAATGCTACTTTGTGCGTCATACTTCCTTTGTGAGCAGCCTACCACTTCTACTGAGCATGCAATGTAGCATGTGGAAATATGTATAGAGCTGAGCAGTCTCGGGTCCAACTATAACCACAGTTAGTACGTGCTTATGCTGGAGTAGAACTAGATATAGCACAAGCTTTTCCATACGCGAGGATGACCTCTAATCACTCTGCTAGCCCACCTCATCTTTTACCGTTCATTTTCGCTGGTATGCAACGAGGTCACGGTGTTATAATGTAAATTACTGTGTATTTTGAATATTTTTGAAGCAGTTCCAGCTTTACACGAAATTGATTTCACCATTCTGAGGAATTGTCCGGTTTGATTTATATAGAAACATTCATTTAAAATTCTTGGTGTTATTTTTCCATAAACTCATCTGTGATATAACTAATTCAGAAAGGAACATTTATACATTTATAAATCAATGACACTAAGTAAATTACTCGGTCAAACGACGGACACTATAAGTATAAGATCACTTCATCGGACGGTAAAAGTACAACCAGCCCTAGCTTATTCATTTTTTTTTATCATAATAGCGATAGCAATAGAACCAAGGGAATTGCTTCGTGACCGCGCAGACTGCTTCCTATCAGCAGTAGACACAGCGACGAAAACAAACCTTGACTCACCCGAATGCGTATTCCCGTGACAATCATTATTCATACACCGAATTCCTAGCAGTACTCGTATTACAATCATACATTGTTCGTAATCAGCAAAGAAGTTAGCGTCCCTACTCTACTCTTCTCTGCACATAGTTTTGTTTGTTTTCCTTTCGTTTTCTCGTTCCCCTGAATTTGGGTCTCATGGCATCCGGGATAGCCCAGAATGCAAAATATGGTCGTTTCCCAAAAATCCACATCCAAGGAAACGATTCCGTTCCTCTACCAGCAAACAAAACGTTTAGTTTTGATTAATTTAATGATACTTACCGACAACACACACAGAAAACACTGCCAAGCTTCAATCAAGCAAGAAAAAGGCGACGACGACGACTACTAAATGGTCACTCCTTCTTGTTACGCCATCGGAAGTGTCGCGAATAACTGCCGGGGCAACACTCGCTCCTGCTGGTGCCAAACTTCCACAGGACTGCTGCACCACATGCAACGGCAACTTGGGCAGGGCACTTTGGTACTATACCGATGGATTACGCGATTTTTGCCACTTGCAAACACCGATTTGAAGGCCGAAATATTAATCAATTTAAGCGGATGCGCGAGACCGAGAGCAATAAGATGAAAGCACCCCTCTTTTGCTTCTTTTCGATTGCGTTTAATTTCTTTTTCTCTTATTTTGACACTTCGCCAGTGTTGTCATTTCTTCACACCGAGGGAATGGTCGCATGCTCGAGCGCTGACAGTAGCGCGATTTCAATGGATTGAGCAATAACCCGACTAAAATGGATAAAAGTGGCTCAATATGTTTTGGATTCAGATCGATTTTTTTTTATGGTCAACGATGATCTTGTTAAAATGGTCACTTCCAAAGATATGTCAAGGATAGCATTTCTGGATCAACAAGAGAAAAGGGCCTATGAACATTTGTAAACAAACACTTCTGAGCCCTTTTTCTGGCAAGCCGTTGGCTACTCACGCAAACCTACACACTTAAATTCATAATTTCAGCTCGGTAATATTTTATGCCGATTTCATTCCGTAAAAATGAATTTATACTGAGAGAACGGTTTTTTGTACAACATTTGCTGATTTCTGTAATTTAGGTTGCATAAACCCGGCGGGGAGTAGTCCCCGGAAAAATAACGATACAATTACAATTTAATAATATACAATAACAACAGACGGAATCACCGCAGTATCAGAACAAAAAATGAAAACCGTCACTTTGGAATCAAAAACGGCAACAGCAGAATGCATTAAACGCAACACCACACTCACACCACACGACGAAACAAAAAAAACAAGAAACCGACCGCGAAGGAATGTCGGATGTAAAGCATCAAATCTGGATTTTGACTTTTATGTAAGTATATAATAAAATGATGTTTGGTAACGTGTGATAACAATAAAAACAAGCGTAAACGAGACAAATAAATCACATTCAAGCTTGGAAGCAATCAATCGAGGTTTGCTGGCCTGGTCTCGCCGAATAGATTTCATGTTTTGTTTAAGGAATTTTATTGTTGATTCTCTTGATTCCGTTGATTAGAACGATCAGGTGGAACCATCATCTCCGTCAATGAACACAATTGTCATTTCATTTGGTTGTAGTCGAGAGCACCGGGGACATTCTCCATCAGAGGTTCTTCCTTGGTGATTTCCACTAAAATAATTTTCATACTTTCGACCCATTTGCAACGCACGAGTTCGTTTCGAAAAGTATACTGAATCAAAGCCAAAACAAAAATAACATTTTGAAAATCTGCTCAGATCAGATCAGTGGCGCCATCTGACTGCTTATTGCCACTTGCTAACACAATGTACGCCATGTTTTTTACACATGTAGGTGGGTCGAGCTTGAACGTCTGTCTGCGGATCTACTATACACCCCTTATGCTAGAATTTTGAACAACCGTGAAACAATACTATTTATTGTTTGTCTCTCAATTTTGTTGAGAAAAGTGTGATTTTTTTTTTTGTTAATACATAACAATATCCCTTTTTTCTTTTGTTGGTGTTTTATTTTAAATAGTTTTTTTTGGAGAAAGTGTATTTTATTGTTTTATTTTTTTGGGGGGCAAAAACAATTATTTTTTGTATATTTTTTTTTTTATTGTGTGGTTACATTATATTTTTATTTATCTATTTTTTTTTTTTGTCGGGGGGGTTTCGTTGAGGAGAGGGCTTTGTGTGAGAAAAAAAAAAAAAAAAAAAAAAATTTTTTTGTTTTTTTTATTTTTTTTTTTTGTGTTTTTTTTCTGTTAAATATAATAAAATACAGATGTCGGTATTACATTTAACCGAATAACCTCGGTTTCAGAAATAACTCGATAGTTTTCTTAAACTCAATAATTCTGTGAAGCGAAAATTCTGCAAAAAAAATAGGCTTTACCGAGCTATCGTCAATATTCAACGTTCTATATGACGCCATTTTAATAAAGTTCAATTAAGTGAACGCTTCTGACTAAACGTATGTTCTTCGCTGAGCAGAAAGTTATACACATTGTGAAATGGAGGTAATTGTAAACTCGCTGATCGAAGTGGAAAACAGCATTGCTAAATTTTGATCTTTTCTACAGATGCATGGTTTCGCTGTGAGCATTAATACCACAGAGAAAGACATCCAAGCTGGAGTGCCCTCCGGGTGTAAACTTCTGTAACTGCCGTTTTAAAATTACAGCTCGTTTTCGTTAGTTTGGTGAATTGTATGTTGATGGCGCCACCTGAGCAATGACGTTTATATAAGGTCTGGCCCAGTAGCCACAACAATATTAGTGAAATGAGCAAAATTCGCTCATGACACTAATACCACCGCACTCCTTGCGCACGCTACACAGGAGTTCGAAAAGTGCTACGTCATACTATTTTATTCGTTCGCTCCGTGATTGTTTATTGTGTGCGCTATAAATCTTAATTTTTCAACTGATTCCAGTCTATCGATGATAGAGAATAGGCTCTATATCACTTCTCAATTTTCAAGTCCCAGTGATTGAAAGTTAATGTGGCAAAAATTCAATTACCTCAGTGAAATTCACTATAAATGACCGATGATGTTTTCGGGAGGAAATGCTTCTGCTCAATAAATGGCATTTGTATCATGATTATTTCCACAATTCAGCATTAATAATAAACATTTGAACCGATTTTTTTTTATATGAACCTATACACGCCCATAGAAAGTTGAATAGTGTTACGTCATCACTCGTCGGCTCAGCAATTTTTACTCTATTTTTGCTTCCAAAACAAGCAAGCAGTGCGTTGCCCCAGACCATATATAGACGTCATTGCCACCTGAGCGCCTTGAGATTTGATAGTCTGTCAATTTAAGTTTGTTGAAACCTAGACTAGGCGGCGTTGTTTTTCCAACGGTTTGCTTTTAAAAATTTACACAGTAAATTGTAAAAAAAAAGTTCGAGCCTGGATGTCTGTTCTCTGGGTTAATACGCTAATAATTTGCTTAATACTGAAGCTTGGAATGATGAAAGTATACTTGTTTGATTAAGAGTGCTCCATCAATGTAACAACGGACATCGTGAATTGCTTCCCCATTCTATGCAAAGCAATTCACGTCTTTAATTGCCACGTGTGTCCTGAGCACAAACAGTTCGAATCCTCCATTTTTGCAGTCGTAATGAACATCGGTGCATTATCCACCACCGATGAAAAGTGTTTCCGATCGATACAGTGAATGGTTCAAATTTGAATTTTTTTTTGATTTAACCTGCATATTGAATAAATTTAATTTTTATTTTCTGAATATTTTGATGAAATTTATTGGAGCGAATGAAAATTTAACTCAGAACAAGTCTCTAGCTTGTGAACTATTTTTTCATTATCACCGCAAAAAATAGGGGTATAAATTTCCATGTCGTTCGGTATTTGATTTAACAGATATTTCGCACTAATTTTGCGGAGTAGTAAATTTCATAAAAACTGTTAAAATAATACTAAGGTTCTCGGTAATTGAATATATTGGTGTGGCGACATGTTCAGCTTTTTTTTAATGATTGTTCAGTTAATTTTGAAGATCAGTTAGCTAATTTTTGACATATCGCTAAAAGTTATGCAGTACCGAGGAGTCGGTAGTTGAAATTGATTACCGAGGTAACCACCGAGAGCTCAGCTGTTGAGAAATCGGTAATATTTTAACTGAGCCCGGTAAAAATAATTAAGTGTGTACAGAATCGTCGTGTAGGGGAAACTTTCCCCTACTTGATGATGGTATTGGTTTGCGTGAGTGGCCTACGTTTTGCGAGGAAATAGGCTCAGAAGTGTTTATTTACAAATGTTGATAGGCCCTTTTCTATTGTTAATCCAGATTTTGCCTCCGCATCAAAGATTCAACATGGCATCGATTATCGACATCCACTAAACCAATTTATTGTCGCTAAGTAAGGCGTAGTGAAAACAATTGAAAAGTACTCTAAATTTCAATTTGTGTCTAAATTCACAAAACTAGTTAACGAATTGATTCCTTGCCTCATTCCTCTTATTTTGGGCGAAAACCAATCACAAAGTGAGTACAGATAAACAAATAAGATCTTCCAACATTTCAACTTTTGAGTACCCTGATAAAAAATTACCTTAAACGAACGATATCACAAATCCTCCAACCATTTCTTTAATGGTTTGGATGAAACCCCAAATAGGTCGTTAAGAAAAATAACCATACGAAATTTATAAGGGTAGTCAAATACATACAAGTACACGACACTGAAGAAGTTTGCACATTGTAGATGAAATACGCGTATCTGTCAAGATAAGCAATAAAGATAGCTGGGGTTTTTATTCATTAGGGCGAATCTACAATTGAGAGACTCTCTCTTGCCTCGTTCTCTTTCATTAATTATAGCGCCATTATAAAAATATGGATTGATTTTTTACACAGATCGCAAGATAAGAGTGCTGGCTAGCATATTGGGCAAACAGCCAAACGAAAAATGTGAAAATGATTTAGCTATTGGTGAAAGATAAAGTAAACAGAGAGAGTCTTTCAATTGTAGATTCGCCCTAATGAAAAAAAAAACCTAGATAGTTGGAATAAAATGGAAATTACTAATTTTTCTTCATTCTTTAGTCGCAGGTATTTCACTTAAAAGCTCACACTCTTCAGGATCCATACTATTTGACAGCAAATCATTTTTGAGCAAAAAATCTCTCAGTCCAGCCATAAGGGCACTAACTTAGATATGAGCAAATATTTGTCAAATAACGTTAAATGGATAGACATTACACATCTCGGATAAAAAAAAATAATTGTGTGCGTATAGAAAAAAGAACAGGTTTGAGGTCCTAGAACATTTAATAATCATCATCAATTCAAAACAAATCCCATTGAAGAAAAGTTGACACCAAAATTTTCTCTATATGCATTGATAAACCCATGCCTACCGTATTTGTTACATGTACAACATGTTATAACATACTACATTGATCAAAAAGTTCCCGGAATTTATTCAGGAAATTAAAAATACGATATTATGCATCAAAACCGATATTGTCCCCTTCAAACTACTCCCCATCTACTTCAACGCACTTCTGCCAGCGCATGATCCAATCCACGAAACAATTTTTATATTCCGTTTGCGGTATGGCCACCAGAGCCATCTTTGATTTTTTCATGACCTGATCTCGGGTGCTGAATCGTGTTCCTTGAGTTTCTTGAGTCGACCGAATACGAAAAAGTCGCAGGGAGTCAAAGCAGGTGAATTCGGTAGTTGCTGAATGGTATTCGTTTCGTTTTTAGCCAAATGCTCACAAATAACGATGGCATTATGTAACCGTGTAACGGCGCGTTATCGCGACGCAACATCCCCGAGTTGTTTGCCCACAAATCCGGTCTTTTTTGGCTATTTGCTTAACGCAAACGTCCCACAAGGCCAAAATAATACATCTTTGCTGACGGTCTAGCATTGTGGAAGGAATTCATGATACACAACATCCTTGTAATCCATGTGAGCATCGCCTACTTTCTGAAAACGACGTGGTTTTCTCGGTGCACGCCATTCAGTCGCTGGATGTCTGGATTACTTATATGGATACTTATAAAACCACGTCTCGTCTCCATTAACCAAAATGTCTTAAGCGGATCCAAATACAATTTCCTCAAACTCCTCTGCCATCTCTCTTATGGTCAATTTCTGAAACGTTCGTACCACTGATAACCGACTGTTTTCAGAGTATCGTTGCCGAAACACTTTTCTAACATTTGCAATGTCTCCGCACCATTGAAACCATTTTTCACGCAAAATTTAATACAAACTCATTGTTGCAAATTAAATTCCATTTTAATAACTGTACAAAATCGATCACACACACAATCGCAGATGTACTCAATACGGCTTAACTTTTACAAATGTCAAGCTATTAGGCCAGGCGCCCACTGATGTGGCGGAGGTGTGACATCTGCTAGCAAGCCAAAATATCTTGTCGACGTTCGCCTCACGCCATAAGACTTTGACTCGATATTTTGACATGTTATGTGATGCCACACTTTCGCCACATCACTTACAGTTCAGCATGTCGCTCCTACTGTCTGGGGAATTTCAGCATCATATAGTTCAAGCTACCCATCAGTCTGATGATGACCTCTACACGCTGGAAAAAATGATGGAGTTCATCCAGAACCTGCATCAACAACTGCGGCGTTGTCGTTCTAAGAAGCAACAAATTAACGCCGCCAGCATGGTGCTGATGAACTTCATTAATAAGTATGGACCGTGAGATCAAGATTCTAAATTGGAAAGCTTGTTCTGTAATGCGTTTCGTAGTTGCTACTCCGTTACTAAACAGAACTAGTGTAATTGCACAGAGAACCACATAGATGGAGCTTGGGAGTAGCTTTACATCTTCAATGTAGAAGTTCACTAGTTCATTCTATTTATAGATGAATACCGGCGCTGGCCACGTCCTCACGGTCTTCGAGGAAGGGGGAAGGATGATTAGTTTGACAATCATTGTTAGAGACCGTGTTTACCTCTGCGTCTCCACAATTGCCAAGGGAAGGATAGTTTTTGTGTTAGTGAAGCAGGTTATTTTTAGATCATGGATGCACTGTGAAAGCGCAGTAAACTGCTCTTTATTTTTAAATCTAGTGGTGGTAGAAAGAAGCAAGTGACAAATGGCAAGGAAGGGGACGGGCCTGGGATTGAACTCCCGACCATCTGCTCAGCAAGCAGAACGAGTAACCACTGAGCTAACCAGCCACGTCGAACTATTGTGAACTCACACAACCTTGGCCAATCTATTGTGAGCCAACATGAGCCTACGGTTACGAAGGCAATGTCTAAAGTCGCCTAAACTCCCATACACTGAGCGAACAAATCGAGAGGAATTCATAAAAATAGCGTGGAAAAATTTGTCAAAAGATATAATTGCAAATTTCATACGATTCTCTAATGGAAAGAAGTTCATACGACGATCGTATGAAGATTTTCCTCACAGAAAAAAACAGTTGAAATCGCGATTCGAACCATCAAGCTCGGGATCCAGATATGAGCCACAATCCCACGAGACTATACACGCTTGATAAGTGATGTCAATTAAAAGTGTATGATATGCATGTTTTTCTCGACCAATGCAACAACAATCATTAAATACGATTTCGTATGGAATGAGTTTTGGACCGTTGCTTTGTGGTTCATAAAGGGTGTATTCGATAAAAATGGCACACAGAAAATCTTCTGTAACTTTTGAATCGTATGAGTAAAAAACCTAGAAATTTGAGTAGATCTTATCCATAGTGTATTATTTACATCTGCCAAGTTTCATAGTTATATATTCAGTAGTTCCAGTCATGTCGTCCAAACAAGAAATTGTCCGTGAGAAAATTTTGTGCACTCACAATCAAAATCCAGGGGCGTCCCACCGGTGGATTGCTAAAAGGCTTGGAATTGCAAATACAACTGTGTCTCGTGTAATAAGAACCTTCAAGGAGCGTCTGAGTGTCTAAAGGAAGGAAGGGAGTGGTCGTAAAAGTGGTCCAATGGACAGTAAAATGGCCAGGAAAGTCGTACAACAATTCAAGAACCGTCCAAACATGTCAATTCGAGATGTCGCTAAAAAGTCTAGGTGTCAGTCGGTTTTGTGCAGAAAACCATGAAGCGTGCTGGGTTACATGTTTACAAAGTGCAAAAAGCCCCAAACCGGAATGAAAAACAAAACATCACTGCGAAAACCCGCGCCCGGAAATTTTCCGGGCATCGTTGCATCGTGATGGATGACGAAACATACGTCAAGGCCGACTTCCGTTAACTTCCTGGGCAAGAATATTTCGTTGCCAAGTCGAAGTATGATGTTCCGGAGGATGTTCGAAAGAAGAAACTATCGAAATTTGCAAAGAAGTTTCTAATCTGGCAGGCGATTTGCGGATGTGGTGAAATAAGTGCTCCCTTCATCACTTCCGGAACAATAAACGGTGCGATTTACACGGAGGAGTGCCTTAAGAAGCGTCTTTTGCCATTCATTAAGAAGCACAAAGGATCAACTTTGTTTTGGCCTGATCTAGCATCCTGCCACTACGCTCGAAACGTATTGGAGTGGTACCGAGCCAACGGAGTCAATTTTGTGCCAAAGGATATGAACCCACCAAATTCACCGGAACTTCGTCCAATTGAAAAATTCTGGGCAATTATGAAAACGGAACTTCGCAAACATCCCAAAACTATAAAAACAGAGCTAGAATTGAAGAAAATTGGGTAAAAACAACAAAAACACTGGGAAAATCGGTTGTACAAAATTTGATGGGTGGAGTGAAAAGGAAGGTGCGGGCATTCGGGATGGGAGACGAAATTGAATAAAACAAATGTTGTAAATCAAAACTCATTAGTAGTTCTTCATTCCCTGAAAATTTCAAGAAAATCCGATAATCAGTTTAATTTTGATGAGTTTGGGGTTTTGAACTTTTGAAGATGTAGTTGTCTCTGACGATAGTAGTACATCGGCTGATGATGTGATAGCTGTCATCAAGCAAACCAAGAACATGAAAGCCGCTGGTATCGACAGTCATCAACTTCGAGTTAAAAAACTTGAGTGTTGATTTCTTCCGACACCTTGCAGAGGTTTTTAACAGATGTTGGGAGCTTGGCTACTTTCCATCTTGCTTGAAAATAGCCAAGGTAATCCCTATTTGCAAGCCTGGCAAAGATCCTACAAGCGCTAAAAGCTATCGCCCATCAGCATGTTGTCCTCCATCTCGAGGCTGTTCGAAAAACTGATCCTCGGTCGATGACTAACTAATTAGTAACTAGCCGATTAGTAACTAACAACCTTAAACGGAACAGGTCCGTACATCTGCCATGGCATTGTTGGTCGTCGAAAAGGCGTTTGACAATGTCTGGCACGATGGTCTGGTGGTTAAGCTGCATCGATACAACTTCCTGATCCCCAGGGTAGCCTCTTAGGCCATATCCTATTCAACATCTTCACATCAAATGTTCCTCCCCTGCCAGGTGATGGTAGGTTGTCGATGTTTGCAGACGACACTTCCATCATCTACAAGGGTCGAGTGATTCGTGCTCTGACTGGAAAACTTCTGGAGGTCCTCAATGCCGTGTCCGTTTATGTCAATAGCTGGAATATGTGTATCAACGCAATAAAACCCAGAGGATTCTGTTCCCGCACCTCTGTAACACTCCGATCGATTGGTTCGGGGAAGTAGTCTAGCTTGGTCTCACCCTAGATAGCAAGTTGTTGTTCCGATCGCATGTTCACAAGACTTCAACTAAATGTAGTATTTTGTTAAGATCTCTGCATCCGCTAATCAACAGAAAGTCCACTCTATCGACCAATAACAAACTGGCAGATCATAAACGAATCATTCTTCCCGTGGTCGAGTACGGTTTGCCAATCTGGGAGAGTTACGCCAATTGCCAGCATCGGAAACTACAGGTAGTTCAGAACAAAATCCTTCGAATGATTCCAAACTGTCCTGCAAGAACCAGAATACTCGAGATCCATCGCCTGGCTGGTCTACAGACCCTCGGCGAGAGAAGATTTAATCCTGGAATGGTTCAGAGAATCCTGCCTGAGCACGCCCTTCCGATCATCAGACAGCTGGTAAACTAGGCTTAAACACTGGCCAGACTGAGCAGTTATTACATGTTATAAGTATATCGTGATGACGAATTTCTTGTTGAAATTATATGACAACCGTTATAACATGTTATAGCTCTGTAGTCTGAACAAGGCATTAAGTTATTGTAGTTAGGAAGGTTATCAAATTTTTAAATTAATTACACTCCCAACAGGGAAAACAATATTACATGTAAAAACAACAATTAAAACTAAAAAATATAAATACTTAAGATGCAGAGCCAACTAATTGTAATGAAAAATGAAATGTAGAATTAAAATAAATTTAATAAAGACACATTTTAGTAATACTAGTCGAGCACTCGACACTGAAGAAGTCTGTAAGGGAATCAATAGACATAATCAATGGACGTTCCCTAAGTCACAAACGAAACAGGCCTACCTGTCAAAGGATAAGCTTTTTCTGGTAGAAAATTAAAGGAATTTGCTCGCGTTTACTATTTATTTCGATGTGATCAATCGATGTTGATTTGATCTTTTAATAGGGTCATTTGTCGATTATTCAGTAGTCAAAATCGATAAGTTTCTAATTGATCGACTATAAATGATCTAGTCTGTTGATTCGACGGTGGAAAATATAAATAACCCCATGACAATTTGGTCGATTTGAGAAACAATAACATTTTGCACCAACTTAACATAACCTCGCAAAATGAATCGGATGAATTTCGTTGGATGGGTATCAATGGTTCGTGGCTTGTTGATCATATAAACAAACCACTGATTTCTGTCAAACAATGAATATTATCCATCAGAATGACCAATATGTTTTTTTGCAGGGGCCTGGCAACCCTATCCTAGTTACTAGCGTTTGACAGTATGCAACATATCACGGGCCTTATTTGAATAAGGCCCGTCTGACGTTTGTTTTGTTTGTTTTGTTTGTTTCGTTTGTTTTTATTGCGATGATAGAAAAGGTAAAAATCTTACAAACAGTCACAATGCTTGCAGCTGTGATAATTTTACTTTCAAATTCATTGAGTTTGTTGCGATTCAAAGTGATAGTTCGGTAATTAATGGAAAGTTTACTGCGTCAGTTACTGTTCAATCCACTCAACAACAGCAGGTAAGTCATTATGATTGATTAACGGAGTAAATTACTGCAGTAATATTTTTACCTGCTTTTAGAACCACAGCTACTGATGAAATTCACTGTACTACAAGGCACTACTTGATTACAGATCGAATGGCATCGTGTTTCATGTACCCGGAGACCCAGCGAGAGGTGGAGGAGAACAGCACGAAGTTACTCCTATTAGCTTGAGCATCTCGATACGGAATCAACCCAAATGATCGTGTGCATTTAGTTCCGGAAGTCAACAGTGAATTAACAGCGGACTGCAGAGCCATAGGTAGGACTGTTTAAGCCCATCGATTGATGTTTAGTGATGAGTTGTTTTTTTTAGGATGCGTTCAAAATCTCTCAGAGGATGAAAAATTGAGCTTAAGGTCTTACTCTCAGTTGCTGGTAGTATTTTACGTATGGCTGGAGCCAGAGCGGATATTATTGTACTAAGGAACGCCAATTCACAAGCCGATAACCAGGCCACTTAAGAACGTTCTATGTTTGTTACGGCTTCAATCAATGGAGGCTGACATTGTTTTATTAAATATTGATCAAAACAAATTGACGAGTATTGCATTTATGTACATAAAAGAAGGTAAAATATAATGAAATTTTTCTTTTTCGGCTCAGTTTCCCTCGAAAAGAATCAGCTTAGTAAGTTTCTGGCGATTCGTTGGTTTGAAAGGTTTCATTTTTTCCGCATATAATTTCATTCTGATGTCAAGATAGCTAACGATCACTTCTCTAATCAACTGCATTTTATGTCCGTCATTACAAAACGTGTTTTCAACAAGCTGCTGCCACTGTTGTTCCCACAAAATATCAAAATTTCGTTTAGAATGCTCCATGATGCAATCAAGCAATCCTTCGTAGTATATAGAAATATTCACATTTTGAAGATCACCGACAATTGCCTGAAATGGTGTAAATAAATTAATCATAGGAAATGTGTTTAAGATGTCAAAATTTAAATAAACTACCTTGAAATTAAACTCTGTTATTTTGCAAATTGATAGTATGGTTCCTGCGTCATCTCGAATGATATTCATGATGCAATTGCTGCATTTTGTAGTGGACAAAATTTGTGTGTGAATGTTCTGAGCACTTCGTTCCAAGGAAGTGTGAATGTAAGCATCTTTCTCAAATGTTTCAAAATCATCGGTTGATCTGTTAGGCAAATCAATTATGGGAAATGTCTCTCTGGTATCTGATGATTTCTCTTGCTTTCCTGGTGCAAGAAGGGCTTTTGTCTCACTTACATTCGAACAGTTAGCTTTCGATGAAGAACTAACATTGTTCTGAAGAAGCATCCGCTTATAGCTTGCTTTAAACTGGCAAGCGTTTGGGTTGTTATTAGATCCTCCCTTAGCTCTAATAGCCCCAAAAAATGTTTCAAGGTGATCTTGACTCAAACGGTATGTAAAAAGTTCGTCATCAAATTGTGCATTTTCGTAATAAGACGAATATACGTTTCGGAGGCTTTGGATGTTAATTAAAAATCCCAAAAAACCAGTCTTATTGGGTGATGTTAAAATAGGGGTTCCATCGGAAAGCGTAATGCTCCGAATGTAGTTTTCTACATATTTAAAAGCATGATGATAAAGATCAAAATTTTTCTCACTCAATGGTTTTTTGAATCCATCAGCTTCAGTTGACATACTGTTAAGTACATCAAACATATCATTGAAAAGCTGCAAGAATTCGATAGTTCCTCTGCATTCTGAAAATTTTTCATTTGATTGACGCAGGAATTCTAAGGCATCTGCTACACTTCTACTGATAGTTTGCACAGCCAACACTACTTTCATTTTAGAAGCAGTAAAATTTATATGATTGTCCGATAATTTATGTGCAATTCGAAGACCAGTCTTGTTTTGTAAATTATTTAGTTCAACAATGTCATTCCATCGAGCTGATCCACGCATTGTATGCAGTGAAACTTGAGAGTGCAATGTGTTCCTTACAAGTTTTAACATATGGACCGCATCTAGGATAATCGATACCTCGTAATTTCCACATGGATGGGGAAAACTCGTTTTTAACGGATATCCTGGCTCGATTTGCAGGTCACAACCAAGGCGATTGACAGTGGCGAAATTGGTTTTTGTACCATCGAAAGTGAAAGCTATAACATGCACTCCGATATTGTACAGAGCTGACAGCAAAGTACGTACCAAATCGCTTTTGGTCGGGGCGTTGATCCCGTTGATAAGAAAGTATGCGACGGGAATTTTCCATGATTCTTGGATTCCAGTGACCATGAAAACTAAGGCTTCCTTAGCTACTTGTGCATCATCTGGGCTATTGTTGTTTTGGAAAGGGAGCCCATGATGCTGAACCAATCCGTCCAATTTTTTAGTGTGTGGATTCCATTGGACATGTTGTCGCACGGCCATCTCATCCATTAAGAGGCAACACAACAAAGTTTTCCCTTCCAGTGAGTATTCTCCTGCTTTTGCTCGAAGCACATCCAATGCTTCTCTAGTGATACCCGGTTCACCATCCACGCTTTCATACCAACGAATCAGTGTTCTGGGATGTGGTAACGATTTTTTAAAAATTTCACGTACAAATTTATAGGCTTGTACCGAATAAAAATGTAAGGTAGTTGCGAAGCAACGAAGAGCATCGCTATAAGGCTGACCTTTTTGTCTTGATCTCAATTCATTAAGCACTCCGTTATCCATCGAAAAATGCTACATTTTATGTGTTTGTTAGGAATGAAATTGAAAATTATATAGCATTTATTAAACTTACTTGTAACTGACAAATAGCAAATTTCTCCTGGAGTTTATGGATGAGATCTGACATGCTAGTCAGTTTATCGCGTAGCCGCTTATTTTGTGATCTGAGCAGTTTATTTGAATCACTTTTACGACAAAACTGTTTTTTCAACTTTGGTAAAGCAATCAATGCGGATTCTGCCGATATTTCACCAGTTGTGCTTATGTCACCAAAATATCGAATCGTTTGTTTACGGGCCATTCGAGAATGGATTCCAGTAATACCATTTTCTGGAGGTTTCGTTGACATAACACCCTCATTGTGTTCGGTTTCGGATTCAACAAAGAAGTATTCGTATCTGTTGAAAAGATTTTAAAGATTATTTTAATGAATTTGAGTGGGATCAGACAAGTTTACTTGATGATGTAATCGGAGAATATAGTTGGAACGGCATCTTTTCGCAGGCGCTTACGATTATTTCTACTGCTAAACGAAGCTGCCGAAAAGTGCAAGGAACATAAGCGTGCGGTATTGAAATTAATATCGTTGATGTTAAATTCCACATTCTCCGCATTAGCAATTGCCTGCAGCCACTGTATACAGCGCTCATAATCTTTAGGGAAAAAATGCTTCGATCGTTTCAATAGACCGTTGGCTGTAATATCTTCTAATTGTTTATGGAAATCACTCACACATGATGGTACGAAGCATTTCATTTTTTAAATTGAATATTCACAAGCACTTTTCTGTTAATTAAGGAAAGACGCTGCAATTTTCTCTACCGGAAACGAATAGTATAGTAATTATCACATAAACGGTATAAACAACTTCGAAAATACTACGGGCATGAAGGCCAGTATTGTTTACAAACAATGAAACCATTGACGTTTGGATGTTAGAGATGTTGGCTACAGGAAAATGGCTGCCCGTCAGGTCCCTGTTAAAAGAAATCACTCACGCAAAATTATTAAAACTATCATTCTTTTGTGTCGCATTATAAAAGTAAACAAATTAAAATTTACACCCCGCACTACCCAGACATGGTTGTGATCCTCAGAGAAACAAATAAGTATCTAGTTCTAAAAAAAAACCGATCGCATCATTTCCGGTGGGAAATCTACACGACCCTGTTTTAAAATCAAATAATTGATCCTATTTCCAGCTGCCGCCACAGCGGTATTTTTTTTTAACTGTATGCGCATTCCTTCTTAGGACGATGAGATTGGTTTGTTGTTTTGGACTTGCTGATTCAATGGTACACCTTCTTCAGTCTCACAATTGTCGCCTTTCTCCGGTGGATTGTTCCATGGCTGCAGTTCACCAGTGCCCATGATGAGATATGCCGACGATCCGACTATGTAGACGATCGCCAAGATCCAGAACACAATCTGCCATTGACCGTAAGTTTGCTGTAGGAGAAAAGAGGAATAGTATGTAAAAATAGGGTGCTAGGGATAATTGAAAAAAAAAACTACTCACATTGTCGTTAGTCAGCACGCCGACCATGTAAGCCGACACGAAACCACCGAACGAGGATAGCGTGTTAGCCATACCGAAGATCGTGCCGGAGAAGTTCGGTGCAATGTCCAAACCGTTGCCTAAGTATCCTGCGGTGACGGCACCGTTCAAGAACAAAGCCAGTGTGAAGATACCAACGGCCCAGGAACGATTTTCACCCATGTACACCTGGACGATCATCAGGAATCCGGGAGTCATGACAGCTGTAAAGGTAAACGATTTACGAGTTAGTTTTCAAGTTATTAAGTTTTTTGGCGTGTACTAACCGAAAGCAGTGAAGATCTTGCGGGTGGCAGTCGTTGACAGCGTTCCGTTCTTGCGGAGATGATCAGCCAGATGGGAAGATATCACAGCCATGGCGTATTTTCCAAAGTACGGAAGAGACGACAGCAGACCATTCTGAAATTAACCGGCGATTAGTTGGGAATGGTGGTTACGAGAGATCGAAGTATGCCTCGGTACAGAAATAACATGTGTGTATGTTTTGCAGCGTCGTTGTCAAAAATATCGTCAACTTATCCAAAACAACGCATCTGATTTTGTCAACGTAGAGGTAAATAAGAGATTCAAACGTTAAACTATTGAGACTCTTAGCACTTTCGCGCAAACTAGGACCATCAACACAAGGAATAACATTCCCCTAACATGATGGTGATGCTAGTTTCCGTGGGGGTGGTGAGAGTTTCGAGAAATTCACGTTTGAATCTTTGTTTAAGTCAGAGACGTCGTTTTGAATAAGTTGGAATTTGTTTTGGCTGGTGGGTGAAAATACTATTCCAACTAACACTCAACATAAAATTATGTTAAGCGTTATCCAGAAGGTTTTCTAACGTCTTGAGAGTCTCGAAGACCATGTACTTTGAATTTTATATTCAGATGGATTTGTAATAGTGGAATGTTTATCAGTGACATGGTAAGTTCCTTCTCGATCAAATTGTCCAAAGTTTATTTATACGCGTCAGTCAAGTATTGACTGATTGAAAGCACTCGTACATTTGTCATTATACCAGCATTGAGAATGTATTAGCAACAGTATTATAGCTGAGCTTATCGTCTACGATATGGGCTATTGGAGTTGCGAGAGATCTGACACCTTAAGAATTCTGCATATATATTTTTGCAAGCATATTAAAGAAAAGTAATTACAGGAAGATTATATCCATAATTCCGGAAAGGAATTATGGAAATTAAAAAGACACGGTGGAGTGGGACAAAATATATCACATTGACAGCTGAAGAATACCTTTTGCACTACTGAATGAAGTAACAATAGAAATTGATGTTACTATTACTTATACTATTGATTACTTATGCTAATAATAGCACTGAAAATATGTGAATTTCACTTTTATCTAAATTAGTGAGTTACTTTATATAACAGTATCACACAGCTCGACAGTTGTAAAAATTTTCGTTCAATATCGGTTAGCTGACGTAAGTTATCAATTTTTACTTCATAATTTAATCTCTGTAGATCCCTTCATTATGGTAACTATTATGTCAGATGAATATTTGGGTTACTTCTAGACTACAGACGTAATTTTAGCTCAATTTGTTCACGGGAAAATGGAACACAAGTCCCCAAACATGACCATTTTATATGAAAATCGGGCTTTCTTCTTATTGTATTGTTCGTCACTGTAAGTTGCGGTCTGTCATAAGAGTATGTTAAGGGGGAACTACATTAGGATGTTAGTAATAATCAGCCATTTGTAAATGCTATTTCTTTCCCGAGATTTCCCAATGTAGATGCTTACCTCCTTGATGTTGAAGTTCAGAATGTACTTCATGTACGTCGGCAGCTGGTTCACGACAGTGAAGAAGCCAAAGACGGATGCACCATGGGTCAGAATGATAGCCCAGACCGGGGGAGAAGTGATTATCGACTTCCACGGGACGTACGTAGGTTTCTTAGCCTTGGAAACGGCACTGATAGCGGATTCGATTTCGTTCAGTTCCTCAGCAGAGATGCGTGGATGGGAAGCCGGTGTCTCGAATACCACCATGAACCAAGTGATCGACCACAGCAGGGCCAGCCCGCCGGTGAAGTAGAACACTGACTGCCATCCAATAGTAGCAATAAGATAGCCGCAGATTGGCATTGTGATAGCTGCACCGAGTGAGGATGCCATCATGTTTGCGATGAACTTGGACCGATCCATCGGTGGAATCCAGACGGCAGTCAACGGATGAATCGCCGGCCAGGATGCTCCCAGGAAAAAGCCTAGAACAGCTCGCAATATAACTACCGCAATATAATTGGTGTAAGCAGCTAAAGGAGTAAGCAAAGTCAATACACTAGCGCAAAGCATGCTGTATCCGAAGACGCGGCGTCCTCCGACGATCTCCGCCAGTCGGCCACCAGGCAGCTCCGTCAGCACATAGCCCCAGAAGAAACTTCCGAGCATCAGATTCTGCTGATACGCGTCCCACTCGAACTTGTCCTCCTCTCTGATGACGCTCATCTCGGTCGTCGAGGCCACACCCAAAGCCAAGGCACTTGAGGTTTCATTCCCCAGAAGCCCTTCGTCCATGCCACCGGTTGTGAGATTCTTCAGAGTTTTCGCCATCACCACGATTGCGATTGTGAAGTTGACTCGCAGGGCATAGTTCAGCATAAAGCCGAAGATGACCATGATGTTCAACACTTGGCGACATGTTAACCAGCCTGAAAAAAAAGAATGAAGTTACAGCAAATTACTCGAAATGTTTACGGAAAAGCTAATGAATAATATAAAACTGTGTATCTATAACAGTCAATCCAAAAATCCTTTCCAGAAATACACAATCCATCAATTGCCCTTCAGAGAAAGTCATAGTAATAAACATATCAACCCGGACAATTGGGTCAATGAGGTCAATGAGATCCATCTAATATTAATTTTAAACTATAAATCATCCGGAGCGCGACATTGAAAGTTGGGATCAAATTTGAATTCGTACAACTCCGTAGGAATTGAACTATCGTGAACCCCATACAAGTGAGTCTCACACCAATTTATTTCAATTAATTAAGGATGAATATCGTGTCATATGACGCGTTCTGTTACAGCATCTCCGTGTTCGAATATAACCTACAATTTTTCACCACAGGTTCACACATAACTAAGGTAAACCAGGAAATACGGAGCTAATAACTACCTACGCAAGTTTCAATTTTTTGCGAAACAACAGCTGAAGGGGAAATTTCTTAAAATAGAAACCACTTGGCATTGAACTGTGGGAAACATTTGTCAAATACGCAATAATTTTCGGTTTGTTGACGCATTACAATACCAAGCATTCTTTTTTTTTTGTCAAACCGTAGTGAACGACCGGGTTCAACCTTATCAGTCATCAATGGAAATTTTCAAGTCCATTTTCAAACATATGGTTTTATTTTTTAATCATGCACAGGAAGCGGAACGTCATATAATGTTGACAAACGTAGTAGGCGCTCCACAGACAGTTGCAGGATGCCACGAAGAAGGCCATGTATCGTGCACCTTAAATCTCAGCCTAAAATGACACTTGTGACGCATGTGTTTGCGTTGATGGTCACCTTCGCAACCGCACAGTCAACGAGAGAGATAAATTGGTGTCACCAACAGTGTAATCAAAGATGACACATTTTCCAGTGCTCTTACTAGTTAATGAAAGGGCAATTTGTGGAATGATATGGGCGCCGTATGTTCCAATCAGTGTCTTGATTAATAGTTGTTCTACATACACACTTTCCCCGACAATCATTTTCTATTTTCAACTAGTGTATCAATTGATTTATATCTGTTGTTGAACGAAATATTTCTTGTTGAAAACTATCGGCGGATGTAAACGTTTAGGCGTTGCATGAGTAATAATTCCAGTGAAAGATACTTTCACGCCCACCAAAACAAAAGTTTGCCGAACAAATTTGAATATTCACGCTAAATTCCATTATTGCTGTCTGCATTATGTTCGCTGAAGCGTGCCAGTCATCAAAAATGTTGTAAAGACCAGCTCAAGCGACTTGTTAATTATTTTGAATATTTTGGTGATAATAAAGCCCTTGCTTGTCAGGCCATCTCGCAACAACGCAAACAACATACAGGCGACGTTGGTGATAATTGTGCGTTCAAGTGACATGAGAATGAAATTTAATTGAGTGCTTCTATTCCACTGAAAATAACTAGATTCACACTACCGACAGGAGATTAAAGCTTAATCTCAGTGTATGCGCCGTTTTTCCAAGCCGCTGCTTCATTTATTTTTCAAATGATTTTGTTCAAGTACGATTGATTCGCCTTGTTGTTTATGGCATAACAGTTATCTACCAGACGATTTGATTAAATGAAAACAAATTTCTCTCGGGTCGGCATGGGTCAATTAACGTGAGTTTAAATTGAACCCTGACTGTTACCATATACCACGGAGCGAGCGTGCGCCTTCATCAATCCCAGTTGGCGTTCGCCTGAAAGTCAGCCTACTATGCGGACTGTTATTGATCATTCCGAACTGCTTCGATGACGAATGTTCTCGGAAGAGTGAAATTTTATTTTATCAATGAAATATTTAGGTTAAACCGATAGAAGGCTTCATACTGCTGCGCCATCGAAGATGACTTGTGAAGGTGTCATGCTCCAATGCGGCAGTTTATTGTGTCTTGACATTGAAATTCGATTAAATCGGCATTTGTCGGTCAGTTCGGTTGTTTTGTTTTTATTTGGCGTCGTGTTTTTGCTACCACCCGTGGGCTGGCCTCTTATGAGTGACGTTGGATATTTGTTATCGCGAAATGATAAATTTTCAAGGTTTACGATTGTGACGTTGAGAGACATAAAGTTTTTTTTTTGTTGAGAAATTGACATTAAGATCTATTGTCAAGCAGTGCTGCAGACATACACGAGTACATTAATTAAAAAGTTTTGATGACACATTCAAGCTCAAAGTCATCATAAAAAAACAACAAAAAATACCGAAACTTTGGTTGAATAAATATGGATCTGAGCTCGGAATGATCAACTTGAGAGCCTGATTTTCAATCCCGATCCTTTCAATGGAAGATTGATACATGCCAGATAAAATGCAACTGAAACGAATTCCCAGACAACCTGCCAGCATGAAATCAAGGGTTAAAGAAGCTGTACGACACAATTTATGTATTTGACTATTAATCGTTACCAGGGCACATCGATTTCTACGGACAAATTTGACAATCAGTTTACTCCTGTGACAAAAAATTCCAAGCCGTTCATTGAACATGAATGCGAATGTCTACGTTATCCAGTGCCTTAACAAACTTCTCTTGTCTATTATTCACGAAATGATGACCATGACATATTCGGCAGGAACTTGCATCTTGTCATTATGTTGAATTGACCATGCATTGGAATAAAAACAGCTCGGGGTGATTTCTCCCTGAGATGAGACTTGCGAAGGTAGAAAACGGTCCGTCACATGCAGCCAAAAACGAAATGTCAAATGTAGCCAGTGGACATACTCATGTAGGGGGATTTATCTAATCTATTTATGCTCAGAGTTCACTCTTTTATGAGTATTTTTGCAGTGGCGTGCTTACATTTGACGTTTTTTATTCGGTAGTGCTTTGATGGAAGAATTGGATCTTTTCACTGATCGGTGTCGGTGTCGGAATAAACTTATGATCAGCATTCCAAAGTGTATGGTTATGTCGTGTTTCCGCATCAACCAGCTGATTTTTTTTTCCGACTATACCATCAATGGCGTCGTTCTTCATAGAACCAACCAGTTCAGCAATTTAGGCGGTCTACTGGATCAAAAATTTACGTTTAACCTCCACCGCTCTGCAGTGATCTTTAAGGCTGATCGCCACTTAGGGTTTGTTTTGAAAATCTCAAGATACTTCCCTGAGCCGTACGGCCTGAAAGCTCTCTTCTACTGGTACGCCCGATTCTTGAAAATGCCTCCTTGATCTGGCTTCCTTAACAATTGATCAGCGCAGGTTTATACGGATGGCATTGCGTAATCTACCATGACGTGATCCACAAAATCTCCCGCCCTTTTTCGATCGCTGCAGTTATTGTGAGATTAGATTATTTACTTACTTACTTACTAAATTATCAGAAAGGTGGAAGGAGCTGTTAATATAAGGATCTACACAATCCAATACTGGACTGGCTCTCAAGTAACGTTGGAATAGATTTACAAACCAGCTCATCGGTGGCCGTAATTCATTGCTAACAGAGTTTAAGCCATTCAACAGAAATCTTCATCTAGTGAATCGCATTACGTTCGCTCAAAGTATAATCCAGCAGATTTAATCTTACAGGGCACATCTACCCGGTAGCTCATCCAGAATTCGCTTTGGTGGAATGAACCAAAATTCTTATCAGAAAACATCCAACCCTGGAATCTAAGCCCACAGAAAACCATACTCGTTGGTGCAACTGAATAGCATCAACCAACTTGCCCGGAAGACAACGATGATTCGTTGATTAATCGTTTTTTGAGTTTTGGTAAACTTCAGCGACTCTTTCGGAACTGAAGACAACTGAAATCCGTGTAATCCAAATGGCACAAACAAAGCAATCGGAAATCAAAAGTTTGAGAGCTGGCAAAACTGTTGCAAAGTAAAGTTCACTGCTAACTCTCAATCCCTATTTGGATAAAGATGGAGTCATTCGAGTAGGCGGCTGGATGAAGCTGTACCAACAACATCCTATTGTACTTCCCCCGTAAGGCAATCGCACCAGCTTGGTACGAAAAGGTTGTACATCAATGTATAACCTGCTTCAGAAATAATCCCAAGACCCTACAACTTCCAAGTGAACGTATGAATCCTTCAAGACCGTTCCAGTTTTGTGACGTTGACTTTGGAGGAACTTCTACAATAAAAAAGAACCTATAACGTACGTATGTTCGTATTTGCTTGGGAACTCGAGCAGTTCATATAGAACTGGTGGGGTCAAAAAACGAAATGATGGTTGTATTGAAAAAGTTTAATTCACAATTGAAACCCGATATTAAACAATTTTGCACAGCTGAAAGAATTGATTGTAAGTTTAGGCCTCCCCGCTCACCTAACTTTGGCGGAATAAGGGGAGCGGGTAAAAAAAGCGTTAAACATCATATGAAAAGATGGAGTACCTGAACAATCTTCAACAGCGAACAAAGAGGTTTTCAGTCAAGCAACCCAACCTAAAAGGTTGGACAACTCTGCTTGGTGAAGGGTACAAATTTGACGTTTTCTTGGATATCTGGACGAGTGATTGAGGTGAATCCTGGCCCTGATGGGAATTCCCGTGTTGCTACACTATTGATCTCTAAAGGCGAAATCAAGCGCGCTATCGGAAAGCTGCGTTTGCTAACTTTGGAAGATTCTGTTGGCGAGGGGAATATGTAAGATGTGATTGAATCAATACTTTCGAGACACCCTGTGCTACTCACTCAGTCACTCATAATCGACGTTTGTTTGTAGTTGTGACATCGGGTTTATGAAACTGCATTATAGCCTTGTCGTTATCTTTTTTTCTGTTAAACAATCGAGCTGAGAATATCGTTGAAGGTGAGCTAATTAACATCTGCAGTATTTATTTTGTCTAACTTTGTCAAATCATTATTCCGAGTTAACGCGCAATTTCTACCAGTGTATGGATTTGTTGTCAGTGGAGACATTCACCTTTGCAACGGCGCCACAACAACAGGAAGTGCGAAATCTTATTTGGGAAAAATGGCTAGAAAATCCAAAACGTTCTCGGAAAACTGTAGCAATTTTGGTCGATGTGTCTCAGAACACAGTCTCATGAAAAGGTAGAACACGTCGAGAAAGACGTGCTGAAAGTATACACAAGAAAGCCTAATATGTCGATCAGAGTTGTGGCTAAGAAAATAGCTGCGGCTAAGCCAAATATACAGGAAGTCATGAAGTCATACAACGCCTAAAAGAAACCTGGTCGGGATTATAAAGGGCTAGAAAAGACGAAAAGTCAGGCCCGAAAACTATACGATTCGGTGTTATCCAAACATACTGGCTGCATTGTGCAGGATTTCTCACAAATTCCTGGAAATAAATTCTACACCACCAAGGATAAAGGAAACCTGGAGCCAAAGTTAAAGGAACAGAAAATGGAAATATTTTTTGAAAAAGTATCAAGTGTGGCAAGCAATCTGTAAATGCCGAAAAATCAGTCAACGATTTATCCCAACCGGGAATATAAACAGTGAAATTTACATCCAAGAGTGTTTTAAAAAGAGTCTGTTACCTTTTCTGTGAGAACATTCTCAAGCATTGGTGTTTTGGCTAGATGGGGCATCTTACCACTAGTCAACAGGGACTTAGAAATGGTACGAAAATAATAAGATCATTGTGGTGCCACGTGACATAAATCCTCCAAATTGTCCAGAACTACGACCAATTGAGCAATTTTGGGCAATTGTGAAACCTGATTGTCGGAAAATTGAAGAAGAATTGGTGCTTGAGGATCACAAACGGCAATGCAATCTTTATCAAATCGTTGTTTGGATTATTACAGTGCTATAGGAAGCTCTATTGTTACAAATGATCGTAGTATATCATCATCATCATCAATCATGAGTTCATCCACAAGTTTGATCAGCCAGCTCGAAAATGAACGGAAAAATTAAAAGGAAGTTCAAAATTAGAAGAGAAAGAAGCCCGTTTTCGTGAGTCTCGTCTTCCTCCATAAACTTAAATCAATAAATCAATAAAGATTTCTTATTAGGTCCTAACTAACAAGCGTGAAAAATTGTTCCGGAAATTTCTCGTGATACAAAAGTCTACCCATGTAAGCCACCAGTTCTATCGGATAAGAGGACTATTCCTCGACGAAATGATCGTGGCGGAAAATGAGACGAATTTTCAATGAAGAGAAATTCGAGGAAGAAATGGTTGTTTACGTTTGTCGAGATGCTCTAATGAAAAATCTTTGTCGAAATAATCATTGAATATGCATTAAAGGCTGACTGAAAGTAAATTGGTACGCTCATCGCGCGCCGCTACACGGCCATCCATTTAAACTCAGTTTTAAGTCGTTTTTGACTCACCTTCGTCATTAGTGGAGACACTCAAATTTGAGTAAATGTAACTGGTATTGACAAGTCGACAAATCAAAAACATCGACTCAAATCAGATGGATGTTTTTGATTTGTCGGCTTGTCAATCCCAGTAACATTTACTCAAATTTGAGTGACTCCACTTTCGACGAAAGTGAGTCAAAAACGATTCAAAGCTGAGTTGAAATGGCTGGCCGTGTAGCTCCCCTCTAATGTTGGGAATCGAAAATCTTTGACAGTGGTTTGTTAACACTTCCATAGAGAACAGTAGTCGATCGCGTTCAGAAATAACGTCAAATGGAACTCGAAGGAAGAAGAAATATTATGCACAAACACCTGAAAAATCCGGAGTGGTATGGTTCTAAGCTGGCTAAAGCGCAGAAGATGCCGAAAACAACAGTTTGTCGAGTGCTCAAAACCAACAAGGAAACCCTGAGCGTAGAAAGGAATCAGCGGACCTACGAAAAAACTGGAAACAGGGATCGTACAACACGGTGTACAACAGGTGCGTTAAAGCCAACCCCGGTCTTTCGATCCGAGATGTGGCCAGAAGGTACAACGCCAACTTTCAAAGGGTGCGGAACATCCTTGCCAGGGAACGATGCAAGTCGTACAAAGCCTGTAAACATCCGAACCGGAACATGAAGCAGAATTCCGTGCCAAAAAGCGTGCAAGTCTCTTGTACGGCCGTGTTTTGACGAAACACAAGGGCTGCACTTTAATCGATGACGTAACATACGTCAAACCCAATTGTAAGCAGCTTCCCGCTCAAAAGTTTTACATCGCGACTGGACGTGGGGATGTGCCGGGAAGATTCAAGTTCGTGTCTGCCGACAAATTTGCGAAGAAGGTCATGATTTTGCAGTTTTGGCCTGAAAACGGAACCATTCGTCACATCCTCGACGATGACATCCCAAGTTTACATCGAAGAATTCCTGAAAAAGCGTGCATATGGGCAAAGTCATCTTTTGGCCCGGTTTGGCCAGCTGCCACTACTCCAAGGTGGTTCTGGAGTGGTATGCTACCAGCAAGATCGATTTTGTCCTCAAGCTAATGAATCCTCCGAATTGCCTGGCATTTCGATCAATCGAAAAATACTGGGCAATTTCAAAGCACCGACTTCAACGAAGCGGCGGGGCAGGCAAAGACATCCAGCAAATGCGGGCAAAATGAAAGAAATGCGCTGATTCCGTGTCCGCTTCCACTGTGCGGGCGCTGATGGGCTCCATCAAGAGGAAGGTTCGAGATGTCGTTCGAACTGGAGAAATGTAACCATCAAACGCTGTAACTTTGAAGATTTAAGAAAAGTACTAAAAAGCAACCATTAATTGACTGTTAAAACTTATTGAATCACGAATTACAGGTCTTTTTGTGCGTACCAATTAACTTTTCGTCAGCCTTTGCCTTATCCCCATAATTTGTAGACCGAAGAATTTCGATGCAGATAGCCTTTTGCTTAGTTAATGAGAATTTTCTGAACAAATGTTTCAAAACCGCATGACTAAATGGTCCATTTTTCCTGTTAAGTTGTCAAAAAATGAACTTTACCTTCTCACATGAAGCACTGTAACCAAGTTCCTTGAAACGATTACATAATACTTGTACATTAGACTGAACAGCCAGCGGACAATGACCGCATCTATCGAAGCACGTGTAACGTGACCTGCAACGCAGTTATCGACATGCAAGTGGCGACAGTTTAGAAAACAAGCAATAATTGCATGTAAATCGTATTCCATTCAAGTATTCTTCAACAGCACATATCACGTGGACCATAGAGGCACAATAAACAACAATCTTTGATTTATACTCGTCATAACATCGCATGACGCTCACACTACTCTTCGCAATGTGAACTTTGAATGTTTACTGTACCGTACACATCTAGCAATGCTAGCCAGGAAAATAGCTCCATTTAATTGATTCGACTGAAAAAGCCTATTCATTGCAAACGAATGCTCACAAACAACTTCGTTTGAGGCGACTGTACCTTCAACTATACGTCAATGATCAAAGCAGCCAAGCCCCCAACCGCTTTGCCAAAAGGTAGAACACACAAATATTTACTAGTGATTTATTCATTTTATTACCTATCTCATGACAGGTATCACAATCAATAGAATAATCGCGAAACTTATATCACTGAAGCGTTTATCACTGCGAAAAACAACGATCTCCGGAATACGAATGTCAAAACATATACGACGCTGGTATTTTGCATCAAGTGGATTGTATTTATTAATGTGTTTTTAATTACCTTCGCTGTCAGCCGTAACTGATTGGCTTCGGATGTAGATAACAAGTCAACCTGACAATGTCGTATTGTTGTCTCGGATGAGAGCCGTATATTATCAGATTACCTGTTGCCATTATAGCGTGCAGAAATCCATGGTTGCCGTGGTAGATTACTTTTGCAATAATCAGAAAGCTTTTCTATCACAATAATGCCCTAATGTGGGGTCAGGAGAATTCGGGGAAATTGTGATTGCAAGAAACGATTGTACTTCTACATGCTGACAGAAAAAGTGTTAAGAGCAGCTTGAGCTCTTTCAAATAACATGTATAAAATCGGTATTATAGATTGCACAATTTTCAAAATATTTACATTTGTACTCTGTACTGCTGAAGCTAATGACTTTCGAAAATATTTTCATATAGGAATCAAAGAAGGCTCTGAATACATGTTTCCTTTTTCGCTGTCATTGTTCATTCAATAATTTCTGTCAACATTTCAATCATCGACGAAAACCATTTCAATGTTAAAAATGAATCGAATATAACGATCTGTTGCTGTTGATAGGCTACCCATCATATCGTTCAAGAAACAATGTTGGAACAGTTTTACGCCTCTTTGAATTTGCAGCGAATACTAAAAATGGCAATCCACCTAAAAAAACAGAGGAAAATGATTTCCATCTGAGCCCTGAAGTTGTCGACAATGGACTTTCGAAATTCAATCAGATCATTACAACTCCAACGATTGCCTGGAAATTCGGGTAAGCATTTTTCCATTTCCATTTTTATTCTCAATAAGGAAAATTTGATGCAGATAGAACCTTAGAACCTTCTGCCGTTGCAGTTAAGACTTTGTAAACAGAGATTGGAAAAACACACAAGTTATGTACGATGTGCAAGTATCACAACTATAACTAGCATAGATTCCAACACTATGACTGTACTTTGATGATGGAATTTTATAAACAAAACACATTCACAACGTATTAGAAATTACAACTTCTTTAGGAAAAAAGACACGCAATTACACTGTTCAGCATAAGTGAAAATTGAGAATATTTCTCGTTTAAATGTATAGCGAACATTTCCGAGTTTCATTACGATGAAAATCTAAGAAAATGGGAACAAAACGTTTGCTTCACATCAATAATATGTTCCAAATAATATCGGAAGGATCAGAGTAGTACGAGTTCGAAACAAAAGAAGGATCATATTTTGGAAAGGGTATCTAGTCCTGCTTTGATCGAATCGAATGACTGGGCTCTAGCTGAATACCAACTCGAGAACCCACTATTCAGTGATCATTAAAATTTCCACTGCTTTCAAGTGACCTTAACTTGTTTGACAATAAGGTGTCAGTTATTCCAAGCCAACAAGCTTATCAACATATATATACATAAAAAAGAAGAAAAACAAGCTGATGAAACTTCCATCTGTTATCGCATCATTCTGTTCCACCTGTTGATTAAAGGGTTTACGTCCCCCATCTAGCTGAATCCATACAGAGCAAATCAATGCTTGAAGTGGTTGGGTTCGATTTCCGGATGAACAATGAATGTTTGGTATTGGAAATTCTCATAACTTCCCGAGTTAAAAATGCATTGGTTTCAGTGTCACTAGAGATCTTCAACCGACACAATAAAGTTCGTATGCAAAACTGACCCGAAGTAATGTTTCATTTAAAAACCGGATTCCACCATGTCTTGCACATGGATAACCTCCAATCGTGAAGTTAAAACAAAACACTTTGAAAAAGAAAACCAAGGTCAAATGTGTTTTAATGTAATAATTAAACATTGAATAACATTTACTTCCATACAGTGGGTCACAAACTATGGTTGCCAGACAGTGTTCAAGTACCTTCGAGCTGATTTATAATTGTTGTCCAATTCCTTATCTTACGCGACAGCAAACTTGAAGTGCCCTGCACCTGAATGGGATTTTTTTCCTCACTTTTTGACTATGTCGTCAAGAGGGGAAAAAATAGGGACGACTATTCAAAAAAAAAAATCGTTGATAGCAAGCGAAGCAACCGGTTTCTATGAATAACAACAAATTGCGATGATTTTTTTTTTTACTTTGCAGCCTTGCGGAAGCAAATAAATTAAATAAAGAACGAGACCAATGTACATCTCGCCGAAGCGTCTTGCCACATACTTAATAGTCAACATTTGTGCGTGTTTTGCGCCACAGCCTGCGTTGACCCTGCATGATTGACAGTTTGTTGATGTTTATTTTTTTCCTAACCTGAGGCTATCTGAATAGCCAATTTAGATTTTTTTGAGCTCTGTGCATAATTAAATATTAGATTACAATGTGCTTGAAAAATACTGATTACGTTAGATGGATTGTTGCATTTAGAACTTACGTTATAGCGAGGTTTTCAAGCATTGGGCCACTTTTTGAAATTTTCACCCTTCTAGAATTGTTATTTACCCAGCACTGAGTACTTTCTTCAGGAAATATTAATCAGATTCGCTGAGAAATTGGATGAACAACCCCTAAGCTGGCTGAATTCCTAAAGAAAGTACTCAGCGCTATTTCCGTGCTTCGTAATGTCCCATAGATTTTACTGTAAACCACAAGTTTAAGCCTACTCTTCAATGTAATCTGAGATAAAGATGGCGTTAGTTACATTTATTACAAGAAAAAAGCATAAGATACAAGCTAAACTTTGAAACTCGGATTGTGGTTTAATGAAATCTAATAGTTTTCTAAGTGCAATCATTTTTCTTAAGAAAGATGTTTAGTGTGACAAGTTTACCAATCACACCATGTCTACAGAACACAAACTTCAAGCAACTAATTTATTTGATTTACACAAACTTTTGTTAATCAAACAAAGCATTTCGTTTTCAGCGAAGGTACGTCAAATCATTGTAACTAAACATAATCATTTAAACTTGCCTCCTTACAACATTACGTCTTGTCAGTGGATGCGTTTTTACCCGGATTTCAACAAGGAATTCTGCTCACGGAACACCGAGCAATCATGGATAAAATAAAAATATTTTAATTACTTATTTGAGCTATGCTCAAATGCACCAGAAATTTGTTTTTTAATCGACCGGTAGGAACTTCTTTCACTCAGATGTGGCATGAAAATCAAGTGAATCTTACTGCAGGATGAATTAAAAATCATTGACTAGTTTTAAGGATTGCGAAAATAACATCCGCTGACCTACTAATGAAGAAAGTAATAAGTACCTAAAAGCCAACTGGATAGAATCTATGTTATGTTCTCAACTGAAATCTAATTAAAAAAAATTCTGACTACGTTTGGTCTGTTAGAGACATCAGTTTGCATTGAATTTTTGACACTCCAAAATTTTACACTGAAAATAAAATTCACATAATCACTGGAAAATATCCACTAGAAATTCACTTAACTTTCATGTGATTCAGGAAGTGCAAAATGCTTTGCAATATCAAGTGAATCTTATGTGTCCAGTGAAATGTAAATGATTTGTCACGTAGAATTTCTTATTCTATGTGACATTCATGTAATAGTCACCTATTTTAGTGTTGGAAAATATCTTCATGTGTTTCCAGTATTAGCTAAGTGAAATATATTTTGAGAGTAGGGAAAAAAAAATTAAATCGAGCATCGATATTCTGGTGTTTGCTTCCATATTTATTACTGTGCTCGAATGATTGGTACTTGTTAATCCTTGTTTTCAATTTTAAAAAATTAATACTTAAGTATTAAACAATCACAGCCAGCTAGAAGACCAGCACAATCGGCACACATCGGCACAGACAGGCACACCTGCGATATACACCGTGTCCAATATATTCTCATACACTATTTCATTGCGATGTGGTCGTTTAACTACGCCACAGATTTGTATTGGTCTCATTTTGCTCTCGGTACAAATGCAAATGAATGCTTGCCATGTTTGCTTGTTTTCATTATGTATCTTTCTTTCGCAGATTATGGATCTATTTCGTGAAGCAATGATTAAAAAGTTTTTGAAAGGTGAGCGTACGTGTACCATTTTCAGATATCTGAAGAAAAAAAAAACGTTGATTCGAAGCGTGATTTCGTTTATCGAACCATCAGAAGGTACCGTGACACTTCCTCATATGATAACCGGAAGAGATCTGGTCGACTTCACTCGGTGCGCGAACGATTGAAATCATCAAGGAACGGATCAGGCGAAAATCTCAGCGATCGGTACGGAAAATGGCTGCCGATCTGAATGTTTCGAAATTTCCCATGCACAACTTTCTCAAAGAAGATTTAGGACTTCAAGCATTCAAAAAACGAAAATTTCATGCAGTTTCCGAGCCTGCGAGAGAAGAAAAGGCTCGAAAGAGTGAGTCTTGTTCTATCCCGGTGCACCGAAAATTTTAGTTTATATTTCGAAATCGAAGATAGAATCAACAAATCTATTCGTTGCTTTCTGCAACGAAACTGATTTGTACTTTTATGAAGCTTCCTTCGTAGTAAATGGCACACGTGCAACTGTCAAAAGCACGAAGCATTTAATGACACAAAACAAAATTTGCGCATTGTACGAAAACAATACAAAGAGCTACGATAATTTTGTTTCAAATTAAAAAGAAACGTTTCTCTAGTGGTTGTCTGACGGAATGACTGACAGATCTACTATATCGACTCGAAATGTAGTTAAAAAAAGCGCAACCACGTGGAGTTGTCCAGCGTTTTTTAAATGTTTTTGGCATGGGATTCGATCCTGTATTCTTGGGAAGAGCTGATTCTGAATACGTGATTCATCTCACTAGGCCATGGTGGCTCGTGAAAAGATGGTTGAATAATGAGTATGAAGTTATACTGCCGACAGGGCTTTAATTTTTTTTTTTGTGAATAAATTATTTCCGTCCATCCCAGCAGCAACACCATCATGCATGAGTACGATAAAAGAGAAGCAGCGATTGGCTGGTCCTTACAAAATTCATTTCGTGCATTATACAAAAATGTGTAATGATAGCTTTTCACCAGATAAAGAACCAGAAAGTTTCATACAATCTACGAGACCATGACCATGACCATTTCTTCTATGTACAAAATCAACACGCAGAACGACAGATTGTGGGCTTCTACTCCGAAGAATGTGCCAGATAGCGATAAGACCCTTTCACGGTTCCAAACAGTGGCGTCGGTTATTGTTTGTGGTTTGAGTTTGAGTATCTAGTGAAGAGACATTTCTAGTTTAGTAAAATTTTCATATTAAATGTTTTGATGAGGGATTCAATTAGCCTTTTATTGGTCTTACAAGCACGGCAAATTACTGCTCATTTTGATTGAAAAAGGCGTGAACGTAGTTAAACCAAGTGTCCGCACGATGTTTGGAAATGATTATTATGTGTTCCAGCAAATTTAAGCCCTCGCGGATAATCTTGTGCAGAGCAGATGCACGGAAAATTTGGCAGACTTTTTGGCCAAAGATGAATGGTCTCCAAGTTCACCGGATCTCAATTCACTGGACTATTTTGTGTATTCATGCATGCTGTCGAAGGTGAACGAGCACAAGGCATTAACTTTGGCACATTTTAAGTCAGTAATACAGAAAATATGGGACGAGATGTCGTGTTTGCCGCCTGTGATGGGTTTTAGAAACGGTTGAAGCTGGTCAAAAGTGTTAAAAGGGGAGTTAGGGCAGGAAACTGCTTAATCAGGGGCCACTGTTTTCATCAGTTGCTAGGTAATAGGCCTAAAACTCCTACACTTTCCAAATTATGTCACATTTAATGATACGAACATAAACTCTATCTATCTGGCTAATCACTATTTATTCCATGTTTATCCAGTTTTGAGGTTGATCTATGCTAATGATTATATTGGCCATCATCTGGCACTTCCCAATGTGCCGAGTAACTAACTCCTTAGCATTGGAACACTATAAGACTACCGTTCTGCCGAGTGTTTCACTATTTTCATTCTGAGTATGACCGTGCTCAATCGTCTCAAATATGTTTTGTTTTGAATCATCACTGTACGACGCGATACGCGACACTCAACACGACATTGAGTTGTGTGTGCAGTCAGAGCCGTCCTCAACAATGGCAATTGCTAAGCAAGAAATCACAAACCTTGAGCAAGTGAGCCAGTTTCGAAACCATTAATTTGCACAACAAAACATGGATTGTTTATCAAATTTGCCAGTTGCTTGATTTTTGTCGCGTGCCTTTGAAAACTCGCCAACGTTCTGGAGCAGTATCAATATACTTTCAGCTATAACCATACTATTTATGGATGTTAGATCACTTGTTCTAAGTACTGATATTTACAGTGAAGCACTACTCTCGCCACTACTTACACCCAAGAATAGAACAAAAATTCACTATTCTTCTACCCAGTTACTTATCTTATTTCCGACACCTTCAGTCGTCGAATGTTTTGGTTTTTGTCCATCGTTTGTAGCTTCTTCCTCATCACTCACAAGCACTAAATTAAACACAGTGAGAAATTTCACAAGCTATCGATTGAAACACATCGTGAAACTTTACATTCCATCAAAATAAAGAAACAGGGCGCACCAAATTGAGAAAATCTCGCAAACGATATTGAAAACTACAAATAAACTGCCACTATTAGGACACAAAAAACGTAGACTTGCTCTTTTCAAACATTTCAAACACTTAAACAAAAAAGTAGTCCTCCATTTGAAGTTACTATCTTATAATGTTCTACCCAATGACTTAATGTTCTACCCAATCTTTTACTTCGTCGTCCGTTTGATGCTAAGCGGTACTTGTATCATAACATTTCCAAACATTAGGTTGATATTTCAACCGAACTCAACAGTAAAATGCATTAGAGACCGAGGACCTACACTCATCATTTTGGAACAGACTTTTAACTGAAAATGCATCAGAAAAAAAACGACACGTCAGATTTTTAAGCGTGGCTTGCTTCGTTCTCTTCCGTATGTTAAAGGTAACCATGTCCTTAAATAGTAACTGTCGTGCTCTAGTATTCTCGATTAGATTGAAATTCAGATTTCGTCGTAGGACCAGATCTGAAATTACTCAGTTTGACCCACACGCTATTTTGTTGCAATTTTCAACCTGAAATTTCCATTTGCATCGCCTAGATCACGAAATTCACGTTTGTTTTTACCAGCAGTATCGAAGTTGTGGCTATGCTGGCAGCTTAGGCCGGCAGAAGATTTTATTTGCCTGCACTTTTGCTACCTACTTCTGTAGAATATTATTTTGAAGCAACGTTATTCATAGCGTCATTTTCTCGTGTAAGGCGAGATGTATCCTTATCCTTAGAGGCCAATATTCGCGTCAAGTCTATTGGCTTGTACAAAAAAAAAAAATCGTAGCGATTCTGAACAAATTGCTCTGACGTACTTTCAGTGTACAATTGCTGCAGATAATTATAGCTCGACTTTAAACAGACATAGTACTTTTTGCGGCGTTCGACCTTTGTTTTCGTAAGCTTAAAACACTCTCCAAGTTATTGAATGAGAAATACGTAGAAGATGACGTATGTATTCAAAAATAGCAACATTTTTGAGGTGTGACAAATGTAAAAATATGACATGCTGCGTTCTATTGACGTAGCGAATATTTTTTTTTTTTTGCTTTTGACGTTGGCTTCTCAACGGAGCTACGAAGATGCTGTGGTTTCGACGGAATGATTCACATTATGTTACATTGACGTCCATATTCTTCGTCATTTCTGGTCTTTCAAGCGTATTATCTTCTCTCAACCACTTCGATTCATTTCCATTGTTGTTAATTGCGAGCTTTCGATGCCATTTTTTCACCATTTTTTAATTAGTACGATTGTGTGGCAAGTACCCAACCCTTTTTCCTACATACAATGACATGATGAGGACACTCAAAAAAATCGACACGTTGTTTCCACGTGACTTTCACGTAACTTTCACCAATTTCTCGTAACTTTCACCTGAACACGTAACCAAATCTTCTTCAGTTAAATCAGGTGAACATAACGTGTTAGTGAAGTGTGCGTAGAAAACCACGCAACATTTATGTGATTTTCACGTAGAATGTGGATTTATGTGGACATCACGTAGCTCTTACGTGAGTTCCACGTGTTTATTACTGGTTTTGGCAGTGGACGAAAATTACGCGCGTTTCATGTGGAAACAACGTGTCGATTTTTTTGAATGGACAATCATTCACTAAAAAAAAAGTCACATAGATTTCACTGGAAAAAACACGTAACCTTTCGATATGAAAAACAATTTGCAAGGTACAGGACGTTAATAACATTCATTACAAAACACATTAAAAGTAATGTTATCAGCTTTGAAACTTACATGAACTATAGATAAAATTCAAGTGAAATTCATGTAACACAAATTCACTTAGAATCTACATGAATTTGTAGTGTGAAAATTTTCGAGTGATGAAAACCCAACATGGCGACTGAACGGTGCATAGGTGAGGATTTGTTGCTGGACCTGGACATTCCATTCGACTTGTTGGATATTTTAACAGGTAAGTTGTCATATATTCAACATGAAGCGCAAATTATTAATTATATGTTTTAATAGAAAGTGGAATCGACGAGTTCGATTTGTTGACGATATCTCCCGATAGTTTGACAGAGAAAGTGCAGCAGGCTGGAGATGGAAGGAATTGTCAGGAAATTTACGAGCAGGTTTCTGCCTGGAGAACTCGTAATGTATGTAGCAAAGTGTATTTCATAGATTGTGGCTCCAATATTATTAATTTTTCTTTAATTTCAGAAATCAGCAGCTCAAGATTCAAGGAGAACTCCGTTTCAATGAAGGTCTGTAATATCAATGTTTGTAATCTATAACAATATCTAATTCACGTGTTTCTTTTTATAACAGCGATAATCCAGCCAGATCCTAGCACCTTGGATAAGACGGAGACATTGCAAGTTTCGGCAGCTCCACCAGGAAATTTGACTTGGCACAAACCACTGACCGAGTAGCACAAAGTCATCGCAGACGTCGCGGAATCGCAATTAATGTATTTTTTGTAAAATAAACCAATACAACATAACATGAGTTTTCAGTTATTATTACTCGAAAATTACTTCTGAAACTCTTAAAATAATTTTTTTATCAATTCATATGCCACAAAAACAAAAACTAAAATATAAGTGAACATGTAATACAACTTACTGAGAAAGTACTGTAAAAGCTGCATTTTCTTCCAGTGGATTGGGTGAAGTTTTTTCACTTTGAGTGATTTTCACTTAGATGTTATATGAAAATTTAGTGAAAATTACTTCAAAAGCCTATACTGTCTTTTAGAGTTGTATGTGGATTTTAATTAAAACTTTTGAATCGATCTACTTCTGATAAACGTAAAATTTAACTGAAAGACCAGTTGAAAAAAATCTATATATGTTTTCAAGTAACATCTAAGTGAAAATGTTTCTGAATGTTGGTTATTAATAGCGAATTCGTTTTTGATCCAGTTGCAAACTGGATCGGGAAAGGGTGAGTCGCTCAGCACAAAATCACTTGTGCCGATGTTTTTTAGTGTGCCTTTATCAGGGACCTGGCAACCCTATCCTATTTACTAGCGTTTGACAGTATGCAACATATCACGGGCCTTATTTGAATAAAGCCCGTCTGACGTTTGTTACTACGGGTAGAAACGCCAGCATTGTTTACAAACAATGCATATTTTGACGTTTGGTTGTTAAAGATGTTGGCTACAGGAAAATCGCTGTCCGCCAGGCCCCTGGCCTTTATACGTTACGATGAACCCTGCTGTCCCAATCGTGGTGCCAAAATGTGCCCGCGTATGCCACGGTAACTTGATAGTTCAATCGTTATGGTTTGCTTATGCCTGGCAACCAGGCGATTGTTTTGTTTTGCTTTGCCAAACTTTGCAGGCGCTTTGGGTCTCAGTCAAGGTTTTTTTTTTGCGAAAATCTGGTTTTAATACCTTTATGTTGAGACAGCAAGTTTGGGTGACAAATGGAGCTGAAGAAGCTAATCGCTGGAAGTAAGTACGAGATTTCTTATATGCTGCTGCACATTTATGATTGATTTATCCACTTTCTCACTAGTCAACTTACCACCTACGAAAATTATGAAACCGATGCAACTCCACTCTGATTCGTAGTTTCCAAAGATGTTCCTCTATCTGCATTGCTGAGGCATACAAACTGTGCTGCAGCATGAGGATGACTAGTAACACTTGATGTCGTTGTGTCCGAATATGTTCGTCGTCGTCTTCTTATAGAACATTCTAGCATTCGGAAAGGAAGCTTATTTCTATGCCTGATCAGACTGTAAATGTGTCAGTTTTCTCTCTCGGCCATCGAATACGAAAACTTCGATCTTTGCCCATTCATTTAGCAAATAAGGCATAACGCCTCCACTCGGAACTTTCCACAGCCCCAAGAACAAAAACTTTGATTTTAATGTTTTTCAGCTTTTTTACAAAAGGCATCAAAGGCTGAGCCGTTAATATCTCTGGTAACAGAAAGTGAGTGTGACTTAAAAATATGTATTAATCTTAAATATACTTTATTGAAAGCAAAATGCAGCCTAATTTTTTCATACAATACACGAGAGTGCTGTTCAGCATCTTTGTCGAACAACTCGATGATGTTGGATGTGACGGTTGTGGAATTGAAATCTTTTCTGCATATGATCTTGGCGAGATCCAGGAGGCACATCACTTCTCCGCTTAGAAACCGGGATTTATCTGGGTTTCTTGTGTAAACAACACCACAAACTTAAAACGTAAATTTGCCAGGGCTGCTTGGTTATATCTTCGAAAAGTACATCTGTCAAAAGTGTGCCACAAAAGTGCCACACATGTTCCATTATGGTGTAAAATTTTCGACTACGGCGTGGCTGGCACATTGTTCTAAGCGACTCACCCCTTGGGATCGGGTATCAAAATTGGGTCGGCTTGTTGTGTGTTGAACACCAGTGTGTATGGTTTTATTTGTAACTCGCATCGGATTGAGGTTTGCACAAACAATAAGTTCGGGTATCGCAGGTTGGAACTGGTTCCAACCTAGGTTCAAAAACGAATTCGATATAAAACTCAGGGACCTGGCGCACAGCGATTTTCTTGTAGCCAACATCTCTAACAACCAAACGTCAGAAGATTCATTGTTTGTAAACAATGCTGGCGTTCCTACCCGTAGTAACAAACGCCAGACGGGCATTATTCAAATAAGGCCCGTGATATGTTGCATACTGTCAAACGCTAGTAAATAGGATAGGGTTGCCAGGTCCCTGTTAAAACTCGATCAAGTCAAACAGTGAGGAGAGCCCGGTGCTGTCAAACACAGTATGATTGTGTGCCAAGTACAATGAAAGCATATGTATAGTAGATCGAGAAATTTATCATGACCAGACTGGAAATCGTTCCCAGCCACCTCCAGCATGGTGTAACGTTGTTTCTACGTCCATATTAACTGAGAGGAGTCCATATATAGTTTGCTTGAAACCAGTCATCAAAAATGATCCAATGAGTATTTAGTTCAGTATTATGTACACTCTTTTACTTCATACTACCGTCAAAACCGACATTTCACTGAGAAAACTCTCTAGCAAATTTAGACTCCGTATGGAGCAGCAGTATACATATTATGTATTGAGTAACTTACTCCATTATTTGGGTTTTAAATTTTTTATGATTTTCGTCATATTTTCTTGAAACGAATACGGCTCACCACTAACAATTGGAGGTATTAGTACCACTTAATTTTAAATAAATAAAATTAAATTGAATATATGTACCTTGTAATATGCGGTTTGCAAACATCACATGATAAATTAAAGTCTAAATTTTTAAATAAAAATTATATTACCGGTGTTGAAACAATGTTACAGTAAAAAATCGTTTGCTCCAATATCTAACTATCATTTAGTGAATCGATCAAATCGAGGATGAAATCGTATAAAAATCTCTTACCTCCACTAAGGGTACCTTTGCCGTTTACGACAAAAGTTATTCGACAATCTTCATTCGAGCGTTTAGAGAGTCAATCAAAGTGTTTATGCAAACAACTATCACACGATGTCGCCTCCACGCTATCTTCTTCGTAAATCCATTGGGGCTGTAAAACGCGGAATAGTTTTTTTTTGTGCATTTTATAATAGGTTCAACAAGCTTGTCGCACGCGGTGTTGCACAATGGCACTTAAAACGTGAGCAACATTCATTACAATTGCTCCGGGTTTATCCTACTGATGGAAGGTGTCAGTGTCACTTCTGTTGTACCTGCTATTCACAGTCAGACAATCAATAAATACACAGCCTGCTGCTGACTGATTGCACTCACGGTGTCAGTCAATGTCGTGGCACCTTTCACTACTTACCACTCTGCTCGAAGGCAAAAAAAAAGTGGTAAAGAAAATTATTGTAAAGTTGGATCCCACATAGTTAGGATGTATTGGATTGCCTTGCACAGTCAGTATCTATCGTCAACAATTCAGGCAGCTTCAAAATGAAACCGCCTACTTCAATTGCTCGTCTAGCCGTTTACAGCACCGACTATGTTTCTCATACATACCTTTGCCACCTGTAGTCATTCTCTAGATACCCTCCTTCAGTCACACTTTTTTCTCCGGTTGCTACTATTGTGTTCTCGTTGGCAAACTAAATAACTGACCGCACCTGGAATAGAGAGAAAGAAGGCGGAAAATCAATTAGAACCTTTTAAACACTACGCGACACCTACTTGTGTGTTCGGAAAAAGAATGTAATGCCTAACACTGCTGTTGATAACACTAACAACGCAAATAATTCAGCGTCACACGTGTACTGCGTAAATAATTGCCAACTACGTTATCGAATGAACACCAAAACTAATCATTGCCACTGTCTGAGGCCATCTCATCGTAGTAACCCAGCCGGCCGACGTTCAGAGGTCATTTACTCTGTACAAGCTATTACCTACGATGCCTGAGACGACCACCAAGTGCTCTGTTTCCCACCGGTACCTATCGACTTCATTACAACAAACCGATCGGCTTCAACCTTTTCGGGTGGATGAGAAAATTGAAACGAATATTTGGCCGATCAAATAAACAATTCGCCTGGCTACTTTTTTCTCACTCTCGCAAAACGCCAAGCTTATTAAAAGCCGATGAATCTAGCGTTCACTATCAAGTGGACCTAACAGCGATGATCGATTCTATTCGTTGATTCAATTTTGGCTTTATTGCGGCATTTTGCAAGTTCCACCATGGTTATAAGTAACCGAAAAATCGACAGAGAGTTGAGCTCTTATGATTCTGATCGCTAGTAACATATGTGCTCGTTTGCGCAACCTGGTGGTCGGAGAACGATATCCAAAGCGGAACACGTGTTTTAGAAGGTGTGGTCTAATGCCTTGTTCAGACTACGCAGTTATAAATGAGATAACAATCAACAAGAAAAACGTCATCAATATAGCCTTGTATCATGTTACAAATCGGTAGTCTGAACAAAGCATTAGGAAGCACCACTGATTATAGAACAAAGTCTATCACATAGAGTCAGATATAAAAAATGTCTTTCAGAACACGTCATTGTTTGCGCACAAGTAAAGGCAGAGAAGCCAATTTCCGCAGTAGTTAAAAAAGGGAAATAAGCCAGCCGCACGATTTTGGCATACCGAATGAAGCGTCGAAATATGATCAAAGCGTTTTAAGAAATCGTAAACTGTTTACAGGCTTTGATGGTTTTGTTTTTGCAATCGGTCTAATAATTGAAGCATCACTATTAAACCGTAGTTTTAAAGTATTTTAATCACGTCTGGTGAAGAGGCCCCGAAGATAGTGGAAAGACAAGAGCTAGAGGTAGGTGTAGAGGATAAGAAAGTGTGAGTTCGTCCGATCCTAGACCTCAAGAAGTCAAGGTAGAGACAGAATAACAGTGTGCACGAATCCGTAATACAGTGGAAGTTTTGTGTGTAGCGTTTTTAAAGAGTTTTTCTTGGATCGCGGTTTGTCACGACTGTGCCGGCCCTGAGGTTTGAAGACGGGGGTCTTAACAGTGCTGGGAGTAACACCGCACTGGCACGTTAACCTAAAAACTGACAAATTAGTAATCGAGGTAGAATCTTGAAATAGACAAAAATACATGAATATTTACAAAATCAGGCACAAGCAAACGAAATTCATAGCTATCCGATTGCAAAACCCTTCCGCAAAATGAGTGACAGTAGATGTGCAAAAGTCATCCATGATGATTCCCAAGTTCAAACATTATTGAGATAAATGACATCATTTTTGAAGCGAAAAATTTCCAGAAATTCTAAAATTCAAAACTGCCAAGCCCACCGACGTAGGTCCTACAGTTTACCGTTTCCTCAAATGTGGGTTCTAGCTCTTCCTTGTAGATGGCAACTTTTTTCGTGCTAATGCTGCTCAGGAAGGACACTATTTGCACTGCCACTTGATTGCCATGAGAGTTATAATAACGCATTCGAAGAGGATAGGATCAGCTTTAAGTCCAGAGGTCAACTTGGTATATTGAGCGAAAATATCTCCTGAAGTGTTTAAGAGTGACGACTTAGCCAGTCTTGCAATAACCGCTTGCAAATAAGGTGATAGTTTAGAAGGATTTTAAAGCAATAAACCCCGTCCCATGGCGTTAAGAAAAGGAGTTTTGGGAGTTTATTGACAACAATTCTGTGTCCGACATTTTTGAAAACACCGCGGTTTGATCCGGAAGAAACATCGTTGAGCCTGTTTCAGCTTTTCAACATAGAAGCACAGACAAACAGACATAACTCTTACAATAAAATATTCTTAAAAATATCGTCAGGCTTAGTTTGCATGTACACTAACACCCTCTGTTATAGACAATCCGGAACATACATTTACAACCAGTGCATCCCTCGTACAAAAAAGTTTTGAATCAACTGCTTTTCCTCCGTTCTATCAAAACGTCAATGCATCTGAATGTCATGGATAACAGGCATGGCGATGCGAATTTTTCATCTCTTGTATTCCCCTTCTGTGCGTGTGATGTCATATTTTCGTTAACCCCGTCGATATCGATAAAAAAAAGTCACATTGCCCGAGCTGTCTTTTACGACATTATGTGCGCTGGCGCATCAGCTGTGCGCTGAAAATCAAAACAAACTTTTAATTCTCGAGATGTATCGGTACGCATTTCAAGGTTTTTAAGTGTAGTTTTTATAGTAGATATAGTAAGATTTTGTGAAACAGTTGGAAGTTGTAGGTAGGTATCTGTGTTTGCAAGACTTTCTAACTGGTCGTAAATTAATGTTGTTTTGACGTAGGACTACGTCTGTGTTTTCAATACTGGGGTACACGTTCGAATTGCGAAAATTTGGAGCGTCACGAAAAATATATAGGTTTCGAACGTTTATAACTAAGTCATTTCACGATCAAATTACAAAATGTTTTCACCAATCGATCGGGACATTTTCTACGCTTCGATTCCAATATTTAAATCTATTGATTTATAACATTCAACTATTGAAATTAACGCAAATATAAGGTAATGTCTCATAATGTCGATTTTTTCAGAGTAAATTTACCAAATACACAGTACTTTTCTAGCACAGATTTCACATTTAAGTAACGAACGTCTCCTAGGCAGCCATGAATGTTATATAACGGGTACACCTTCGCATTTTGAATTAGTTATTCGGTGGTCGTGGAGCTGTGCAGAGTGGGATCTGCAGTTGGATCGTAGCCGGCAGCAGCACTGGCGAGCAGTCGTTGCCCAGAGAGGCGTTGGTGCCGATGCTCCCGTCAACCTCGCTGCGAGAAATATGGCTGCTGAAGCCTACGATTTGGCGGCAAAAAGCCGCCCGTGACAACGAGACAAGAATCAACTATCCCACGTCACCTGAAGATGGCCACCCGCAAGGACGAGTAGCTGAACCAAGAAGAAAGCCCAAGTTCAATCGCAAACCATGTTTCTCCCCCGTCAACTAAATCCGTCCTTTTCAGGACGACCATATCAATTTTCCAATTAAAGAGTTAATTTGGTTAAATTTTTCTGTTGTGCTGTTTCAAATTAATATCAATCACCGCGCCCCGGCTGAACATAGCATTAATTAAACGCCGCGTCCCGGAGTAAATGACAAAGAACGTTGAACAACCAACGAACGAAATTCTAGAACGGATAATTCGAACCGAACTGTGACACTTCAGACCGACCATGTGGTTGAGTTCGTTGTAGTTCCTAGTTGTGCATAGCGGATTAGTTGCTGGCGGTGGCAAGCAAATTAGAAATGTTTCGGTTAAGAAAATCATCCGTCTAGCGTGCAGTAATTAAAACTAATTATTGTGGCGCAATAACTGATTTTCGTCCCTTGTGGTGTTTTTTTTATCATTTTGTTGTTGGTGGCCCCTCCTTTTTTGGGTCGTGGGCCCGCCCCCTTTTTTTTTTGGTGGGGTTGGGGGCATTTTATTAATTAAAGCCACCAAATAGTTTTTTAAGAGAGTATAAAAAAATTTTTTTTGGGCTTTTTTGGGACTGATTTAAATTTATTGGGGGGGGGGCCGGGTGTGGGGGGGGATTCTGTTGGTGCGTGTTCTTCTACTTTTTGTGGGCACCCGGGTGGGGCTCTTGTTTTTTTGTTCATATGATTGTAGTTTGCTGACGGTCAAGAGGGACACTGGACCTGGATTGGATGTTGCGGGTTTGGAAGCTGCTGATGAGCTGTTCCTATACAAGCACCAAAATGAAGAATGTGGATGTTACAAATCGTCGGATGTGGATGTTACACTCCAGCAGAATAGAGATGGGTGATAGTGAGAACATTAGTAGTGCAAGTGTTCAGTAGTGCAAGAATATTAACAGTAGTTGTATTATTAAACGTATAAATATTTACACTTTTCTTTATTTCAGTTGAGAAAACAAAAAAAAAACAAAATACATTATGAAATTTCGAAAGCTCAGTCGTTTTAATTTTCGGAAAGGTTCATCCTATTTGCCTTGCGGTTTCGTTTACCGTTGCTTGTAATACGTTTTGCGACAGCTGTGTTTTTCCGGGTTCGTCTCAGTTGTTTCAAATAACCGGATATGAGTAACACACTCATAAGCTTATCCACAGTCGTTTTGAAGCAGGACGGGCAAACATAAGCTTCTAATCTTTCATACTCGATGTGTTCAGATAGCCTTGCTTTAACGTATTTTCGATTCTGGTGCAAATATTTCGAAAATCGCTGTATATATGCAGTGAATGCAAGCATACCAATTTCATAGAGTATGGCTCCTGGATAGCACTCAGCGTTCTTTAATAAACAGAACTTAAAAATCATGTTAGAATTCAGGACTGCTTTATTTCGCTAAATAGTAGCTGTTTTCTACGTCGCTGGTTATTCAATCTTACAATCGCGAGGTAAACAAAAACAAACAGATGACAGTTCGATATTGGCTGACTTACTGAACGCTTCAGTGGCGCCACTAAGGGAAGTGCGGAGACAGTCCCAAGCAAAACATAATTTGAAACGACTGTTATGGCGTACGATGATTGCGTTTACGAGTGTTATGTCTATTTGTCTGTGATAGAAGTGCATTCTCCCGATCTCCAGATTCAGCCCATATGCTACACCAATTCCTGTTGTAATATTTTGGCGGTGTATAGAAACAATTTCAAAGGCACCCGAACAAAACCCTTTTTTTTTTTTTTTTTTATTTTTTTTTTTTTTTTTTTTTTTGTGGGGGGGGGGAGGCCGGGGGGGTTCAGTGTGGTGGTTTTGGGTTTTCCCTCTTTTTTTTTTTTTTTAGATCACCATTTGTCAAGTGACCAGCCCAATGTGATACTTTGGTGCTTACAAAAATGTGACTGCGGAACAATCATTATCTTACAGCATATTTTGATGTGATCGACAATGTGATGTGAATCAGTTTCAAAAGAAATTTAAGTTACGCTGAAGTACTGGCAATAAAATCTAGATCACTGCAGCAATCTTCAACAAGTGTTCTCACGAGGCTGGCGTTATACCAGGAGTTGAATAGTCAAGAAGAAAATGGATAAAGATGTTGGCTCAGGAAGTACCAGCATATCGGTCCTAGGCTCGGTTGCAAGCGCATGAATCACTCCTAAAAACATAACTCACAGCGAACAACTTCTCAAATTTCTTTTTTTGTTTGGCACAGCAAATACCAGCGCATAGGTCCCAAGCTAAATTAATCATACCTTAAATCACAACGCAAAACGAATAACCTCTCAAATATTCTGTAAAAATATCACAGCAGATCAGAACCAATACTAAGATTCTAGTACCGAAAAGTGAAAGAATAGGGTCATCTGTGGTGTACTTGAGACCATTGCGATTCTAACGCTAGTTTCTTATTTATTGATGGTGGCGATTTAGAATTGGCTCGCTGTTATAGAATCCCATTGGTCCCATGTACACCTAGGTGTTCTTCTTCGATTTGCGATACTGGAATCATTATTTTTGTATTTATTCGCTCATTTATATTTGATATGTTTTGATTCGCTCACAATATTTGAGGGGCTATTCGTAGTTAGTTATGTTTTAAGGGGTGATTTATTTAGCTTGGTATGCAACTTAGTCTTCATTTATGTGAATTCTCATTTTCTATTTGTTGTTCTATAGTTTGAAGTGGTTATGACTAGGATTTGGATGCATGGTCTGTATCGGAGTTATTGTTTTTTTTTTTACAATGGATCCGGTTTTGACTGATAAAGGGGGGCGCCTTTGAAGAGTACTCTCATTCCTCAAAGGGTTTAAATAGCGGAAACTTTCAATGAAATTCGATTCATTGCCAATAACATAAACAATGACAACTGTAACAACACCGAATACTTCATCATTGCTCATTAGTGATGACGTAACTCGACATGCACTAAACAAAGGAAACGGAATATACTACAATAGACCAAAATAACTGGTCGCAGTGGTTTATGTCCTGAACAGAGAAAAAAAATGCAACTTGAAAATGATGCGCTGGTACTTCCAGAGCCCAAACAATATATCAGCGCCAACATTAGATAAGGGTGTATCTGCACTCTTTTAGGAAGAGGAGCTTTATCTCTATCCGCTGATATATTCAATTTAAAGAAATTGTATTCAACTTGCGATAAATTAGCAGACAAAGTGTTTGTTTACAAAAGCCGATTCGCCCTAATCAAATGTTGGCGCTGATACACTTTCTTGTTAACCATCCTTATATTCCTCGGACTATACAGATTAGTTTATACCGTGCCCGGAAGCTCTACACGCAGCTGCTCACTAATCTGCATTGCATCGTTGTGGACAATGGAACTTTTTTACCCTTCTTACACCAAAAGAAGGGTATTAAGATCGCTTGAAAATTCGACTTTTTATCCGAGGCCCAGAGGGCCGAGTGTCATATACCATTCGACTCAGCTCGACGAACTGAGCACATGTCTTGTGTGTGTGTGTGTGTGTGTGTGTGTGTGTGTGTGTGTGTGTGTGTGTGTATGTGTGTGTGTGCGTTACAAATAATGTCACATCGGTTTCTCAGCCATTTGTGAACCGATTTCAGTTCTGTTGACGGCAAATGAAAGCTACAACATTCCCATAGAACGCTATTGATTTTTTTTTTATTCGGACATTTCGTTACGAAGATATCAACGAAACAGTACTTGACGGCCTATTATAATAGTAATCAAACAGTGGTAGTCTCCGATTACATACTGAGCTATTTGTGTACCGATTTTAGTTTTGTTAGCGCCAAATTAAACTTATAAAATTTTTAAATAATTGATCAAAATTTCATTAGGATTGGATAATCCTTCATGGAGATATGACCAAAACAATACCTGAGAGCATATAATTGCACATAATTCGTTGCAGTTCAAAACCGGAAAACACAATTCGCACTAATCGATCCTGTTTGCATTCTATAGTGTCGCATCTGTTACGTTTTATGACGCATGAGATAGTCAGAACTGACGGTTAAAAATTTTCTAATACTTCATTTTATATATTGAATATTTGAAACATAGTATATTTCTACAACTTCTCTTTTTTCACTTAATGTTTGATTTTCAATTATTTCTAGCATTAACATAAACTGACCGTTGAACACTGTTAGTGTTATTTTTCACTATATCGAAAAAGAATACGTTCAGGCTTGTCTAATAGTATTTTTTATCAATTGAATATATGAAGTATCGAATATCTTCGGAACTTCTTTTTTACCCTTCTTACACCAAAAGAAGGGTATTAAGATCGCTTGAAAATTCGACTTTTTATCCGAGGCCCAGAGGGCCGAGTGTCATATACCATTCGACTCAGCTCGACGAACTGAGCACATGTCTGTATGTGTGTGTGTGTGTGTGTGTGTGTGTGTGTGTGTGTGTGTGTGTGTGTGTGTGTGTGTGTGTGTGTGTGTGTGTGTGTGTGTGTGTGTGTGTGTGTGCGTTACAAATAATGTCACATCGGTTTCTCAGCCATTTGTGAACCGATTTCAGTTCTGTTGACGGCAAATGAAAGCTACAACATTCCCATAGAACGCTATTGATTTTTTTTTATTCGGACATTTCGTTACGAAGATATCAACGAAACAGTACTTGACGGCCTATTATAATAGTAATCAAACAGTTTAGTCTCCGATTACATACTGAGCTATTTGTGTACCGATTTTAGTTTTGTTGGTGTCAAATCAAAGCTATGAAATCCTGAAATAACTGGTCAAAATTTCATAATGAATGGATAATCCCTCATGGAGATATGACGAAAACAATACCCGAGAGCACATAATTATGAGATGAAAATATACTCGTTGCAGTTCAAAACCGAACAAGACCACTGACCCCAATCGATGTCGCTTGCATTCTATTGTTCTGCATCTGGTGCGTTGTATAGCACATACAGCGGACTAGCCACACTATGCGACTCTATAGAATTAGAGCAGGATAGATTGGCTCGAGTGGTCCGGTTTTGAACTGCAACGAGTATTTTCGAAAATTACACAAAGTCTCCATTTACTATTTTCAACGAACATGTACTTATTAAGCATCTTGAATCCATATCGATTATCATAATTGACACTCAGGATTGTCTAATAATTCATTCTATGGACTGATTATATGAAATTTCCAATATTTATGTAATTTCCCCTTTTATATAACTAACATAAACAGGTCGCTAAGCACTATTAATGGCAACATTTTAATCACATCGATGAACAATGCTTTCAGGATTGTCAAATAGTTCATTTTATAAACTGAGAATATGACATATCGAATATTCCTGAATTTTCCTGGAATTTCTGATGAGAATATGTATCCAGTACCATATTGGCCACATTTGGGTTCGTAATTCTGGTGAAGTGTAAGAAGGGTTCAGTCTCACCATCGGTGGATTAATTCGGGTTTTATGTTAACTCTCGGTTTGGGTCAAATGAAAATATATTGGTAAGGGGGTTGGGGGAAGTGGGAAAATGGAAAGAGGGGGGGGGAGAGGTTTTGTTTATTTGTGGATATTGAAATTTTGTTATTAATATGTTTAGGAGGGGGAAGGGGAGGGGGGGACCGACGATGAAGAGAAGCAGCCATGGACCGGGTGAATAGGCGAGGAATTGTTGACGAGGTTTTATCAATGTAATTGATGTAGTGCCAATAAATGTATGTTTTTTCACCGTTCCACAAACAACATACGACTTACTCCACTTGCGAATGAAAACAATATGGCGCATGGCGGTTGACAGATAAAAAGCCGAGCCTCGGCTTACAACACTGCTAAACCGATATTTCGGCATGATGGGCAGCTGAGGTCGGTTGAAGTTTGGTTAACGTTTGTGCTCGGCTCCTAGTGTTGCCGAGAATCAGTGAAACAATAAAGTTACCCGAAATTTCAGTTTCAAGCGATGCAGAGACTCGGCATCGTTCGATTTTTTACCGGTATATCAGTTAAATATGAAAATGCCCAGTGGATTCAGCTAAATGTTTTACCGAGCCCATGAATAATTTTTAAGTGTGCAGTCATTTGAAAAGTGCGAGTATTTTGGAATGTGAGAATAATTCGAATGAAATAAATAGTTGATCTACGTTTTCCACAAGTTTCAAGAGAATTCGGTACGATTCAAAATTTTTGTGAACATTTTTCTGCTTATCATTTTCCACGAATATTCCCTCTACCGTACTTGCGGTCAATATGACAACGGAATATATGTATGTTTTTACACCGTGAATATAACACCCTATTCTTTTTGTAGTTTTTGCAGGAGGGATTAGTACCGTATAAAAATAAATGGTGCAAAAAAAAATGTTATTTCGAGAAACCACAAAAAGTAGAGTAAACAAATTCGTGCAAATAAAGAATCTGTTGTATTAAATTATCTACCTCTATTCGGACCACATATACTAAAACATTCTGATAAACGAATATCAACAGGAAACTAGGAAAATTTAAACTAACTTAATCTAAACTAAACTTCACTTTTTCACTTTTTTACCTTAAAAGTAAAAAAACAAAAACACTTTTTCAAACTATCTCTAGTAAACGAGCAAATTCTTTCAATTTCGACTAAAAATAGATTATCTTTTGACAAGTAGACCCATTAACTTCTTCAGTGTCGAGTGCTTGAGGCCTACGTCTACACGGAAAAAAATCCATTTTCGGGAACGCTTTTTTTTCTGTGTACTAGTTGCTGACTTTTTGAGTGCCTCGTACTCAGAGTACGAGCTTTATGACTGGAAATTTCTCGATCTTCATCAATGGTACACGTTAAAAGATTCTCTTCATTTGCCTTCTCTTTCGTTAATACTTCGCTATAAAATCGTTTATTGACATAATTTTCATAATAGATACTTGGACGCTTCAATGTTACTGTTACCTCTCACATTACATTGGGCCGCAAGCCACACTACACAACCATCAATTTTACACAGTTTCGAGTCGTTGTCAATTCACTTCTGTCAAACGTTTAGTTTCTCAAATTTGAGTTAATGCAAGTGGAATTGACGAGTCAACAAATTAAACACATCGACTTAAATCAGATGGATTATTTCGATTTGTCACTAAAATATGCTCACAGTCTAAGTAGAAAGTCAATAAAAAATAATCAATTTTCATTGAAAAAAAAAATTCAAAACCGCGTCGACATGGCTGTTTTCATCCCACCTTCCTTTTCATTACCCACAATGTATCACAGTTTTTATGCCGACATCGATGTTAAAAAATCTGCTCTTCTCTCCCAATTATAGTCACATTTAACAACCACCAGTTCCACTGTGCCGAATGCATCACGTGTTCATTCGTATCGCGTCACATTCCGACGTGCAACAGGTTACAGCATGATCCCAGCCAGTACCTTTCAAACCCGTTCGCCCGAAGCATGACGCTTGGAATATCGTTGGCATGGCTTTCAATGCGTCCAAGTAGGCAGCTTCAAGGAGAACTGGCAGGACTCCGCCAAATGACCTCGTCTGAACTCAATTTTCTCTGGCATTTTTCAACCGCTAGCTGACTTGGCATCCGCTCCTTCTTGACGCGAAACGGACGCGGCTCAAAGAGCGGGATTTTCAACCGGATCGACTGAGCAAGCAGCAGCCAACAACGCTTCTCGTCTTCTCTCCACATGTGAACTTGATTTATCATGGCGGTTTATTTTTAGAGACACACTTCTATCTTTTCGCGGGGTAGGTATTCACCAACAAAGAATTGGTTTTTAATCGTCTCATATTTCCGAACCGAAGTCCCGGTTTACCTTCAGGCTTTATGGACTCTAACCCTACCCCTTCTCCCAAAACAGGTAGACAGAAGCCCGCATTTTCTCGGAAATTCACGCAAATATTGATGAACGTCTTCCACTGAGAGGAGAACCGGTTATATCCAGAAACACCCAATCCAGTTGAATTCACCTTCACCTTTTGGAAATGATACGTCGAAATTCAGAACAACGTCATCACCAGGCTACTCGCTAGAAAAAAAAAACCCCGCCTCAGGGCTCTGTTTATAGTCGGCGAGTCGACGAAAGGTGCTAATTTTTTTTTTGGAAACCAATATCGAATGGTGATGTTGCCAAATTTGGTGGACCGATAATTAAACAAATTCGACAAAAGGTGTCATTTTTTTTCTAGGAATTCGACATACATTCGTTCTCACGAGACCACCAAGTTTGACGCGTTTGCAGAAAACGTGATTTTCTGACTAACTGAAAGCGGGCCAAAAACGTGTTTATATTTCATGAATAATTCAATTGCCTACGCAAGCGTGGTGGTAAATGGTGATTCATCGTTACACTATTGCCATTCGTAATGGGACTTTGTTCCTATCTACTTTTATTCGTACGCCAGGAAACCAAAAACGTTTCGTGCTGGATTAATGATTATGTCGATTGGGATAGTAGTAGGCTGTGACTATGTTTACACATGGTGGGTGAACTGTCAATATCGCCTATTGGCGTATAGTGTAACGGAGACTGGCACTCAGCAAACAATGAAACCTCGACGCTATTAATGACCTTGATATATTTTATTATCTTATGACGGATGGTCGGAGACCACATGATCGAAGCTATGATTTTCTATAAATAGGAGACTAGGCAAATAGTCGCAGTCGAAAAATGGAAACTGACAACTGCAAGTTGAGTTTATTTTCGTTTAATGCGTTATTCTTATTAGAACAATGGTGCACAATTTTCAATACGAGAGGCCTACTTTTGTAGGTTTCATTTTAATGACGGTATTATGTAGTGAAATATTGATTAATCATTTAATTTATTGGAATATAACACAAAGTTTTTGGCTCTTGTCAGATTGGACTCTAGTGGCATAACTTCAAACTCCATTTAATTATTTTTTATCAAGTAACAAAGTAGTTTAATCGTGCGTAGACTTTGAACATGCAACGAAATTTGGACATTTCCCAGACTCGATGGACAGTTTGTTTTATAGAATATAGTTTTCTGCTCGCTCCGATCCTATGTTCGATTTATTTTGCAAGTCACGAGCTTCGATTTATTTTGCAAGTCACGAGTGTATAATATTTTGATAGCTGGGGAAGCTCACGTTTTATTAGCACTAACCAAGAATCCGGTTTCCAAAGAATTCATTTCAAATGCCACCGGTTCTCGGCAAAACAAATCATCATCATAACCAGTGTTTCTAAGGACGAAGTAGACTTAGTCTTAGTCTTATAGCTCTGATTAATATGTATGTTCATTCTGCGAATGTGAAAGCTGTTTGATCCTCAGAGTCTAGAAAAAAAAATAGTAATCAAGGCCACAGAATTCGTCCGTCACATTCAACTCAAACCTTGATCGTGAAATTCTCCAGTGAGTTAGGTCAGTGCCGTATTCAGCTCAATTTATATGTTAAATAAATACATAAAAGAAAAAAGGTGCGTCTCTCTTTCCCATTGATGTATCCATTCAGTGTGTGCTCACACATGTGGTAAGCATATAAGTATTAGATGATACTAGAGGGAAAAGAACGGTTAAATGTGTGCTCACGCTGTGAAGAAAGGTCGAAGAACCGGTGCAACATGAGCCGATAGCGGTAGCATACATGCATTTCAGCATTTTCTTCAAACTCCCGTAGTGAAGTTCCAACCGGGTGCTATATGACACGAATACACACTTTATCGAACTTTTGTTTTCTCTTAGGATCAAATATCGTGAGCTGACTGCTTTGAGACGGAACTCGAGGCACAGCATGGATAATAGCGCCTTTTTTATATGTCATACATCAGCTGGCCTCCTACGAGAGTAGCCTACGTCATTACACTCGATTGCCGACAGCTGCTGGCACAGTTGGAAACAGTAATCTTTAATCTGACGTCAATCTTCTTTTTTCTTGTGACTGAAAAATACTTAGCTCAACTTAACTACAGTATTGGATCTAATCTATTGAAAATTTCTTGTCTCAATAATATCACCACAGGAACTAAAACTTTTGTCGACGCACCGTTATCAATGAAAAAAAAACTGCAATTTTAATTATAATGTAAATATAGATGCATGCAAAATTGTATTTCAATCCACTAGAAACAGCAACTTGCACGAAACAATGCTAACGAAGGCGGGCTTTTACATGCAAATATTGTCAACAATGTTTGAAATGTCTCAGAACATTACTCGATTTAAAATGTAAACTTGTTTGTAATGTGACGCTCCATTTATGTGCATGATATTTAACAGCAGTTCACAGTACTTTTTCGAGCTGTGTACTACATCCAACTGTTGTCTTGTGCTTAAATACGCTGTAAACTCGTCTAGATAAATTAGCATTTCTATAAATATTCAAGCACCGATAATCGTGTGCATTACTGCAAAGACTCTCTCTTCAATGAGCAAAATAAATTTAAACTGTTCATTCTGTTCTCTGTTCGAAATTTACCACCAACACACTAAAGGAACATGCCACAAAAACTCTTAAAAGGATGAAGTAAAATGTGTTAAACCCACTTTTTGCTTCTTGGAATCCGGTCCAGGAATGTATATATGCCACTCACAGTCACTTGGTTACAGTTGAGCAGTAAAAAAATAATCACTTCACCACTTTTAGCAATCACACTTATGTCCACGCAAGTCACCAAAGAAATCCCTAACTTCCACAATTTCACGTCCACACGGCTCGACTGCGAGTAGCAAACTGATCGATCGCAAGTGCTCTATAGCGACAGACCCGCTCCCTCCCTGATAACTGAGCTGAACCACCCAAAACCAAACCCACAGAGGTCGAAGCCGTCATAAGATCTCTCGTCTCTCCTTCCCGTTGCATGGCCAGCGAAACGACCGGTGGTATTAATACTACACATTTTGTTTGTGTAATTCTCGATTTCGTTCTTCACCAAAAGCAAAAAATCATGCTCTCAGTCATGTCTTCTTCCAACATGTGCTTATTGCGGATTGTGCACTCTCTGTTTCTCTAGCTCTCTTTTCGTCCGTCGGTACGTCTTCCCTTATTTTCGCCAGTGCTGTTTAGATTCGCTGTTTTTTTTTACAAACGCGTTGGTGCTCACTTTAAGCCAACGCTCACCAGCACCGACATCCCGCAACGCAACGCGAACCCACCCATCTTCGATCAACATGTAGGAACACTTTACCACGCCGCTCACGCCGCCACACCCCTCTGTGTCGTGCTAACCAGGGTGCTAACACATCAACCAGACGAATATGGGTACCTACGTAAAATGTAAAATCATCGACGTAGGTCTGCTACACTGTGAATTGAGTACACTCAGGCAACTAGACCTTGTTGAAAACAATATTGTCATATGACCCTGAAATTCAGCAATGGGCATTAAGACACTGAATATTTTAAATTGGAATGCTCGATCTCTTAAAGATAATGAAGACGAGCTGTTTAACTTTTTACGAGTTCATAACGTGCATATTGCCGTTGTAACTGAAACTTTTCTTAAAACAGGTAATACAATAAAAAGGGTCCTAATTATTTTGTATACCGCAATGATCGTCTTGATAGTCCAGGTTGTGGCGTTGCCATAATTGTTCATAGGCGTATCAAATATCAAATTCTTTCATCATTTGATACCAAAGTTTTTGAAACTTTGGGGATTTCTGTTGAAACGATATTTGGTCAACTTACACTATTAGCTGCATATTTACCATTCCAATGCGTAGGTCAGCAAAAGAATCTTCTCAAGAGTGACCTTCAGAAGCTTACCAGTAATAGGTCAAAATTCTTCATTATTGGTGATTTTCATGCAAAACATCGTTTGTGGAATAATGCTCGAAGCAATTCCAATGGTAAGGGGCGAACACGAAATTATTGCGACACATTCAACAGGGCATAACTTTTTTACCATTGGGTAAAAATCAACCAAATTTTGCACACTTTCTCATTGATGTGTATTGTTTACATGCTGTCAAACTCGAAGTCGTGTTTTTCGATTCAACGAAAATGTAGGTGAACCAAACCAGTGTCGAGAGAACAAATTCTTTCCAAACACCTGGAATTTCCTGACCTGTCGCACCGGCAGTTGGGAAAAATGTTGAACATTCACCATTCAACCGTCTCCAGAGTGTTGAAGTGGTTCCAGGAGCGGTTGACGTTGGACCACGGCAAAGGAGCTGGAAGAAAACCGGGACCGGAGAACAAAAAGACGGAGGGAAAGGTGAAGCGGATGATTAAAGCAAATCCCAACGTCTCAAGCCGTGATTTGGCTAAAAAGATCGGCATGTCGCAGAGCTACGTCCAGAATGCAAAGAAGAGAGCTGGACTACATACATACAAGGTACAGAACTTCCCAAACCACGATGAGCGGCAACAATCGACGGCTAAAACTCGGGCACGGAAGCTCTACGAGAAGATGCTGACAAAATATGGCTGCTGTGTGATGGACGACGAAACGTATATAAAAGCCGATTTTAAGCAAATTCCGGGGTTGGAGTTTTTCACCGGCAAGAGCAAGTTCTATGTGGACGACAAATTTAAGAAGAAGAAAATGTCGAAGTTCGCCCCCAAATATCTCATTTGGCAGGCCATCTGCTCTTGCGGACTGAGGAGTGAGCCTTTCGTGACAAAGGGCACAGTAAATGGCGAGATCTACAAATCTGAGTGCCTCGAGAAGCGCCTTTTGCCGTTCTTGCAGCAGCAGGACGAAGCTCCGCTATTTTAGCCAGATTTGGCATCATGCCACTATTCTAAAAGTGTCCTGGAGTGGTATGAGGCCAATTCTGTCCATTTTGTTCCAAAGGACATGAATCCGCCAAACTGTCCGGAGCTGCGCCCGGTGGAGCAGTACTGGGCAATGATGAAGCGGGAACTTCGGAAGAGCAAGAAGACAGTCAAAGACGAGAAGGACATGTTAAGAAAATGGAAAAAAAAACTGAGAAACTGGTACCGGATGACACTGTAAAGACTTTGATGGAGGGCATCATGCGAAAATGCGTTCAATTTTACACTCAAGGCTCCATCGATTAACTTTTCTTTTGATTTTTGAAGTAAATATATGTATAAAACTACCCTAAAATTTTGGTTTGATTCTAAACATTATAAGAAAATTGGCATGACATTTTCGGTGTCGCAATAATTTCGTGTTCGCCCTTTAATATACTATTTGATAATTGTTCTGCGGGTCTTGCTTTTCTTCTGCAAGAAATCCCTCAACTATTGATTTGGTCCTAACTGATTCATGTCAACTTTGTAGCCAATTGGCTACCCATGCTGACTTCGGTTCGGATCAACTTCCAGTAACTTTTGAAATATACCAAGAAATAATTTCTAATCCCAACAGTTCTACTTTCAATTAGAGCTGATAGGAACCATAGAGCTGATAGGAACCAATATCAAACATTCATGGAATATAACTTTGATCCTAATATTCCGTTGGAAACTAAAATTGATATCGATAATATTTTTTGATGAATCCTGGGGCACTGATTTGGATGAAGTAAAAACTATAACTAAAAAGTTCAAAAATATGAAAGCTACAGGTGTTGATGGAGTTTTCTATATACTCATCAAAAAACTCCCAGTGAGTACCTTGTGTTTCATGGTAAAATTATTTAATAAATGTTTTCATTTGGCATACTTTCCTGACAAATGGAAAGATGCCAAAGTAGTTCCAATTTTGAAGCCCGAGAAAGATCCAGCTGAAGCTTCTAGCTACAGACCAATAAGTTTACTTGCTTCAATAAGTAAACCTTTTGAAACGATAAATTTGAATAGAATGATGCTTCACATCAACATAAACTCAATTTTTGCAGATGAACAATTTGGATTTCACCATGGCCATTCAACTACTCATCAACTCATAAGAGTTACTAATTTAATTCGTTCAATCAAATCTGGAGTTGCTCTTCTAGACATATAAAAAGCATTCGACAGTGTTTGGCATGAAGGTTTGATTGCTAAAATGAAGAACTTTAATTTTCCGCTCTATATTATCAAATTAATTCAAAATTATTTAGCTGACAGAACTCTGCAGGTAAATTATCAGAATTCCAAATCTGATCGACTACCTGTTAGAGCTGAAGTTCCTCAGGGCAGCATTCTTGGGCCGATATTATACAATATTTTTACTTTCGACCTCCCTGATTTGCCTCAGGGTTGCCAGAAATCCTTGTTTGCCGATGACACAGGCATTTCCGCTAAAGGAAGAACTCTTCGTGTCATTTGCAGGAGACTGCAGAAAAGTTTAGACATTTTCTCCTCTTATTTACAGAAATGGAAGATTTCACCCAACGCTTCCAAAACTCAACTTATAATATTTCCACATAAACCTAGAGCTTCCTTTTTGAAACCTAGTAGTAGTCACATAGTTACTATGAAAGGTGCTCCAATTTCTTGGTTAAGTCAAGTGAAATACCTTGGTCTGGTACTTGATCAAAAATTAAATTTTAAAGATCACATTGAAGCCAAATGTAATAAATATATAAAATGTTTATATCCTCTTATAAACAGAAAATCCAAACTTTGTCTGAAGAACAAACTACTAATATTAAAACAATTTTTTAGACCGGCCATGCTTTATGCTGTTGGTATGGTCTAGTTGTTGTTCTACCGGAAAAAAAACACTTCAAAGAACTCAGAAGTTCTGAAGATGATTTTGAAGCTGCCTTCTTGGTACAGTACTAACGAAGTACATAGAAACTCGAATGTTGAGATTTTAGAACAAATGTCCAACAAAATAATTAATAATTTCAGACAAAAATCGATGCAATCTTCTTTTGCAATGATGAATTCGCTTTATGCTTAGTTAAAATTAATTTTAGTTTGTTTTTAGTTTTAAGATTACTATACTGACACGCAGGAATAAAAACTTCCCGCATAATCACAAACCATTCCTGGACCATATTTCTTATTGTTGACGACCGTTTCCGTTATTGTTACGACATTTACCCTTATAGTTGTCAACTATAAACTACCTTACCTTACCAATCAGACTAAGGCCGGTGTGGCCTCTGCTGTACACAGAAGTTGTTTCCATTGTAATCGGTCCATGGCTGTACCTCGCCAGACTCGCTGTCTGCGGAGGGTCCGCAGGTCGCCTTCTACTTATCAATCCACCTTGCTCGTTGCGCGCCTCTTCTTCTTGTACCTGTCGGTTCGTTTTCGAGAACCATTGCCACAAGGCTGTCGTCCAACATTCTTACGACATGCCCAGCCCATCGTAGTCGACCGATTTTTGCGATGTGTACGATGGGAGGTTCTCCCAGCAACTGATGCAATTCGTGGTTCATTCGCCTCCTCCACGTTCCGTCTTCCATCTGCACTCCACCGTAGATCGTACGCAGCACCTTCCATTCAAAGACTCCAAGGGCGCGTTGGTCCTCCACTAGCAATGTTCATGTTTCGTGGCCGTAGAGAACTACCGGTCTAATTAATGTCTTGTAGATGGTCACCTTTGTGGTTCGGCGAACTTTGGTTCGCCGAACCACAAAGTTGACTAACAATAACCTATATAGTTTTAACAATATGTCAGATGGTAGAAGGTCAAATAACTATATGCTGAATAGGCGGTTAAGTTAGGTTACCATATAAAATTGGTTATTTTCACGAACAATTTTTTTTTCTGTACTCTATACCAAAAAGTTGGTTTATAATCGTGCAGACAATAAGAAACCTTTCAATGGCAATATGGCAAACATTAACAATATGTGTTAATGTGGGGGTTGTTTGGTGAAAGCGAAATTAAACTGTTGGATAACAATAAAATAAAATGAGAGAGTATATTTTTTATTCGAAGTGTTTTTTTGATTTTATAACAAATTTTTTTTTTTTGGGGGGGGGTTTAAAATACTGATCTGCTAACCCAGACAACCACAAGTCGTATAACAGTGTTCAAATAGTATCGTATATCCCTATATTTTAAGTCAAAATCGCAATTTATTGTGGCCTTTATCGTATTATGTTTAAGTTAAATCGTAAGGAGTGCAAATTTTCGACTTATATACGATGTGTCATTTATTCATCGTACTGCGTCACAAACTAAATGTGATATACATCGTTAAACTTTTTAAATCGGAATTGTTGATACGAATTCAATCGCATACGATATTAAATCAATTCGTTTAAGAAACCAATGGAATTTGCACGTATATGGCCTCCACTTTTGCACGTATAAGCCATATTTTTGCATTCTATACGATTTGTTTACTTACATATATGTTTGTATATCATAAAAACAACTTTCAATATACGTGCATTTTGGTTGTCTGGGTAGGCATGAACAATGTAAACAAAATTAGGTACATATTTTAATAATTAAGGTTGATACGTTACGGTAGTAGTTGGAGCACCTAGATTAACATCAAATGTAAATATTAATAAATTTGGAACAAATAAAGTGTTAAAAAAATATAAATAAAAAAAAAGGCAACTAGACTGTCGAGTTTCTTAAGTTTTAACACTGGCCAGACTAAGCAGTTATAACATGTTATAAGCCTATCTTGATGACGAATTTCTTGTTGAAATTATTTGACAACCGTTATAACATCCCAAGCAACCAAAAGTTCGAATTTTACTTGAGATGAGAACTCAGAAGTTCATATTTAGTTGAAATTTAGTTCCATGGAACTTTTTTGCTGAATAACAAGACACTTTACGGACAAACAGAACTTAATTTTCTTTAAAGTGTCATTAATATTTAAAGGAACTTAAAAGTTCGAGAATCGTTTTTTCTTGCTATTCAACCCAACCTTCAAGTTCATATGTTGATAGTTGAGAACTTGTTTTGAACTTCAAAAAATCTCTAACACTAAGTTCAATAAAAGTACTAACCGTACCTTTATTCAGCGCAAAAGTTTACAATACATCAATGTTGAACTACTTTCCTACTTTTCGAAGTACACGTAAAGTTCTGATTAAAACTTTAGAAAATGTAAAAACGATTGTTTACATTTGAAGATCTGGTGTTGTACTTCAAGTTTGACAAGATCCAAGAGCAAAGAATGGATTTTTCAAAAACATTAAAAAAGAACGGCTTATTTTATTACCATCGTAAAAAACTGTTAGCTTAATCAGCGGCTGGATAGTCATGAAGGAAATGCATATATTTTTTGGCTCAGGAAGTACTAGCACATCGGTCCCAAGCTCGGTCCTAAGCTTAATCCCAAGTAACTCAAAGAAAATCATAATTTTAGAATGAAGTATAATATTTTGTTTTATAAATATATTATAAGTGTTTTGTAAAATATGTCACGTTCTGAGCGGTTTGAATCATTCATATTTTATAAGATCAATGGGCCCAACCAGTTTTCTCTGACTATCATTAAGCTAAAAATACTTTTTTCACTGCTGCGAGTGATTTATTCCTTATAGTCGTTCGTAAAAACATCGTTCTATACATTTATAAAACATAAACAGGACAAGATTTTATAGATAGTATAAAACACTGTTGAAATAACATTACATCAACCATGTTTTGCAAAACATATTTTGTGACATAAGGATGGATTTGTTGTACAAGATTGTGGTTTCATTGCCAACGAAAAGCAAATCGTAGATACTTAGAATCGACTTTTCAATCATCGGAATTAGTATTGTAAAGAAGTTACAGACCTTTCACGCCAAGGACTAGGGTTTGAATCTCATACCTGGCGCTGTTTTATTTTTGTATGAGGTTTTATTTTATTTTCACCTTTTGTTTTATAAGGCTGCACATTTTGTGCTTTTTACGTCATATTAAAGTATGAAATGAAGTTAATTGCTTATTAATTGCATGTATTTGTAATTGGACAGTATTTTCAACTAGTTTATAACAAGCTGTGTTGCTTGGGATGATTCGCCCCTAATAACGTAACTCACACCAATACACCCTCAAATATTCTGTCAAAACAACATAGCGAATCAAAACAAAAACAAAGATACTAGGTACTGAAAAGCGCAAGAGTGCATGGCAAGGTGCAGACTGCAAGGTTTACTTCGGAACTAGGGGTTCTTCAACAGTTAACCAATTTCAAATCGCTAGTTACACATTGATTATTGGCTAAATGGGAAGCGGAAAATGAAGCTGTCACTCAACAAGCTAATTAATATGTAGTTTTATCCTGCTTTATAGGAAAACAATAGCCTACCACATCACAAAATGTTTCAAACGAAAGAGAAATTGGGACCGATTACCCAAGACATACATCTCCGTCCGAAGACAATTGACCTGAAGACGATGACAGCGAAATGGAAGATTTTCAGGAAAGTGATGATGACTCATTAGATTATTGATATTCATCATTTGAAATAGATAAATATAGTGCTGCATTGGATTAAATGGATTTGAATGAGTGCATTAGGTTTTGGGCCCGCAAAACTAATTAATCACACGAATCCATAAATCTAATATTGGTGATTAACCCTAATTAAAATCAGATTAAAACTACGATTGAATCTATTGTAAAACAACATATAAAAGAATGGTAAATACTAAAGGCTATTGTCTTTTTATTGGTAAAATTTTCGCTACAATAGACTTTATTGTCTATGAATTATACTGATAATAGTGTCGTTTTAGTAGAAGTATGCATGAACAGTATAGTTTACAGTTCAACAACAAAACTAATTATAAATTTATGTTTTTGTATTGTAATCCTATTGTAAATTTTTATTCGGGAAAAGGTCGCCCGTTCCGCTTATGAAGACATCCTGGCAAGCAACTTTCGAAATTTTTATAGTTGCTGGAGGACAATATTGGTACACAGTTATTAACCAGTGTCTGATTGATTTTGTTCGGTAAGACTCAATATAAGTAATTGTACTGACCTTATAGGGTAATCCTATTTTGGCTACTAATTTGAATTATATGGCTATATTCCCAAACACTCAAACTGAGGAGTCGTTACATAGCGTGAATCTAATTAATCAAAACGATGTAGGATTATAGCTAGCAGCTATAGCTAGCAGCTTAATCATTGAATGCGAACTAGAAAGTTCGGTTAATTACTTAAAAAGTAAGCTGAATAGAATTCTCATCATAATCCTTCGATTAGCTGGTTAAGCCAAAAACACCCTTTTATCAGAATTTTTGGTTGCTTGGGATGTTATAACTCTGAAGTCTGAACCTGATATATTTTTCAAAATCTAGAATTCATAAAGTAAGTATGAATTCCATGTTTTTTGCTTGTAAACCATGATTTTCTCTTGCTTTCATAAGGTATTCTATTTCTATCGCTTTTAGGTAAGGCATATCTTAGGAAATCCATTGCTGCAACTAGGTGAAAAACAAAAACATAAGACAAAGATATGAAACAGGAAAAATGATCTCAAACGTGGTAGAAGATCTGAAACTTGGGAGAATATTGCGAACGAAGCTTGCAGGTTCAACTTGGAACTTTGTCTATGTGAGTATAAGCTATCGATTTTAATTCTTATACATGATAGATAATCATTGTTCTTTATTTCAGAAACGAAAATCTAACTTGCTTATGGTACTGCTGTAAAGGAAAAATTAAAATTAGTTATAATGATTCACTCTCGACCAACATGCTTAAAAAATAATCCACTGTGTCTCAAGCACTAATTTGTTCAAGAATAAAGGCAACAAGCAAATATTCTCTTAATCTAAAGCTAGCTAGAGCTTCCAATGCCTTAAATTATTTATCAACGTTCAATGCTGCACCACATTTAATTTTATGCACACACATTTTGAACTTCATTGGGCTGAATTTGTATATTTCATATTTGAAATTCTAAAATTTTATCCATCTGTTGTATGTAATTTTTTGTGAATATAATATTGATTTCTTCCCGCTGTGGTTTGGGAAGGCCTTAGCTTTGTTAGTCATACCTTTGATTTCGTAATGTAAACGTAATTCAATTTTCAGTGTAGAGTACACGGACAGAAATGATGCATGATTGATATAACTTTTGCCATAGTTATCCTAAGCTTCGAAGATATTCTTGACATAGTTAATTTAAATGGTTGTTTGAAAATGATTTGATGTTTACATCAAGCATATATTTCATTTGAATCAACGTTATTGAACATCAACCATTAAATTCTTAAATCAAGCATACATGTCATTATTTGAACCCGTGTTTATCGTTGAATCACTCATACTGGAAGGTTAAATAGGGCATATAGCAGCTCTACTGAGCCTCGTGGCTGCCATCCGCACTCAACGACAAAGCGAAGGAAAAAAAATATCATGGCGGCGGCAGATCACTGGGTTGACTTGGACGACGACCAGGTTGAAGAGTTTTATGTTGACGAAGAAGTGGTAGAATTATTGAAATCGTTTGGATTATCCGCGGCGGGCATCGAAGAGTTTGTAGGTATGTAAGCAAATTGTAACTATTCTTTAAAGTAGTTTTAATGAATTTTGATTTCAGCTAACGGGTACGACATTGATGCGCTACAATTATCGAGCGTGAAGAAGTCGAAGCGCTTCTTCCTCCACCGCGACTAGCAGACCAAACCAAGTGCAATTTGCTGTCCACTCCTAGGGTCGCATGTTGATAAGAATGATATTTCCAATTTTCAAACATTGTTATATGTTGTTTAATTTCGTAATATCCAAAGAATATGTGCTAATTGAGTAAACGTTCCTATAATGGTGGTATTTTAGTGCAAAATGTTCCAATTAGAACATATTGCACTAAAATACCACCATTACAGGAAATTTTATCGTAAATTTAACAATTTTTTTGATTTTTGGAACCAACCATAACATCATTTGAACGAATCTCTGTGTATGCTTAAACCAACCATCCGATACCATTATTTCAACCGTCAAAATAAGGTCAAATTAAACATAAACATTATTGAATTTATCACGAGAATCAGAGAGCTGTCAAATCATCAACAATGAATATTGTTGATGTTAGCATAATATGGTTGATTCAACCCTATTTCATGCTCTAATTAGATCATCAATTCTGTTTAATTGAAGCTTCCATTATTCTTCGATCTAATGTATTATGCGTGAAACAATCTCAAAAAATTATTATATAAAAGTCAATGCACAAATATGCTTGATCGGGACCGGAATATTATTGATATGACTTTATTTTTTTCTCCGTGTATGTGTGAAGTAAATCCCAAGTAACCACAATCAGCATATTTTTGCACTTATTTAACCCAAAATCAACATCATTAATGCTGAATTGCCAGTTGCCAAGTAATGAAGCGTTATATTAGCTTTAAGAATATATTAACGCATTATCAATGCAACAATGCTACTTTAGCAATGTCCTATGGCATTACAAAAAATATGGCATTATTTCGATCTAAGTGGGGCCCTTTTCAGCTTTAATTCAACTTCAATGATGCAGGGCAGATGCATTGGCCTAACTGACAAACGTAAACAATGGCTTCTTCCGTAAATTTCTCGTATAAATCAAAAACTTCCTATTCTATCGACTAGAAGGACTCTTGTTCTTCGAAATGGCCGTAAAAGATTATTGAGGCAAGTTTCCAGAGTCGAAAAATTCAAAGAAGAAACAATTGTTTATGTTTATCAGTTAGGCCCTTATGGCCTAACTATGGTAACTATGGTGCATCACTATGTGGTTGACAGCTATGCAGGGCCCCTGGTAATAACGGAACGCGACGTATATATTGTTTCGGAATGTAATGTTATAATGTTGGTGGTTCGGATCTCAGTTCGGACGTTCAACATAAAGTCCAACAAATAAATGAAGTCAAATCGGCAGCCATTCCTGAAACATGACAGCTGTATTCCAAACGAAAATTGGGCGCGATTTCGTCATTTAAAAAAGATACCCTCAACTGGCCGCTTCAAAAGCCAAGCAGTCGTCCAGCATGATCGCTTCCGCAAGCGCTTTGCAGGCTTTTTTTCTTCTGGGGTTGCCCGTATCTTGTCTCGCAACATCTCTGCCACAGTTTTGATTGTTTGCATTTTCAGATGATCGTCAACCAAGTTTTTGAAATAATTGAAATCCATCTGAGACAAAAATTGCATAAAAATCAAATGTATAATAGTTCCACAACAATTTTTAACATAATAAATGAAAATGCAAAATAAAATCCGATAAACACCAAAATCCTCTGTCACAATTCAAACAATTTGACACAAGAAGGCATGAAGCGATTCAAGACGGCGTTGTCAGCACCTCCGGCAATAGAAGGTATAAAAACGGCGTCAAAAAAATATTACGCCTTCTGAACGGTGTGATGCGTTTACACGGGAGGCGGTCTTGCGAGTTATAGAAGGCGTGAAGTAACTACCTTCTTGGCTAGGAGGCGATGTAGGACGGTATCCCAACGCAAGGTGCGATTACGCCTTCTATTTTGTATGAAGAAGGCATCATGATGCCGGGTGTGTATTCCGGCCTTAAGGCTATCCGTTGGCTTAGCCTGGGTGGTCGAAATGATGTTCCTCTAGTTGGTAGAGCATATAACCTATTCAAATCACTTACCAGTCAAGACTTACCCGCAATAGCTAAACTTCTCAGATCAGCAATTAGACCCTGGAACCAACGTCCTCCAGAAGTAGATCTATACCTCCTCCGTCAAGTAAAGGCTCATGATCCGTTATACAAGCCCATTTCCACAAACTCCGTACGGAAAAATATGAAAATCACTAACACATATACACTGATGGCTCAGTATTCAAAATCAAAGTAGGTTTTGGAATAACAAGTAAATTACCCTTCCTCAATATCAGCTCTGCTCTTCCTTTTATCTCTTTATTTCACGCGCCTTTTCAAATTCATTATTTTTTTCTGTGCATTATGAAAGCATCTGAATCTGTCTTGCCTCAATCAACCAATCCTACCGTCATCTTCACAGAACTTGAACTCCTCCTTAGTCAAACATCCCTGGCTTCAAGATGGGCATCGGCATTGGCCAACAAGGTCGGCTTCTGCTGGATACCAGGTCACTCTAGTATCACTGGCAACGAAGAGGCTGATCGATTGGCGAATGCGGGTCGGGACTTTCATCCAGAGGGTGTTTCTGTTCCAGCTCAAGACATCAACTGATGGCCTAAGGAACGAGTTCGTGAAAGTTGGAACCAGAAATGGTTCAGCAGCAGCAGTTCTGCCCTTAGATTAGTTGAACCCCTTCCCATATCCTGGCCCGACAATAATATCCCTAAAAACAGACGTCCTCTTACCCGACTTCGAGTTCGTCACACCCGCCTCACCCATAGCTTCTTAATAGAAAAAATAGATCCCCGACTGCACTAGTTGTGGTGTTCCCTTATCAGTACGCCATATTCTGATCGATTGCCAATTCTTGAGTCAACAGGTCGCTAGTAACATTTGTAAACAATTACTTCTAGCTTATTTCTCCGGGATCTGCTTGCTCTCACAAATAAATTAGCACCAGAAACAGATACAGGGAGTTTTTACCTTCCCGTCGGTAGTGGATATAGATGTTAGCATCCTGGAATTTCCAGGAAATTTACTTTTTATGTCATTGTTTACAATTGTTACTTTTGACCTTGTGACGATTTTGTCTAGAATTGTACAATTCTGAGCTGGGGTTCTAGCATAACCGTTGCCGTTTGAAAAAATGCTGCTCAAGTTTTTGGAAGATACCGAGTTACTATATGTAAACTATGATCCGCATAGGAGAAGGGACGAATGACCAATTGGTCTTTCAGGTCATTCTTATTACGAACTTTTATAGCACCGGTCCATCAACAGTGAATCGTACTGACAAGATCGATGTTGGATACTTCGATCAGTTTACAAAACACATGAAATGCAAGATGAATTTAAATAAGTGGTCTTATATGCCAAACTCACGATTCGAGATTCAGTCAGGTTGGATTATTATATGGGATTAACATGGGATAGCTTTATTTTTATAATTGGCTCTGACACTGAACATTCCTACTGTTAAAGTGAACTTTTGTCCCTTGAAAATGAATTTTTGTTGTCCGCGATCTGGTCGCTCAAATCTGCATCACCATTTTCTACTCATCACGATGAAGGGTGATTTTCGCACAATAAAGAAATGATCAAGCTTAATTGTACTTCAGGACTTCAGGACTTCAGCAGCGACGAATGGACCCTTCCTTATCTTAGACGGCAAAGGCGCTACAAAACAAGATAACCCTTTGGTGGGTGATTTTTTGGATTGGAAAATGTCACGATATCCCTAGGCAGTTCTTGAATCTCTCAATAACTTACTCAAAATTGAGCCTGTTCTCACTGATCGGCTTCTTAATAAAGAGCTCTAAAACAATCATATCTTTCAGTTAATCTTAAATACATGTGGAACACTAAATTAGGTACCAATAATAAGTTAACTAAGTAACCTTGAAATGTCAAGAAAAAAAGAAACAGTTCCATTCTAATCATCGTTCGAAACGAGCAAGAGTCCTGCCGAAACATGAGCATGGTGCATCTCTTATAGGCACACTACTCAAAGGTTTCTCACTTTGCTAGCTAACGAGCTGCGAACGGCTAATTAATTATTAAGGTTATGGAGGAGCTCATTCTGACGAATACGAGCTTTTTAGTTAATGTCATGTTTTATCAGTATTCAATAATTCAACCTAATGAGCAAACACAGTTGAACGCTTACAACATTCCGAGAAACTTTAATTTGAAATTCATTCCTTTTTTTACTTCGTTTCCAAATAAATATATGTAAACAGAAACATATACGATACCAGTCACTCAAACTCCGGCCACACAGCCATGACAGTAGCAATCAGTTTGCAAAGCCCCATTTAATTATTTGAAAATTGATGCACAGTAAGACAGATAAAAAATTGTCAGCGTGCAAACAAAGCTTATCTATCTGGTACCACGGCCAAAGTGATTCATCTCACCTTGGCGATGGCAAATACCACGTTTAAACAACAAACAGTCTGCGGCTTAGATTGCGTTGCGTATGAGTTTTAGGAAACTTGGCTTGGCATGTGAAAACCATAAGTTTCCATTCTTTTATTTCACGGAAAACAATATGGTTAAATGATTATTTTATCATTTAAACGATTAAAAATCTATCTAGAATACAACTCAACTCAGACATATGTTTATTGTTAGAACGTTTGGATGTTAAATTAACAAACCAAGAACAGCACGAAGGAAATATACATATATGGAGAACCGAGGAAATTCAACTTATATCCACAGTTTCACAGTTTCCTGTATCAACTACTCATTACCGGTTACACCTACTCCAAAAGTATTGCAACAGACGATTTCGAAATCCCATCAATTACCTGTAAAAATAAAAAGAGTTTCGAGCGTATGAAACATTACACATATAAGCAGTTTTTTTTTTGTAGGTTTACTGGCGGGACTCCGAATAGAGTAGAAACCTCTACGCCAGACCTTTGATGATATCGTTGCGTAAATCCTTTCGAATTATTTTGCCAGCCGTACACGGAACATGTCGTCCAAGAAGACGCTGTTGCAAATGACTCGGAAGGAGCAACGTTTGAGTTTTTTGAGTCCTTTCGTCTGTTTCTTTAATTGTCTGTTTGTTATTTAGTTAGTCAGTGTTACGTGTATAAGTTTAATAAGGCGTTTCATAATTTCTTCAGTTTGTTGTACTTTGGTCCGTTGGTGTGTCATTTAATATGCTCTAAGAGTATTCCGAAGCAGTTTGTTCGAATCAAAAATAAAAAGTTATTGTATTGTACCTTGTGGGTTAGAATGATATAACTTAACTCATTTTGAAACATTTCACCAGCCGTGCAAGGATCATGTCAAGATTAGATTAGATTTTCAAGATAGCTTTCCCTTTCTTTCAGCCATGTTCATGTCAAATGTTTTGTATGGTGTCGTGTCGTCTTTTTGTCTGATTGTTATTTAGTTCATCAGTTTATAAGGTTTATAAGGTGTTATACTTATCTTCGTTATTTCTTCATGATTTCTGTAGTCTTTTGTAGTTTGTTAATTTCTTCATCTTCTGTTTGTCTGGAGCCGCTTGTGATTTGAGAAGTTTGTTTGGCTTTCATCTTTTGTTTGCTCTGTTGAATTAATACATCACCCATTGCCGGTGCACACTCTAAAAGCTGCATTTTCTTCAAAACTAGAATGTTCCTAGAATTAAACAAGCAAAATCGCCTCACGCTAAAAGACCCCGATAAAAGTATAGCATCTAGGGTTACCATTCCCATTTTCATCTCATTTCTGATCTCGTACTTATTATTCATTGTTAATTCTAATTGTTTTTATTTGTTGTTGAAAGCAAGCCACAAAAGGAATTAACATTTCCGTTAATATGAATAATGGATCATGAGATGAATAATGGAACAGTTTCCCTATGTGGTAATGCTTTCCAAAAGTGTGCTGATTTTTTATAACAAACTATTTCAGCTTTTTCAACTGATTCTGTATGATCAAATGCAGCATTTCTAGTATTTGCAAATACTGTACTTGACCATTGATCCCCATCTCAGAACTATAATGTTCATCGATAAGAAGTACTAGAGGATTTTCAGACTTTTGGGATGCATTTCCACTAATCTGGCAACACTTGTGTGCTTCTTTCCAAAATGGTAAAGAACCAGACCAGCCTTGGGACCTGATAGTTGAAGTTAACCTACCTCAAGGTTTTGCCAGTGCCCAGGGATTACACATATAAGCAGTTATTTTGAATAAATTACCCAAACTCAGGCGCTATCATGCCCTCTAATATTTTAGTAAAATTTCACCAACAATCAATACCCAACAAACATCGGTGTTGAATTAGAGCTTGTTCAAACAAATTTGGAGAAGCTATTCAGCAATTCTAGAAGAAACAGCTGAATAGCTTCTCCAAATTTGCTTGAACAAGCTCTAATTCAACATTGATGTTTGCTGGGTATGCAACTAGCGATTTGAAATTGGTTCACTGTTGTAGGACCCCTTGGTCCAAAGTACACCTTGAAGCCAGCACCTAACTATACATACTTGCGCCTTTGTTTTGATTTGCTGTGTTATTTTGACAGAATATTTGAGAGTGTGTTCGTGTGAGTTCATTATTAGGGGCGTATTATTAAGCTTGGGACCGAGCTTGGGACCGATGTGCTAGTACTGACTGGGCCAAGAAAAAAATCGTATTTGTTCGGGACCTACTGGTCTTAGAGTTAGTCTATGATAAGACCAAAGCCTGATTTTCATGCAAAATTGTCATGTTAGGGGGCTTGGCTTTAATTTTCTCGAGAACCAATTGAGCTAAAATTTCGGCTGTGATCCAGAAGTAGCCTAGATTCTCATCTGCATTAAATCCATCATTTTTCATTCACCACTTTAAAAGTTACAGACACCGCATACGACAAAACAATAAGACCACTTTTTGATTTCCATAGAGGATGCTCGAATTTGAGAATCTGAATTTTGATTATTGATGCACGGGTCATTTTCATATCAGTATACTATAGATAGATTGTAATTCACACTCATCAACATGGCCTAAACTATGGATATCAAAAGGAGGTCTTATTGTTTTGTAGTAGGTGGTGTCTGTAGTTTCTGAAATGGTGAATGAAAAATTATGAATTTATTAAAGATGAAAATTCAGGTTATTTCTAGGCTATTGCCAAAATTTCAGTTCAATTACTTCACGGGATAGTGCAAGACGAGCCTCCAAACATGACCATTTTGTATGAAAATCGGGCTTTGGTCTTATTGTATTGACCGTCACTGTATATTTTTATTTTTTTTTATTTTATGCCAACTTATTTTAACTTTCAGCTTGCGATTGATTTGCTAAACCTGGACAAAATAAAAAAAAAATCTATATCGATGTTTTCAAATTCCAGATTTCAGAATCCTCTTCAGAAGATCTACCTTAATCTACAGGTTGCATTGCCAACATGGATAAGTGTAGACATTAGACATTAATTTCTATAGTCCTATCATAAACACTAGCCCTGGAATTAGTGCATTCGATAAAAATTCTCCTCGAAACATATCCTAGAAAAATGTTGCCATTTTAAATCATCCACCCTGTCGAATGCGTCTACTTACAGTTTATCGTGTAGGCAAAACGTATCCCGCAGAGTGTTTGTTGGCGTCTTCCAGAAAAGAAAAGCTGTTGAATGGTTTATTGGATTGGTACCGCACTTCTATTTTTTTATGGCTAAGCTATTCATTCATTATATGTGTGCTTTTGGATTGGTGGTGTGTATGAAGCAGAGTAGTTAGGTCATCGCTATCGCTAATTTGCTTAACTGCGACGCGCCTCGCTTCAACAGATACCAATACCACGCTTTGGCGAATGTGATACTTTTAATAATTAAAAACTCACATGGTTGATGATCTTGATGATATCTCGTGTTCTAATTGGTGCTAATGAATGAGCGAATTCTTTAGGAATGTAGACGTACACCATTCGGACAGATGCTTGGCTACACGTAATTTCGGAAACCGTCACTTGCCTTGGTAGGTATTTTTAGTTGAAAAAAAAACAGGGCTGCTTGGTTTTATCTTATCTGTCACATGTGAATCAGTTCATGTGATTGTTCTCGTGATATTCAGACGATTTTTGCGCGCTTATGAAGAAACGTGCACAACCAACATTGAAACTCATCCATCAAAAACTTTATCGCAGTCACGAGAAATTCCGCATGATACAGTTGATGGAAAATTTCGAGGAAATATCTCGCTACAATGAGATAACGAATCAAAGTGTTTTGAATAAATGGCCGTTTCCGATCAATGTCGACAGCTATACGTTAGAGAGGAGCTTTAAATTATTCTCGTGGCGTGTTGCGCTCATGATGCTAGTGGGCCGAGCCCCTATCTATAGCATATACACGTCATGCTCAATAGCCGCATGTAGCGTACACTAATACCCCCTCCACTCCCCAAACACACACTCACTTTACTGTTAGTAAATACATATACGATTGAACAGACACTCAATAATTATCGTTCTATATTTGTCAGACAACCCGAGCAAGAAATATACAAGCCGTACACTCTTAGAAAAAATCCTGTTACTTTAAGTCTTCTTGGATGCACATAAAATGAGCGTCCTGTTAAACAGACATTAGCGTCAGTTCATATATTTGCAGGACCATACAGAAATTGATAAAAACTGAACATGACAGCTTACATGACATGACGCAAAAATAAGTTGAGGATCACAAATTGATCATTTCCAAATGCTAGTTTTGATCTCGTTCTAGTTCAGGTTAGTGAACATTTTCAGCAAATGAACTCCGTGCGTTGCGCTGCCTGACGTGTATCACGTAAAAAAATGGATTTGAAATGATTTCGTTTTGATTTCCAGGATGCTTCTTTATTTTTGGCATGTCTGCAACTTTAATTTGCGAGCATTACATTAACGAGCAATGAAATTCGATCTGTAATGCATTTCATGTTACATGAAGTAATCGTTTTATAATCTATCACGGAAGAGAATGAATTTGAACCAGTAACTTGTCGTGTCGCTTGGAACTGGGTTAAAAATAGGTCTGATGTTGGTATAAAAACCAAATACAGCGATCATGTATATTGAAGGCTTTAAAATTCCAGTATATAGACTAGTGCACGCAAAAAAACCGCAGTAGAAACTACCATTTCGAGGGTTAAATTAATCGCAAACACCAACAATTTTCACCTGACTATAAATGCGTTTGATTTTACCATGCCTGCGATTAGATCGACCATGGTGCGGTTGATATCAATATGAGGTCTGTCAAATATACCATAAATGTTGAAGGTTGTACCATTAACGTAGTAAATTTGACTGAAATTTCATGGTAGTTTTGAACATAGGCATAGTCGGGTAACATGGTAGTTCCTACTACAAGATTTATTTCTGTGTGGCTATTTTTAAACGCTATATGGACTTTTGTAATCTAAAATCTGGAACGTGACTTTGATTGTGATATTTATTATATTGGGATTTAAATTAGGATTTAACAATACATCAAGTAGAACATATAATTGAATCATATCAGCGCCAACATTAGATTAGAGCGAATCTGCTTTTGTAAACAATGGCTTTCGTATTTATTTTCTCTTGAACAAAAGGTCACAAATACAAATTAAGCACTCTTTAAGGAAGAGGAGCTTTATTTCTATCCGCTGATATATTCAATTTGAAGTAAATGTATTCAACTTCCGATAAATTAGCAGACAAAGTGTTTGTTTACAAAAACAGATTCGCCATAATCAAAGTGTTTACGTCCATCAAAGATCAGATTATTCGTAATATTCTTTTTTTTTTAGAAGTGAATGGTTCGAGGTTTGATAACAAAGTACTGATAACAATCTCATCTCATCGTGAAGCATCGTGTTTATTTGAGTAGACAGTTTGTATTGAATAATGGTTCAGAATGTTTTTACGGATTTCAATGAATAGCTATAAATCATCGAAATGTAACCAGTGCGACTGTCTTTAATTATTTTTAGGCGGTTTCCCAACTAGACAGACCAACCATTTTAAAAGATGAAAGAAAAGTTCTGAAAACAAACCTGTAACACTAGAAGACTTATTCCTGAAAGCCGACCAATTCAACCTTGCTATAGACAAAATTTAAAAAAATAATCAGCGATCAACAGCAGAACGATTTTCAAATACATTAATTTAGTTTGAAACTTTACACAGCCTAAAGGCTATAAATATCCCGCATATTCACGAACCATTGCTGGACATTATTTCTAATTGTTGACGATCATTTACGTTATTGTTACGACATTTACCCTTATAATTGACAACTATAAACTCACAATAACCTATATAGTTTTAACAATATTTCAGATGGTAAAAGGCCAAATAACTATATGCTGAATAGGCGGTTAAGTTAGGTTACCATATAAAATTGGCGATTTTCACGAACAAAATTTTTGCTGTACTCTATGCCAAAAAGTTGGTATGTAATCCAGACCACGTGCAGACCATAAGAAACCTTTCAATGACAATATGGCAAACATTAACAATATGTGTTAATGTAGAGGTTGTATGGTGAAAGCGAGATTAAACTATTGGATAACAATAACATAAAATGTGATAATATATCTTACATTCGAAGTATAGTTTTGACTATATAGCAAATTGTTTTTCGTTATGCGGGATATTTAAAACCGCTTCGTAGTGCGTCCAAAGGTGTTAAATCATATTCAAAATAACTATACGTTTTTTATACATCATCGATCACTGTGCATTCAGTGTGCTCTCTAACGAAGAAAAATAATTAAGTGCCCCAGCTGACATTGATGTCAAACACAAGCAAAAACTTTCTATTCCCTTCTTCAAAAAAACACTTTCAAAAACACATTTACGACCGTATTAGTAGAAAGATTATAAGAAAACTAGGAAATTTAAATTAACACATCACTTGATCACTTTAAAAAAAATAGAAAACAAAACACTGAAACACTTTTTCAATCTGTCACCAGTAAACGCTAGCAAACTCCTTTAAATTCCAGTAGAAAAAGCTTATCCTTTGACAGATAGGCCTATTTCATCCGCAACAAACAGACTTCATCAGTGTCAAGTGAAGAGTTAATTTAAATTTTCCAAGTTTTCCAATAATTTCTACTGGTCTTATTTGTTGCGGTGGCAGCACGTTGTCACTACATGCATCTTCGAAATCTTCACTAAACGACTCCGAAGTGCTGTTGCCTTCTACTTCGTCATCGCCAGAATCAGTTTGAATTCTAAAAGATTGTTCAATAGGAACTACCATCTCTTCCATGAATAGCTTCTTGAACACATTCGGATTTGACACACTGTCTATCTTCGTTGATTACCACCAAGTCACCGCTGTCTCGAACTTGTTGCTCTCCGGATAGTACACCCGGTATCCTTTCGTGTCTTCGCAAAAGCCAACGAAGGTACATTTTACTGCTTTTGGATCGAGCTCCCTGCGCTTAACCTTTGCGTCACGAACCATCACAGTTGCATTAAAAACCTCTAGATGCTGCAAATCAGGTCTCTTTCCGGTCCAAATTTCTTCTTGCGTCTTGCTTCTGTTGGATCTTGTTCGTGATCGGTTCACCAAGTATGCTGCCGTTGAAATCGCCTCTCCCTAAAATTCTTTCTGCATGTGCGCATCGTTCAGCAAACATCGAGCCTTCTCTAGCAGGGTTCAATTCATCCGTTCCGCATGCTGACATGCTGTGTAATCCATTACCTTATTACCTTGAAAAACCACATCTTACGCTTACGATACATGTTTGAGCTGCTTCAAGATGTGCTACAGCTGAATTTCGCTTGTTAAACACTGGCCAGTCTGAGCATGTTATAAGCCTATGTTGATGACGAATTTCTTGTTGAAATTATTTGACAACCGTTATAACATGTTATAACTCTGTAGTCTAAACAAGGCATTAGAAAAGTTCGCTCCGGTGGGTTTGTTTTGTTGGGGTTTTCTTTTTTTTTGCGGGGGGTAAAATAACCACACCTTGCGCTATTCACTCATCTCATTTCTTTGCAGTGAAGATAATTGTATGGGTTTGTTGGTGGGTCGCGCTGACCGGGGGGGGATTATTGGCAAAAAAAAAATTCTTAAGCTTTCCGTGTCGTTGGTTCTGGCCTTGGGGTATGTGTATTTTATTGTGGGTCAACCGCAGACAGACGTTTATTCTCATATACCCATTTTCATTTTTCGTGTGTAAATTTTCAAATCAAAACACGTTGAATCGCCTTATATACTAGCGCCGCCTAGACAACTTATTGCTAGTTTAAAACTGACAGATTCACTCATCATCTCAATCACCACCCTAGTAACCACATACCGAATCTGAAAACAAAACAATAACAATCGACGTAAATCTTCCGTACCACTTGGTTAATTGGTTAATTGATCGGTGTATCTGTTTAAATTGCTTATCAATTATCATTGGATCATTCAACTATCTATTTCAAAGAAGCTCTAATGTAAGTATATAATAAAATGATGTTTGGTACCGTAAGATAACAATAAAAACAAGCGTAAACGAGACAAATAAATCACATTCAAGCTTGGAAGCAATCAATCGACGTTTGCTGGCCTGGTCTCGGACGAACATTTGTCGCCGAATAGATTTAATGTTTTGTTTAAGGAATTTTATTGTTGATTCTCTTGATTCCGTTGATTAGAACAATCGGGTGGAATCATCATCTCCGTCAATGAACTCAATAGTCATTTCATTTGGTTGTAGTCGAGAGCACCGGGGACATTCTCCATCAGAGGTACTTCCTTGGTGATTTCCACTATTGACTCATACTATTGACCCATTTGCAACGCATGAGTTCGTTTCGAACAGTATACTGAATCAAAGCCAAAACAATAATAACATTTTGAAAATCTGCTCAGATCAGATCAGTGGCGCCATCTGACTGCTTATTGCCACTTGCTAACACAATGTACGCCATGTTTTTACACATGTTGGTGGGTCGAGCTTGAACGTCTGTCTGCGGTTCAACCATCCCCCTGGCCAACGTCTTCATGCTGCCATAGTTTCCGGTCCCAATCGTGCTGCAATGTGTTTCAGCAATGAAGATCTGATTCGGTCTGGCCATGTGGCACGTTGCTCCCGAATCCCGTTTTGCTTTGCCCCGGTTCCTGTGCCCTCAGGGGGTAATTTTTAAAAATTTCCGTATTTTTTGAACCAAAAGGGGAGAGCGGTTTTTAAAAACTGTAATTTTTTAAAAAATCTGGGGGGTTGTTTTGTTGGTTCTTTATCTGTTTTTTTTTTTTTTTTTATGGTGGTGGGTAGTTTTATTTTATTTATTTTTTTACATTTTTTATTTTCTCCTTTTCGTGTACTAATACTCGACTGTCTATCTCGAAGTCGAGTATTAGTACACGACACTGAAGAAGTCTGCACATTGTAGACGAAATACGCGTATCTGTCAAGATAAGCAATAAAGGTAGTTGGAATTAAATGGAAATTACTAATCATTCTTCTTATTTTCTAGTTACAGGTATTCCACTAAACAGCTCACACTCTCCATAATTCACTGCAAGATTTGTTCTTGTTTTTTTTTTCATCTTCGGCAACTCTGTTTTCTTGTCAAAACAAAATCAACCACCACGGTCATGATACCGTTGCATCCGAAAGCTGAACCAGAAGATTCGAATACAGATGATAACGAAATGGCGGAAACTGAAAACTCTCTGCCATCCATCCCTCTGAGACGAACAGATATTCGTCGGCAATCGGTAGACCAGATGAAAACATGGCGAAAAAGATTTCATCACTCATATTTCTCGAAAGCATAACCAGGTCGTATGGGATGGTTACTGATCCCTGTCAGTTGCAAATTGTAATTGTAGAAAATTGTACTATAAACAACGAATTGCAACATATGTTGAATGTGCCGCTAGAAGAAAACCTCCTACTCCTACAGGCGGTACTCAAAATATTTCTTCATGGAGTAACACCTGCAGCTGCACGAAAATCTCCATAATACCGATACCAACGGACGGAAATGTTGGCTCGAATGCGCTTATTGTGACACCATAGCGGCAAACAACAATGTGCTTCTGGCGCACATAGACGCTGAGCACGCCACTTCCGGGCTCCAGTGTAATTTGTGCCTCTACCTGATCCTACTAACGTAGTTGTGCATAAAAAAATTACCACCCGACGATTAATTAGACGAAAAAGATTCTGATTATGCCTGACCATCTGAAGAATTTCGGGGACCATGAATGGAAATCTATGAAAGAATCGTTGCGGAAAAATGTTCTACCGTTGCATTGTACTAGTGAGTATGACTTTAGTGGTTTAACTGAGGCAAGGCGATATGGCTGATACGTTTAATTCATAATTTCCGTTGATGTAAAATTTCCCATTTTTATAAATGCATTCATATCTTCTTACTTTCGTAATTAAAGTCTATTGTGACATGATCTAGATTAATGTCTTTCCCGTAAATGGCTATGGTGTATCGTAGTTAAAATAGGGATTTGCATTTGTTATTGTTACCCAATTCGCGATGATAAAGACTTAATATGGTAGTTTTTATTTCATGCTTCATAATTTAAGGGTTAGATGATCGGTAACAGTTTATTTTGTTTTGCAACAAGCCAGAGTGAATCCATTCGCTTATCAATTAGATATCTGTGTTATTTTTAATAATAAAACCACCTTTTCGCTGTAAACCTTTTTTATTTCATTTAATAATATCCGAAAGTTACATTTACACTATAAGTTTTACATTGCTCTATTTACTTCGCGACAATGGAGTACGTCGCGATGATTCACGTTGTCTCAATGAGTTATGGCTGACCCACAATTGATACGTTGCGGATGCGTTGACGTAAATTTGACAGAAAACCTATGAGAGAACTGTCAAATTCACGCAAACGCATCCGCAACGTATCAAATGTGGGCCAGCCATTACGTTGTCTCGTTTACATCGACCTAATTACATCGATGAGCAGTGCATCATTTTATAGTGTACATCGTTTCAACCTAATATTACACAACCGATGGAATGACCTATGTGCATCTGATTCTGTGTAATATTCAACAACTTTTTTTGCTGTGAGCTTTCAACAGTTGTGGTATGACCAGGGACCTGGCAACCCTATCCCATTTACTAGCGTTTGACAGTATGCAACATATCGCGGGCCTTATTTGAATAAGGCCCGTCTGACGATTGTTACTACGGATACGAACGCCTGTGTTGTTTACAAACAATGAATATTTTGACGTTTGGTTGCAAGAGATGTAAGCTACAGGAAAATGACAGCTCGCCAGGTCCTTGGGTATGACCTCATGTTGATATCAAACCCACCAGGGTTGACTTCAATCGCATGCTTGGTGAAATCAAACGCATTGATAGTCAGGTGAAAATTGTTGGTGTTTGCGCTTAAATTAATCGTCGAACATGTAGTTTCTACAGCGATTTTTTTTGTGTGTATGTTAAAGGTATAAATCAAGTTTTGAGAAAATAAAGAACTCAAATTAATAGAAATATCTCATCTATAATTATTAGTATTCATCAAAAGATTGATTATATCCACACTTGACGAATCATCGTCAAACCCTTCATCCTTAGCCAGGGAAAGAAAAAAAAAATCATCTATGTCAAATTCACTTGGAAATAAAGTTTAATTATCAATCCGGACCACCGCCTACATGCTTACGAACTCTCTTTCATTTGTATTACTGTCCCTTTTTTTATCGCAGATATTTTATAACAAGTATATTGTCGTCGCGCTTGAAACCCGGAATAAATCACACCCGACAGTGGATTTTTCTCCCGTACACTATTAGCTTAGCTTGACTGACTGCACGTATCAATGGTTGCTACTCCGTGATTGATCAGAATCAGTGAAATTGCACAATGAATCAACTGAATGGGGCTGGGAGTAACCGACCATTCTCACTGTACACGTTTCAGTAACTCAATTTCTTTACTAATCAATAACGGCGCCGGCCACGTCCTTGCAATCAGGTGGGAATAGGGAAGGAAAGTTAGTGTGACCTTTGCTGTCTAGGGACCGTGTTTACCTCTGCATCCCCACAAGGTCACAGGAAGGAGGGTTTCCTATGTTAGTAGGCTAGGGCTCGATGGATCAGGATTCACCTTGATAAGTGATGTGATCATGTATATAATTCGTAATACGATTAAATTATATTTGATGTAGGTTCAAAATAAAGTGATATAGGGACAAAATGGATAACATTTACCTTTTTTGCCCCGCGTTTTTGAGAGCACTTACCACCTTTCAATTGTCTGAAAATCCATTGCGGGGTCTGACTGGTTAGCGTTCCAATGATCATCCAAGGCGTCATTTCTATCCGTTTCACAAAACACGTAGCAGTAGACCCTAGTTCTGTAAACTTTCTATCCCAACCAACATACAAGAACACAGTTTATGAAAACCACAAAAACTGCTTCGAAAATGTACATCTACTGTTGAAGGTAAACAAAAACTTCTTCTTTTTATATCTCCTGATATCAAATCTAAACTTTAATCGTCGATTTGGTCCGGTAGTAGCGCTTGCACAGCAAAACACTGCGAGAATTCAAATCGGTATCCGTAACATTTTGACACTTCCGAAGGAGCATTATTCACTTGCTAGCAACTGATTTTTATTCCACAAAAAATTTTCATTCACTGGTGTGCTCGTGAAACTCCTATCACATTCAAAAACGTCCCGGAAAGATCTTAACGTCCAAGAAAAATCATGAAACATACAAATCACAACCAAAAACGCACAAAGGAAAAAAACGTGACCAATGTTATAACAAGTATTTTGTCGTCGCGCTTGAAACCCGGAATAAATCACACCCGACAATGGATTTTACTCCCGTTCACTATTTAAGGTCGGTATCGAGTTCGAAAGAAATTTCTGATTTCTATCTCTCCCTTGTTAAATTCCGTTTACCGAAACGGAAAAGTAAAGAATCGAAAAGAAATTTCTGCACCAGTATCCACCTGAAACGTACGAAAAATAAAATTGGAATTTGTAAGGTTCCCACGCAAACTAATGGGAGCTGCCAATTTTACTTTCGGGAAAATATTCCGCTCGATTATTCCAATATCGACTTAAAAAGTAAAGAGGTTACGGAATTTTGTTCAATATTACCAAGCGGAATTTTGACAATTGATCTACATGGAACGAAATGTCACCTTCACTTACGGAATAATCGAGCGGAATATTTTTTCGAAGGTAAAAGTGACAACTCCCACTAGTTTGCGTGGAAACCTTACAAATTCAAATTTTATTTTTCATTCTTTTCAGGTGGATACTGCTGCAGAAATTTCTTTTCGATTCTTTACTTTTCCGTTTCAGTAAACGGAATTTAACATTGGTTTGGGATGGAAAAAGAAATTTCTTTCGAGCTCGATACCGACCTTAAGGTCTCACCAAACTGCAGCGTTTTTTTTACCGCTGCCGCAGCGAAATCGCGGCGAAAAAAATCGCTGCGATGAGATTACATGGCGGCTTATGGGAGCGCACAAACCGACGCGATTAAAAAACGCATCGCGTCGATTTGTGCGCTCTCATAAGCCGCCATGTAATCTCATTGCGGCGATTTTTTCGCCGCGATTTCGCTGCGGCAGCGGCAAAAAAAACGCTGCAGTTTGGGGAAGCCTTAAGTGAAGGTGACATTTCGTTCCATGCAGATCAATTGTCAAAATTCCGCTTGGTAATATTGAAAAAAATTCCGTGACCTCTCTACTTTTTAAGTCGATACTGGCCTTTAAAACTTAAAGTCGACTCACGCAAATAAACTTAAGAATTTCATAGGATTCAACTTGTGAACGATGCTTTGGAATTCCATAAGGCTACCTTATGAATGAATTTTGTTTCACACGACGTTGATGTTTTACGCCTTTAAGCTTTCCTAAATACAGATGTTGATATCTAGGTTGATATATACTAGTGCTGGGCAAGGCACTGGACCCATAACCTTAACGTTCAAGGTTCGAATCCAGGTTGCTCCAAGTTTTTATATTTTCTACATCATTATATTTCATAAGGCAAATTTGTGAAATTCATACTGCTTTCTTATAGCAAATAATCATAATGCAAACTAATGAATATCGAAAGTTTATTTCGCTGAGTGTCGGACATAGTGCGCTGTATAGTGCATCTGAAGTGCTATACTATGCCCGACGTTTGTTTAACGTAAAAAAAACAGGAGAAAACCCCATTATCGGGTGTGACTTATTCCGGTTTTCAACTGGAATGAGAATATTCAATTTTCATAAAAAGTGTATATTCTCGTTGCAGTTGAAAACCGGAAAAATCACTCGCGCACATCAATATAACTGCTCTTCCGTATGGCAACAAAGTGTCGCATCTAGTGCGCTGTGTAGCACATCAGATGCGCTGTACAGCGCACTAGGTGCGCCACAATTCAAACGTACAGAACAAGAGAAAACCCGTTTAGCGCCAGTGGGTTATTCCGGTTTTCAGTTGCAACGATAATATCTATTCTCAATTTCTCCATGCAGAAATTACCAATTCGAAATACCACACTGGCAACTCTGGTTCCACATGTTTTCCATTTTTCGAACATGCTTCTTCGAACTGTCAGCTGTCATCATCTTCTTGACCAGTTTTTTTTTCTTGTGTTAGTTGGAGGTTGCTTCGAGAGTTGAAGACCGGAGATTTCCACACCAGGGAACCGTTCTTGAAACAGACAGGAAGAGGAGATTGCTTCCGTCAAATCTGACCCGGTGTGACAGCAGAAAACCCCATTATATAATCAACCCTGCTGTTTGTATTTGAGCGTGATTATGTCGTCTAGTTAAATCTGTTGCAAGTTCATCGTACCGGACTTTAATTCCATAGAAAAAAACCAAGGCCAAGCACTGATGAAAAAATCACTGTTTTAGAACCGTTTCGGTAAGTTTTTGGGTATAACTGTTCCCCTATCAGTTATAGTTTCGTTCGTTAGTGCTGGTGAAGCTTATGTGAGATGTTGAGTGTTTATTTTGAAAGATAAAGCGATCGATTTGGAGTCAGAAAAACAAGCAGAAAGCAGAAAACCGATAGATCAAAGCAACACATGTTCTGCTCACTATCATCAGACGTTTCGTAATCACTTTCAGTGTTGTTTTCTCACCCATCTGTGACATTTCGGACTGATGTTAATCTTTGCGCTTTTCAGATAAAAAAAAGATAAGGTGGTGTGAAAGATAAATTATGGCTAGTACTGGAAGCACGGGATCCACCTTCCCCAAGTGGCAGCTGGCGGTTCTAATAGGAGCACCGGTGGCTCTTGGGATCGGATATTTATACTGGAAAAAGTCAACCGAAGCTGAAGGGTCCGGCGATAAACTGACCAAGAAGAAACTGGGTGAAATTAAGGATAAAACCATTTCCCTGGATGGCGATGAACGTTCCCGGTCGTCGCAGGATGCTATTGCCAAAAAGAAGGCGCCACTATCACCACTTGAAGAAGCACAGAAGCATAAGAATGAAGGGAATGTATTTTTCCGGTGAGTATGAATTGAATATTTGGAAACCTAAGCACCTAATCGCGAATGTTTGCATTTCCAGGGAAGGCAAATACGATCAAGCTATAAAGGAATATGATTTGGCCATTGAAAAGTGCCCGAAAGCTGAGACAAATGATCTATCCACTTTCTATCAGAATAGGGCTGCTGCTTATGAGCATCTTCAGAAGTGGAGTTCGGTCATTGAAGATTGCACCAAAGCGCTCAGTTTTAATTCTAAATACTTGAAAGCATTGAAAAGAAGAGCAAAGGCATACGAACAGCAAAAAGAACTGGCCGCGTCCCTGGAGGATACCACTGCTGCTTGCATACTGGAAGGATTCCAGAATAAACATACACTTATCGTGGCCGATCGTGTCTTGAAAGAACTGGGACAACAGCACGCTAAAGAAGCACTGAAGGAAAAGCATAATATCCAGCCGTCTAAATTCTTCGTGAAGAATTATTTTGCGTCATTCTCCGACGATCCTATTATGAAATTGGTAATAGCTAGTACTGAACCTAAGGGCTTTGTCAAAGCTAAGCTTTTGCTCGATCAAGGACAATACGATGAAATTATAGCCGCCTGTACAGAAGAGATCGAATCGAGTGAAGCGGATGCGGAATATAAAGTAGAAGCTTTGCTATTGAGAGCAACGTTCTATCTTTTGACGGCAAGTTATCCTGAAGCTACCGCCGACCTGGAAGCGGTAATCGAATCGGATTTGGCCGATAAGAAGCTTCGAGCTAATGCCCTTATTAAGCGGGCATCTCTCGCTATGCAAACCCAGCCCAACACCCCGGAAGAATGCTTCAAATATTTCAGCATGGCCGAAGATCTTGACCCCAACAATAGTGACATCTATCATCACCGTGGTCAGGTCTTTATCTTGATTGAACGTCTTGCGGAAGCCATCGCTGACTTTGAGAAAGCCTGTTCTCTGTGTCCTAATTCCGGTATAATCGAGATTCACCGATGTTACGCCAGCTATCGTTTGGCTCTGAACAATAAGGACGAATACGCGCTTCGTAAAGTAATGGACGGATTCCGAAATGCCATCGAACGTTTCCCCGATTGCGTTGAATGTTACAGCCTGATGGCACAAGTACTCTCCGACCAGCAAGAATTCCAGGAAGCTGATAACTTTTTCGAAAAAGCAACCAAAATCGAACCAGAAAATGCTCAGATTTTTGTACACAAAGCCCTTCTACAGCTCCAATGGAAGGCAGACATCCAAGCAGCTGTGACACTTATCGAAAAAGCAATTCAAGTAGACGATAAATGTGAATTTGCCTACGAAACTCTCGGAACCATCCAGGTTCAACGTGGACATCTGCAAGAGGCAATAAAACTCTTCGATAGTGCCATCAAACTGGCTAAGACCGAGATGGAACTAGTTCATCTGTATTCGTTGAAGGATGCTGCTATAGCACAGGTTAACGTGACGAAAAATATGGGATTGGACATCAGGAACATCGTCGAAATGACGCAGCCACAATTCTAGTAAGCTACCAGCCGTGCGGATTCCGAAATGGTGCTTTAATATTCGGATTTTCTTTTTACAGAATATCACCCCTTTTACGCCGCTTTTACTTTTCTTCACGCCCAAGTTAGCTTAGTAATTTGATTCAGTATCCGTACACCAAAATTGTAAGTTTGTTTTTTTTTTTCTTTATACATTTCAGCGAGTAGCAATATATATTTGTTTAGTAAAACTATTGCTAGATTTCTATTAGTGAGAAATAGATTATGCAATCACATGTGCTCCGAAGGAAAGCCTATCAAAAAATAGAACCATAATTATCCAAATTTACGATAATTTTAAATCTTAAGTCGTTCGTACAAGCTGTACGCGATTGAATGTAAGGAACCGTGAATAAAATAAGAAGTTATGTTAAAACAAAAGAAATGGTTTTATTATCAAAAGTTAGTTCTGTAATAGATTCTCTTATTATTCAACTCTAGATATATCCGGTATAAGGGCGATAGTAACATTGTTCATTTCTCTTAAACAATTTCCAAAAACAAAAGTAAAAAAATAGAGGAATTGTGGACAAGGCGCGACCGGATGGTTGATGTTGGATAACATAAGTATATATATACGGTTTTATTTTATTGTAAATATATAACTCACTTTAAAGCCATTCAGTTTCAGACTCAGGCTCGAAGATGTTTTACTGGATTTCATAGAACTTCCCGGAATGACCCAGTTCTAGAAATGGCATCTATCGGAATGACTCACTTACCAGTAAACTAGAAATCTAGGCTTTGTTTTTTTTTTAGAAACAGCTAATCCATCCATTTTCATGGTTGACATAGACTTGATAAAAAATTCTATTATTCTAAAGCATGTCCGGAAATATTCTTTTTTGTAATTTGACGCGTCATTGCACTGTGGTACAGTTGGCAAATTTTCGCGACGAAATACCTTCAAAATGTGCGTCATTTTTTTCCTTAAAGTCATCCTAACAAAGTTTACAAATTCAAATTGAAATGAAAAAAAAATAGAGAAACAAAACTGTTTTTGCAAAGTTAGAAAAACTGCTATAAAACGTTATATAGATGAGATAGAAATTAAGTTTCTTCAGCAAAGTTTCTTTAAATTAAATTATGTACAATTCTGTAGGAGACCAAATTCCCAAAAATCGCATAAATAAGATATTAAAATTTTTATTATGAGCATAAAAGGACCACCCTGGTCGCAAAACCAAAGAATATATATCACTTTTTAGATTAAATCTTCCGAAAACATCATATGTCCAAATGAATGTTATCGATTTTCGTCGCAAAATTTGGCCATCGTACCATGGTGCAGTGTGGTCTAAGTCAACGTTAGAATTTTTTTCAGTGTACAAATTTACTTTTAAATTGAAGTTTTGAAAATGGCGTCTTGACAACAGGAGCTGCGAAATCTTATTTTGGACAAGTGGTTAGAAAATCCCAGGGACCTGAACGGGGCAAGACAGCTCTTCATCTCGAGCAATTTCAGAGTTGCTTTTGAGGCACCTCGAGTAAATAACGTTACTAGTAGGCGAGATCACTTTCTCTTCTCCACATCATTTTTTCCACAATAACATTGGGATCGAGAACCGACCAGCTACTGTCAAAACTTGTATTCTGCTATCTGTGCAAATTCTTAACTAGCAAGTTTGATGCTTAGCTTGAATTCTTTTTACGATCAAAATGGATGTAATTGTAAGTTTTAACTCACTATCTTATCAACATACTCCCAAACATAACTATTTCCTATAGGATGATTTCTGGGATAGGATCCAAAAAGAAATTGGTGTTGTGCTTCCACCCATAAAGAATATTTTACGTTTGGAAGGACTTGCTGCAAAACGAAAACATGTATCATAAACAAACATAAAGAAAAGATCAGCTTTCCAACTATGAATTGCCATGTTGATCCATATTTGGACGAGGATTTCCTACAGGCAGAAACAGAACTACCGAAAGAACCTGAAATCATCACAGTTGAAACTATTGAAACGGAAAGCAACGGATCAGAAGAACCTATATATGAAGCTGTTCAATTATTTCCAAACTGCAGTAGCAGCCTGAACCTTCGAAGTAGCGCAGTGGGAAGCAAATACTCATTTAAAATTCTAAATTTAAATGGCCATGTTAAAACGATTAAAAAGGCTACTCTACTATGGATGATGGCAGAAGGCAGGTATCGATTGTCAAATGATAGATTGAGGTGGTTTACGCAATGAGAATTTATATGATATATTTAAATTTTAAACATCTCACTCCTGCACCCTGGGTGCTATTTTTATAGACACTGCCTTTTGATTTCTGCAAATTATGCACACTTGTTTTTTATTCCCGAATAGAAAAAAACACTCTTGTTATCGCTTTTTCTGCTGTTTCCATCCTAAAGTCCAGGTTTACAAATGGTTCTCGATGTTCGCGGATATTAAACTTAGTGACGTTTAACGCACTTCTTTTTGTCTATCGTCGTGTCGATACCACTTGTGCATCCGATGAAACCAAGTTGAACAGGATTTGCAGGAACATCCTACACTTGGCCAACGTTCCTGCATAACTTGTTCCGACAGTGGCATTCAAAGTCTCACTTTCCGTCAGTGGTTTTTTCGCATTGTCTGTCCTGCAGTTGACGTCATCCTCACCTTGGCCGCTTCAATTTTCCTCTTCGGACTCAAAACTAAAAGTAGAGGCTCAGAAGACACTGCACACTTACAAAATTTTACAGTATTCGGTAATTTTTTACCGAACTTTCGGTAATCCAATTTACCGGAATTCGGTGAAATTTTACAGTATTCCGGTAAAAAAATTACCGGAACTTGTCAGTGTGTGGGCCTTATGAATAAAAGCGTATACTTTACTTTCACCCATGTATTTCTTATGGGTGAAAGTAAAGTAAACCTTTTGCCTTCATTGTTTCCAAATATAACTGACGATATGAGTTGTGACAAAAAGGGAGTAACAAAAAGCAAAAAAATCGATGAACATCGATTAAATTTCGAGGCACATCGAGTTACTCGCGAGTAACACGGTGCATGAAAGTAACTCAGAGTAGGCCTGTCTCACCCCTAGGAGTTGAAAATTGTTGAATTTTTATTTTGAAAATCACTTCGAAATACATTTCAGTGCAAAAATGTTCACTGGTATTCATTTCCTTGTCTTCTGATGAACGTCACTGCGAGTTGACGTATCTTCGAAATTCTTATCTTGATTTGTTTTGTTGTTATTGTTTTCATTCAGTACGCGTGAATTCTTGCCGTTCATCAAAGATTGTCAATTTTAGTTCTTTCTTATACCCATTCTCTAAATTGAATAATCAGTTCATTTTGCAATCAGTGAATAGGAATATAAAAAAACTCACAGTCATCAGGGCTCATTGATTTTTTTCATCCGTTTCGAAAGTGCAGTTTCTTTGGATCCGTGTTTGATTAATTATTAATAATATCTCACGCATCCTTACTCTGATTCATCATCACCTTACAATGGCCTCGACAAGTGGAGAAAACAACAAAAAACGTAAACGAACGCTCATAGATATAGCGTCTACGTTTATCTTGAGGGATGGAGCAAAAGCTTTCTGCAACATCGATCCCGAAGGCAGCTGCAACTACGTTCAAGTCAGGTTCGACGTAGGAAATTTCATCCGTCATTTCCGACTTCGACACGACGCGCTGGCGAACGCAAATGGCCTGTTGAAGGACTTCGATCCAACGGCAAAGAAGCCAAGAACCATTCCGAAACATTCTATTCCAATCGACCAGCAGTTGCTCATTGAATCAATCGTGAAGCTAACAACCTACCATCAGCTCCCCATATCGTGTTTTGAATGGGAGGGCTTTAAAGATCTTCTAGGCCCGATCACAACAGCTCTCGGATGTACATTGAATCGAGCTACAATAAAGGACCATCATGCCAAAATTGCAATGCGATTGAAAGAATTAATCAAGGAAGAAATGCGCGGAAAGCTAATGTGCTTAAAAATAGACTCCGCGGCTCGGCACCACCGTCACATTTTGGGAATAAATGTACAGTATGCTGTCGGTGACAAAGTGGTTATTCGTACGCTCGGTAAGTGGATTTCCTACCTTTATACCTTTTTTTCACTAACATGTGCCAAACATGACTTTAATGACGAGCAATATCGGAGAAGTCGTCAGCAGCAAGCCAGCTTCAGCAAGGCTCGAAGTGCTACGGTCAAAATGCTAAATCAGAATCACTCAGAAAATAATACCAATAGCAGTTCTGGAGGGATCTGAAAATCCGAAAATACGCTGGGTTCAATGGGTTTTTTTCACAGAATATTTGAGGATGTGTTCGTGTGAATTATACCCCGTCCGCGCTACAACCTATATAACGTGATATACAGTATCTTGATATCAAATTCAATGCACATTATTTCCAGTGAAAACTAGATGTATAGATGCTGATATCAAGATACTCTATATCACGTTATATAGGTTGTAGTGCAAACGGGGTATTACGTTATTAAGGACAAATCATTAAGTTTGTGACCGATGTGCTGGTACTTCCTGAGCCAAAAACTATGTCCACTTTACTTCCCAATTTCGTCTAATTTTACTTCTTTTTTTCGACTTTAAAAGTATTTAGATTATTCGACTTTAAAAGTCAGCGCCAACATTAGATTAGGGCGAATCTGCTTTTGTAAACAATGGCTTTCGTAGTAATTTTCTCTTGAACAAAAGGTCACGTATACAAAATAAGCACTCTTTAAGGAAGAGGAGCTTTATCTCTATCCCTGATATATTCAATTTGAATGAATTCTATTTAATTTCCGATAAATTAGCAGACAAAGTGCTTGTTTACAAAAGCAGATTAGCCCTAATCAAATGTTGGCGCTGAAGTATTAAAAATTCCCATCGATTGATGCTTAATATTTGAAAATCTACCGGGTAACGATTGGTTAATTATTGCTTAAAATCATATAATTTCACGTAACTTTAGATTAGACTTTAATTTTACATCCTATACCTATATATCCAGCACTATACGAGCGCTTATGGCCTCCGTAACTTGGATACTTTTATGGTGGCGACTAAGGTTTTGGCTTAACTCGAATTCCTCAATTATAAAACATCGACTCTTTCGTTAGCCAATTATGTATGGTTTATTTTCAAATACCAATAGTTTGGAGAATATTGAATATTGCAATGAAATGTTGGAAATATTTCCAATAGACAGTTCGCTGCATCTCAGAAATATACCAACAATCAATAGGAAATTAGCGATTTAAAATTGGCTTAGTGCTTTAGAATCCCTTGGTTCCAAGTACATCTTGCGCTATGCAATGTATTCTTGCACTTTTCGGTACTAAAATTTTTGTTTTTTGTTTTGATTCGCTGTGTTATTTTGACAGGATATTTGAGGGGTTGTTCGTACACAGAAAAAAATCTTATAGTAATAACTACCATTTTACCTGACTATGCTTATTTTCAAAACTACCATGAAATTTCTGTCAAATTTACTACGTTTATGGTACAACCTTCAAAGTTTGTGATATATTTGACAGACCTCATATTGATATTAACCGCACCATGGTTGATCTAATCGCAGGCATGGTAAAATCAAACGCATTTATAGTCAGGTGAAAATTGTTGGTGTTTGCGCTTAATTTAACCCTCGAAATGGTAGTTTCTACTGCCGTTTTTTTTTTGCGTGTAGTGAGTTATGTTGGTACGGGTGATTCATTAAGCTTGGGACCGATGTGCTGTAACTTCCTTTAGGCCAGTATCGACTATAAAAGTAGAGAGGTTACGGAATTTTGTTCATTATTACCAAGCGGAATTTTGACAATTGATCTGCATGGAACGAAATGTCACCCTCACTTACGGAATAATCGAGCGGTATATTTTTCTGAAAGTAAAGGGAGAGCTCCCATTAGTTTGCGTGGAAACATTACAATTATTTTAATTTGTTTTTCGTTCTTTTCAATTGCATACTGGTGCAGAAATTTCTTTTCGATTCTTTACTTTTCCGTTTCAGTAAACGAAATTTAACATATGGGATTGAGATAGAAATAGAAATTTTGTATGAATACGATACTAACTGTTTGCCAAAAACTATATCTATTTTCTTCACAACTTTATGTTCCCTGATTGAACTCTTGTGAAAAAATCTTAGAAAAACTAAGGAATAAATAAATAAATAAAAGGAATAAATGAGTAATTAACGTTCAAAAGCTGACCACTTAGCGCGACGGTCTCATTTCCCGTACTTGGATAGTGTGCCACTATATTGAAAACAAAGACGATATCTCCGTTATAAAATAGATTGTAGCTCACGTCGGTTTGTCGATTGTAATTCTCATACTACTTGCAATTTCTGTATCGAAAATTGACTACACAGAAATAAATCTTGTAGTAAAAACTACCATTTTACCCGACTATGCGTATTTTCAAAACTACCATGAAATTTCAGTCAGATTTACTACGTTTATGGTACGACCGTCAGCATTTGTGGTATATTTGACAGATCTTATATCAAATCAACCGCACCATGATTGAAAATGGTTGGAAATCGCAGGCATGGTAAAATCAAACGAATTTATAGTCAGGTGAAAATTGTTGGTGTTTGCGCTAAATTTAACCCTCATAATGGTAGTTTCTACGGTGGTTTTTGTTTGCGTGTAACATCCTTCATCACAAATACTACTCTGAGAAAAATTTCATCGTTGTACCGACAATTAAATCATGGTCAGGATGGCTATCGCATATAATGGTTACAATAACCATGAAAATGGTCGAATTCACCGCGTTCATGGCATTTTTGACTATGATCATGGTAACAAGGACTATTCCGACATTATGGCAAATGTTGGATCAACTATTTTTAATGGTCGTTTTGACCTTGGTCATAGTCGGTTCAAAATCACTATACTGCAATCACAGAGAACAGACGTTCATCTTCGGTCTGCTACTTGTGTAAAACTTTAAACCGCCACTTTCAAATGTATGTCGTTATACTCCTGGTAGGTGGCGCTGCAGTTGTGCGATAACTTTCATGTCAATGTTTATCAATAAAAAGCCTAGCACATAACCTGAAAATTTTAGTTTGTTTTTCTCTGCAATTGCTTCTGATACCGGCTGCCTGCAATAGTCGTCATCCTAGCCCCCAATAATTCTAAAATTGACTATAAAATTACCCTCTGTGTACTGTTAAATGTGGCATCACTGCTTTCGCGACCATCAGAGCACCCCGCACCATAAATAAGGCATTTTGGTCTTGCGCTCAAAATGCGCAATCTGTCAGGCGCAACTCGCATCCTTGTCCGATGTCGCCCAAACATCCAGTTGAAAAGGTACAAAATGCATTCTCTGTTGCAGCGAAACATTTTGTATACACCCACACAAAAGCAAAGTAAATGCAACAGACAGCAGCAAGAACAAGAGAGGCACACTGCTACTTTTCTCGCTCTGGCATGCATCAGCAACACATTCGCAGATTTTTCCACCACACCATCCAACAACTAAACTCAACCACATTCGACAAATTGTTCGCGTTCAGGAAAGTTGGTTCTGCAGCAAAGGCAGAAAAAAGGTGAGCCAGGCAAGATGGAAAATGCGTAATTTTCTTGCAATATTCGCGTCCGCGTATCCCGCTGGAATTTGTCCCAAAACGTGGTGGATCGATGTGATCAACTAGTGCGCAATCGGTGTGGATTTTAATGATATCGGACCAAGCATTCGGTGGCAGAAAAGTGTGATGAGAAAATTTTCTCCACTCCGTGAAAAGAAAAAGAAACTCGCGCACCGTCATTAGCCAGGCGCGTTTGACAGCAGCTGTGCTGTGTTGTGTGGCAGGGGATGAAAATGGGTTGGGGTGGATGACAGAGTACCACGGAGTCCGTGCATGAGGAGGAGTGGGTGGTCAGTTTCTCTTGTACTGTGCGCTCAGTGAAGTTAGCGGCAGAGGCGGATTCTAAACTTTGGCAGCAAACGGAACTCGACTAATATTTTGACCAATAACAACAGCACCACGAAACTGTTTATTTCTTATTATTGGAAAGGAAACTTTTATACGATCGTCGTTTGATCGGAGGTCACGGGAAGTAAGCGGAGGGTCGGTCCCGTGCGAGAGAAGAATTCGAATGTGTCATCGTCGCACGATCATGGGCGATCATGCTTGGACAATATAAAGCTGCTTTGTAGCAAACGAAGAGATTGTGCCTCTCTGAAGGCATTTTTTTTTTCCATGGTTTATTAGGTCTAATCATTTCATTTTTCTCTCAGGGTAGGTTTTCTTCAGGCGTTTCTGTGCGTATTGCACAGTAATGCATTATTCCGAGTATAATTAGCTTTTTTTTTTCTCTTTCACTACTTGCTGATTAGGCGGGTACGGTTTTTTTTTCATACTTGCTTCCGCTTTCTCCGATTTCTGTTGGATCTCGTGCCGAAAGCCTACATCGCAATTTTTCTTGCACCCAGTGGCGAGATCGATTCGAAGATTAAATTTTGCGCCACCACGATTTACGAAGCAATGCATTATGCGGTAACGTGTTTGGTGGCCTTTGAAGGGTTTCGTTTTGTTTATTCGATAAATTCGTTCGGTTATATCTAGACACGTTCTGAGAATAGGCTTTTATTATTTACTACAGGACCTGTTCTTATCTTTCCTTCCAACAGGGGAGGTGCGCAAACATCGGCAAATCCGTTTATGTATTTTCGTTTTGTTTTGTTGCCATTGTACACAAATTTATCATCGACTCGTCTATCATCACTTCTTGCCTGTGGTCTCCACGTGAGTGGCTGCGTGCGTGTGGGTGTGTTTGTTTGTTGCCTTTCTTTTGAAACACCCGTCAGGAGGAAAGGCACGACACTTGGACGAAACCTCACTCTGGCAGGAATCAATCAGAACGTTACAGACCAATAAGGTAGTCTGTTTTCGCCGTTGCCCGAGTGAAAATCAATATTGATTATAGCAGCAACTCCTTCGTGCTCAATACAAACTGCATAGAAAACGCGGAATTCGACGACGAAAAAACGAGCCATAGGGTCTGAGGTGCCCTAGTCCACGAATCGAATCTCAATTGAGTGTAGAATCGTAATCGAACATCCACATCGTCACCATGGCGCAGATGGGAAGAGCAGTGAAGAACCTGGAACCACCGAGACCACTCAAGTCGACGTTGAAGCAATCGCATGTTCACGTGCCTGTGTATGAGGTTCAATCCAGTAAATATTCCATCCATTACCACTTCATCAAGTTCAGTTTTGAGTAGATTTGAATCTTTCTTTTTTACAGTCGAAGAACTCATCACGTTGACGGAGAATGTTGCTGCTAGTTTGGCCAATGGGTGCAACAATGCTGATGGTATGAACGCACTGTTGGCTAACCTTCGGTTACATGGACCTCAGCTGGAAAACATCTCCAAAGATACACTCGACCGTGCATTTGTCATTTTTCGCAACGCATCGCAGGACGAGCGGTTGAACATCATGACCAGACTAAACCTGTTGGAGTTGATTGAACTGCGAGCAAAATCGTGGCAAGTTTCGGACGGCACCAATACATACTACAAGCACAAGGCAACCAATGTTGAGGTACCGTAAGCTTGAGTCCATCCCTATTGTCAATGGTTAACATGTATTCAGTTTCAGCCGGATGTTATTGGTGATCCATCGTTGTTGAGCACCTCCCCGCCTGGACTGTCCCTAGGGCAGCAGGTGATTCCCTCGTTATCCCCCGGTGAGCTGATACGCACCTCGGGCAAGTTCCCGAAACCGACCAAAATTCCCGGAAAAACATACTGCAAGGACGAGATCGTCATCCGAAACGCTGACTCTGGAAAAGGTAATATGTCGCTTGTTTTTTTTTCGAACAACAATGTCCTCTTGGGCAGTAGGATTCAGTTGGCATACAAATGAAATCCTATTGGCCGTGATTTTTTTTTTTTTTTGATTAATTAATTATTTATTTCCAACCAATGGCCGTATTTCATAAGTTATGGGAATCAAGGGACGTAGAGTTCACATGATTGAGGAATTAAGCGAGACTGTTATATCGTTCCAAAGAGGTAAACACGCTCGCCTCCGGCGGTTAGTATAATTTCGTGTGAAATCACTAATAGCACCTGTTGGCCCACATCAGGGTTCTCATATAAGAAATGCACTAAACAAGATTGTTATGCACAAATCATATCACCAAAAAAAAGCAAGGCTTACATCGGAATGAGAATCTAACTTGCCTATTAGGCTGCACAAACCACCATATCCGTGCTTCACATATGTATATGCACGTTCTAAACTGCGTTTTGGTCTACAGAGTTGCTGGTATACCTCATTATTAAATTAAGGAAGCTCGTCCAGCTGCACGTGTTTCATATTTCATATTCCTACCAAAGGATGACTGTAAGCATTCCCCCCATTTGCATCATACACCATGCTTGACTACCGTTCATATCATTGCAAACCATTTTAATTATATACAAAGGACTTGGATTCATTTTGTGTGCTGTGTGATAACTAATATTTTCTATATGCCTAAGATAATGCATTTTCTCATTGATTTGCAGTTAATCCAGGTGCCAAGGAACGTCTTGTTCAGATCACTGGTCCTAACGAGGAGAAAATAAAGTACGTTCTGTTTTTAAAATGAAACAACTTCCCAAATGCTACTGTAATTTCTCCTTCAAACAGCTACGCAAAACAACTAATCGAAGATACAATCCGCCGTAATGCCTCTCCGGTGCGCTTGGAGACGTCTCACGATGGTTCCTGCAGTTCGCTGGCATCGTCGGCTTCGGATGAAATTATCCATCCAAGACGATCGATTTCCGATGCCGCTAACATCCCCACCGGGGGACAGCGCGGTTCGATGATGACCAATCCGAACGGAACTGTTTCCTATGTGCCAAACCAGCAATCGGCTGCTGGACTGAGTTTGAATTTGGGCAACAACAACATGTACCATCATCACCAACAACAGCAACAACAACAATCACAGCCGCAGTACAGCCACCCGAAGCTTACTCGGAATGGATCCCAGAACAATGGCCAACAGGCGGGACTACTGTTGCATAGCTTTTCCACGAATGACGCCTCGTTGGGTGAATTCAAATATACCGTCAACGTGGGAAAGCACAGCATCAAAATTACCGGAGATTGCTTCGACTTAGTCAGGGTAAGTGCAGATCACATACAACCAATAGAGATAACTTAATGTTAACTTGATTAAAAAAAACTACAAGGGACATCCCGATGGGGTTGTACGCAAAGTTCAATTAGAAATACGTAGCAATGTGTAATGAATGTTACTATTATTATTTTTAATGTGCCTGTATTAGAATACAGCCGACATTGATCGATTGGATCAAGCGAAGCCTTGCCGAAATTCAGTGGGGTTATGTATAATACACGACCGGTTGATGTAGACTAAGTTATAACGTTTTATGCATTGCCTGGTTCAACATGTTAGATTAGTTTCGTTTGTTTCGTAGAGCAACATTGCAACGTTGGTGCTGTTCTAATGCGACGTTGGATCGGCATGATCCTTAGAAATCTTTTGGCGATTCGAGAATGATTTTAAATGTTGGTATGATGGAAGTGCAACGAATGTTGGCAGTGGTGATTGTGTTGATATGATCGACTAGCTGGAGACCATTATCCTTATCGCGTTATAGATTGTTGAAAGTGTGTTTGGGAATTCAAAGTCAATTATGAATGATATTTTTGGACATTGACTTGACGTTTGCAAAAATCTCCAACTGATTGAAGCAAAAGTCTCGAAAACCTATCGAGAAATGTTAAATTTTCAGTTATTTTCAAATTTACCCTTGCCGTAAGGCGTATTCTGATCAAAATAGTGTGGGTGTGATCCTAATAGATCGTTAGATCAGCTGTATGTTAGAAAATTCTATTGTACATTCTTTAGAAAGGTTTAAATGATAATACGCCCTCTAGTTGAAGGCCCTTCTCCAGCCTCCCGACCAGTTGTTGGCAACGCATTACCTCTGGCTGCTTTCAGTTTTGCCCGACAACAACGAGCTCAATCGGCATCGGTACATGACATGGTCGATTCGGAGTATTTCGTGTTTTTCAAAACTTATTTCTTCCTAAAATTCATAGACAGGTAAAATAGTACTACAAGATTTTTTTCTTAATAGAAGTAAAACTTCTTTGAAATTTTCCAACACCGATGGATGAATTTTGATGAACATTGTTTTTTTTACATGCTTTACCAACATCATTGGGGCCGCTGAAAGTCTGTTGATGTAAATCTATAAATAAACAAACAAATAAATTTTGTATCTTCACGTGGTCTGGACTGCGATTTCTTTTGGCTCACGCAATTAAAACAAACACGCCTAATCGGTTGAGAATGTATTTTTGAACTGAACTTTTGTTAAGAAGGTTTTTATGTTTGAGGTAAAGCAAACATCGAAATTAAAATGTACACGGAAAGAAATGTGGACTGCATTCTTCATATTCTTTGGGTCGTCAGAGTCAGCATCCGGAAGTAAGCAGATTTTGGCCACTGCTCTTCGATATTCACCGTTTGCCGTCTTGACGTTAACGACCCTGATCACGCCATCCTTGCCAGGGTGCGTTGTAACGATGCGTCCCAACTTCCACAGCTCTGGTGGGACGTTCTCGTCGCGTAAAAGAACTAAGGAGACGATCTTGATGTCCAGCACGCCATCTTTCCATTTCTGTCGAGTCTGTAATGTGTGAAGGTAGTCCACCGACCACCGATTCCAAAAATGTTCCCGCATAAGCTGCACGTGCTCCCATCTAGATAACCTATTAGTCTTCACCTGGCTATACGACGGTTCTGGGATTGCCAAACCCGGACGTCCGATCAGGAAATGGAACGGAGTCAATGTTTCCAAGTCACTTGAGTCGCAATCCGCATCGCTTGAATCTCCTCTCCTGTTCCTGCAGATATTGAGCCATCCAATTTATCTCCAGGATTACCTGGCGTTTCCACAGGTCAACAATTGTCCAAATTCCATTGTAAATTCAATGATCGAGCCGTCTCCTTTCCGATGACGAGTGACTCTCAGTCCAAGACATAACTGCGCCACGCCGAGGTCCTTCATCTGAAAGCAATTGTTCAAAAACTCCTTCAGCTTCATCTTCAAGTCCGAGTTGTTGGTAATGATCAATAGGTCATCCACGTAAATCGTTACGAAGATCATCTGCTATGCTCCGGTGGTGTAGTGGTAAGCGTGATTGCCTCTCACTCCAGTACATCTGGTATCGATTCCAGTCGGCGCCGTTGAGATTTTTTGAGACAAAAAATCTCTGATAACTTCTTCCTTCGGAAGGGAAGTAAAGCCGTTTGTCCCGGCCCATTTGTTGATAAGTTCAATATGTAGGGTGCAGGCCGTCTCCTTGGCGTGACGAACCAGCCCAGGAGGCTGAAAGTCACGCTCATACAGAATAAAAAAAATCCTATGCACCTCATAGTACAGACATGGGTGTGCCAACTGCCGCATCGCTTCATCCGGCTGTCTGTTCCACGACCTGCTTGATTGTTTCAGTCCACTAAGGCCTCCTATAACTTGTTTATTTTTTGTTTATTTTGTTTATTTGAAGTAGACATCAACAGACCAAGTTTAGGTCCTAATGATGAAAAAAATTACAATAAGAAACGATTACATAACCTCTTAAGTGGAGTCAAGACACAAAAATAAATAAGTAAAAATAAAATAATTAAAGCTATACACTATGTTAACTACGTGCGTCAATTGTTCTAAAAACGGTAGAAATTCTCCGACGAAGTGCGCTCCGCGTCAGATGGAAATCGAAAATGGACGCCACCCTATTAAAGGTTCGCTGCAACCCGTGAATAGCGCTATTCAACCCATAGTTGGTGTGGCGAAAAGGAAGCCTGAGCATGGAGTTGTGACGCATTGGCCTAGGTTGGACGTTGATGCTAATTTGTTGAAGGATCCTTCTGCAGTCGATTCTTCCTTGTAGCACATCTGCAACGGTTAAAGCTCTACAGACATCTCTACGGACACGCAGAGGCTCCATGTCGACCAACTGACACCGACTTTCGTAGCTAGGAAGACGGAAAGGAAGTCTACGAAGTGCGAACCGAAGAAAACGGCGTTGAATAGATTCGATTCGCTCGGCGCCATTATCATAGCATGGACTCCAGACCGCTGAACAGTACTCCAGTGTCGAACGAACGAGAGAATAATAGAGCGATTTTAGGCAGTGAATGTCGCTGAAGTTCTTCGCAACCTTGAATATAAAACCGAGTGTCCTTGAAGCTTTGTCAACAACATACGATAAATGTTGCGTGTGCGTCAGTTTCGAATCCAGCTGAACACCTAGGTCTTTAACGCACTGCGTTCGTTCGATGGTCGTACCGAGAAGATGGTAGTTGAACAGAATTGGTTGTTTGTGACGTGAGAAGGTTATCACTGAGCACTTGGCCGGGTTGACCACCAACCGGTTTAGAGTACACCAATCAGCAAAGGCATCAACCTGCGCTTGGAGGAAATGGCAATTGGCGGTTGAACAGATTCGCATAAAGATTTTCAGGTCATCAGCAAACTTGCAGACCTTCCTAGTCACGGCGTACATCTGCTCCACCAGGTAAAGTTCCGGCGAATACCTCACCACCGGAGAATAATCCTCTGCAATTTCAGGACGTTATGCGCAGCCTTTCATAGCGAATTTTTTTTCTATCTGCGTCCCGTTTCGTCTCAAATATCCATTTGTTGCGAAAAATTCCTTTAAAAAAAAGCGAAAAAGTCCTTCCTCCCTTCGAACAAGTTCGTCAGTTCCCACGTGTGGTTGCTATCCAGCACCTTGAGTTCCTCTTCCATTGCAGCAATCTAACACTCACGATCCGGTCGGTTGACTGCTCCGCTGTTGGTCAGCGGATCACCCGTCGCATTGGAAGATCCGGGCTGTGGGGAATCATCGACCATTGCTGCTCATCAGCTAGTCTTGTAGATTGCGGTGGAAGTGAAACGTGCAGCTCAGCATCGGCTAGCTTCACACTTCAACGTCATAATTTGAAGCGATACGATGAGCATCACTTTGCACGCTGGATACCACTTCGTTTGGTTCAGCATGCTCCAGCATCCACGAATGAAGCTCGAAGAAATCGACTTCTGCATGCTGTTCACCAATCGGCAAAGAGGTTCCTTCATAGAGAATTCTTACGTCATGGTTTGTTACGACTCTGCTGTTGCTAGGATTGGAAATTCGGTAAACTTTTAACTTCTCTGCATACCCGACAAAGATAGTAAGCTTCGAATCATTCAACATGCACCTGCCTTTTCTACGAGCGTTCGAGCGTTCTTTGATATATTATGCCGTATCTTCCATGAATGCCTCCATCGCCGAGTTATCGTATTCAGTACCATTGTCGGACCTCTAAACCTTCAATTTTCGTCCGATCTGCCTCTCAACTATAGATTTGAAGTTCGTAAACATAACTTTAACGCTGCTCTTCGACTTCAAGAAGTATACAAAGACCTTGCGACTGGCATTGCGCCGAATTTTAAGAAGTAGCGGCATTCAAATCCACAATCCTTCTGCTCTCGTCGTGCCAGAGGAAAATGGATCATGAGCTTGCTTTCCAGGAGTACATCACATCTTAATTTTCGGCAAATCTTGCTGGCAGATAGGTGGTTTGTTGCCAAATCCAGACATGTAGTACCTGCTGTACTTCGATCAATCCTTCTTGAAGCTCAAAGTTGACCAATCCTTTTGCTGTAGACATACATTGGTTGTTCGCCGTATCAATTGGATGAACACACACTTTCTGCTTCGTGAAATTGTCTTCGCTTCTGGTCATGTGGGAGCTGGCTGCCGAGTCGAAGAACCATTCTTCTGCGCTACCATTGCCAATAGCCAACATCGCAAGCAATGTCTTGTTCTTCGGTTTCGAATTAGCACCTTGTTGTTGTTTCAGCAGTAAAATGTCCAAGCTTGCTACCAAGCATGGGAAAATCGGTTCACTTTGCACTCATTTCTCACTCATATGCATATACCGTCAGAAGTGAGCGTTACCGCATGTGAGTTATTCCGCTTCTGTTCATTACCATTCTGAGGCCGTATTGCGGATCTCGAAACGAAGAACTTTTTCTCACAAGCGTTCGTACAAAAAGTCGTTCTTTTCGAGCTACATAATGTCACCCCTGCTTTCATTCTATTCGTAGAAAACAGAATTGAGCTAAACTAGCAGCTGATCTTACACTGAATGAATCGGACTGTAGCACTGTGGATGTTTTCTCAGTGCCTATTTTTTACCTGCTGAATCATTAACGAATGCATTCAGATTGATTCAGCCGAGCGAGATTGATTGAATCACACTCACTTCTTTAAATCATACCTTCAACATAATTCAACATAACATAACATAACAGTTCAAATAATGATCTAACATTATGTTAAGTAATCTAATGCAACATAATAACATAAAACGTCATTTAAAGCCGTATCTCTGCTCCGATAATTCCAGCTGATTGCATTCATTGAGTCAAATTAACCTCGTTCGGTGATTTAAATCGCTTGCGTTCAGTGGCAACGCATTCAATCAGATATAACGTCTAGATGAAAATTTGCTTCGCATGATTCTGTTTTCCTCGTTTATTCTTACTACAGTTTTCGTTTTTGAGGATTCGTGTAGAACCGTTTGATTGGAAACATCACACACGTTTACTATTCTGTGAGCAAACAAGGATTGCTATTTTATATCGTTGGTGCTCATGCGAGTGAATGAATGTTTCCCATGCTTGCTTGTTACAGTTAAAACACGTTTTATCTTTCCTGTCCCTTCGGTCACCCGGGCTTGTGCATCGTATAAGTGCGCCTTCACTTCCGGAAGCTGAAGTAGGCCATTCAACGTCTTGCAGGATTTTTGTTCGTATCAGCTGTTAGCGCCAAGCCTGTCCCATGACCATGGGGTGATAGTGTTTTGGAAGGCCTTTCATCAACAGCGACGCCAGCCAGAGCTGACTTGGTTTTTGTTCTTCAATGAATAAACCCACCACTCGCTTGCTTGCGTCATCCAAAAACGTCATAAAATAACGGCTTCCACCCATCGATGGAGCCTCTCCTAGACCGCAAATGTCGTATTGTACTTGATCTTCTACTTGATCCTTCTACTTGATCAATCCACCTTGCTCGTTGCGCGCCTCTTCTTCTTGTACCTGTCGGTTCGTTTTCGAGAACCATTTTCACAGGGCTGTCGTCCGACATTCTTACGACATGCCCAGCCCATCGTAGTCGACCGATTTTTACGATGTGTACGATGGGAGGTTCTCCCAGCAACTGGTGCAATTCGTGGTTCATTCGCCTCCTCCACGTTCCGTCTTCCATCTGCACTCCACCGTAGATCGTACGCAGCACCTTCCGTTCAAAGACTCCAAGGGCGCGTTGGTCCTCCACTAGCAATGTCCATGTTTCGTGGCCGCAGAGAACTACCGGTCTAATTAATGTCTTGTAGATGGTCAACTTTGTGGTTCGGCGAACTTTGTTCGATCTTAGCGTCCTTCGGAGTCCAAAGTAGGCACGATTGCCAGCCATAATGCGCCTTTGTATTTCTCTGCTGGTGTCGTTATCGGCGGTCACCAATGAGCCCAGATACACGAATTCGTCTACTACCTCGATTTCATCACCGTCGATCTGAACTTGTGCTAGGAGGCTAACATTTTCTTCTCGTGAGCCTCTTCCCTTCATGTATTTTGTTTTTAACGCATTAATCACAAGCCCAATCCTACCAGCTTCAGCCTTAAGTCTGATGTACGTTTCCGCCATCGTCTCAAAGTTACGTGCTACGATATCAACGTCGTCGGCGAAGCCAAATAGTTGGACAGACTTCCTGAAGATCGTGCCACTCGTGTCTATCCCAGCTCTTCGAATCACACCCTCCAATGCAATGTTAAACAACAAACACGACAATCCATCACCTTGCCGTAACCCTCTCCGAGATTCGAAGGGACACGAGAGCGTCCCTGATACTCGGACGACACACATCACTCGATCCATCGTTGCTTTGATCAACCGCGTCAGTTTTTCCGAAAATCCATATTCGTGCATGATTTGCCATAGCTGGTCTCGATCGATTGTATCATACGCTGATTTGAAGTCGATGAAAAGATGATGTGTGGGCACGTTGTATTCGCGACATTTCTGCAGTACTTGCCGAATCGCGAAAATCTGGTCCGTTGTAGCGCGGGCACCCATGAATCCCGCTTGGTATTGCCCCACGAACTCCTTTGCAATTGGTGACAGGCGGCGGCATAACATTTGGGAGAGCAACTTGTAGGCGGCGCTCAGTAGCGTGATCGCACGATAATTGCAGCAATCCAGCTTGTCGCTCTTTTTATAGATGGGACACACTATTCCTTCCATCCAATCCTCCGGTAAACATTCCTCCTCCCAAATCTTGGTAATCACCCAGTGCAGCGCTCTGGCCAGTGCTTCACCACCGTATTTTAATAGCTCGCTTGGGAGTTGGTCAACACCAGCGGCTTTGTTGTTTTTCAACAGACCAATTTTCTCCTCAACATTAAGGGTTGGGGTCGGGGTCCTGTTATCTTCTGTGCGTGTTCCTAAGTCAACTTTGTGTGAACATTACCGTTCAGGTGCTCGTCGAAGTACTGCTTCCACCTTTCAATCACCTCACACTCTCCTGTGAGAAGGTTGCCATCCAGGTCTCTGCAAATATCAGCTTGTGGTACGTAGCCTTTGCGCGAGCTGTTTAACTTCTCGTAGAATTTGCATGTGTCGTTAGCACGGTACAGTGCTTCCATTTCTTCGCGGTCTCGATCTTCCCTCTGGCGCTTTTTCCTTCAAAGAATAGAATTTTGTCGGTTCCGTGCCTGTCTATACCGATCCCCATTCGCTCTCGTACGGTGTTGCAGCATTCTCGCCCGTGCTGCATTCTTCTCCTCTACTAACTGCTTGCATTCGCCATCAAACCAGTCATTTTTTCGATTCGGTGCAGAAGTACCTAGTGTCACTAATGCAGTGCTACCAATGGCGGTTCGAATATTTCTCCAGCCATCCTCAAGAGTAGCTGCGCCAAGCTGCTCTTCCGTTGGTAGGGCTGCTTCTAGCTGTTGCGCGTAATTATTGGAATAACTGAAAAAATATTTCACTTAGCTACTATTGGAAACACATACAGATATTTTCCAACACTAAAATAAGTGCCTTTAGATGAATATCACTTGGAAAAAGAAATTCTACTTGACTAATTTCAATTGATTTTGCAAATCATTTTTCACTTCCTGAATCACATGAAAGTTAAGTGAATTTCTAGTGGATATTTTCTACTGATTATGTGAATATTTTTTTGGGTGTAGAATAGAACAGACAGATAATTGCTGTCCCAATCTTAACATTTTCGTTAGTAACGTTCACAGATTATCTTCGACAACTTTCTCTGCATTCCCACATAAATATATTAACATTTTAAAATCGGCTTGCTCTATTCAATAAATGTCCAATATTGTAATCTTGTCATGATAAAATTACTCTATTGATAATAGAAAAAAAAAATTGTATTTTTCTCTTTTGGTGGGGGCATATTTTTTTTTCTCTATTGCATATTTCCGTAGGTTGCCAAACTGGTGCTGGACGACTATTTCAGCAGCAACGAATTCCTTGCCTCAGTTGAGATGGGATCCAGTTTCGATTTACCAAGTTCCCTAGCATCGCCGGTAACGCCGATGGCAGGACAGCATCAGCTAATCACCGGCTCGCCGTTTGTGGACAGTGGTGTCGGATTGGATTCCATGGCTGGTGGAATGGGTTCCATGGGCGGTAACTGCATCGAAGTAGATGATGATGTATTCATTGTAGACCCACCTACTCTCGGCGGGAGTGGCCTGAAATCGGGTGACAGTTCCAGTTCTTCCAATTCGACGTTGGTCTCTTCTACGCCAGTGAACAATGGTTTGAGCCGATCGAGGAGAAGCCACTTCTCTCGAAAGGATAGTGCACCGGAAGGCATTAAAGATGGTGCTGGCGCCACGTCAGCTTCGAAAGACGATTCTACACCAGGTAAATTGGTTGATATGTCCACGACATTTCCTAGTTTATTAGCATATTTTTTCATTATTTTTCCACAGTGAGAATCGTCCATGAATACGAACGCTTGATCTACTACTCCAAATCTCCCCACTCATGGGCATTGCCACGTGACTGGCTGAAGATCTGCGACAAGCTACCCTATCTAGTACGAAACAAGGTAAACGACAATGGTGTCAGTTCTCCACCGGGAACTCGGATGTCCTCCGGCGATCGGGACTGCCTGAGATCTGACTATAACATATACAAACACATTCCTACTACTACCACCATCTCCGATTCCGTCCCTTCCACGACGAGTTCCATCATCAATTGTACTAACAACAAAGGCAGTGGTCATTTCGATACTAACAATAACAACCCCAACATTACCACTAGTGATAGCAACAATAATAACACCCCTCAGCCTCGAAGAGCCACTCACTTCATGAAAGGCTTCCTCAATCGCCACGCTTCACTCAGTACGAGCAGTTCCGATATACACGGTTCGGTCGGTACGGGTCGTATTCAGCATGGTGTCAATAATCAATTTTCCTATCTGTCGAGATATAGCTCCGAGGTCACACTCCCGTATCGACTGATGCGATACAAATCGACCGATGATTGAATGGTTTCATTAATTGAGTTGAACTCTAAGCGTCCACCAGGAAGTGAACCGAATTCCTAATGATTTATTTTTTTAGTTTTGATTTCCGAACAGATATTGTCAAATTTATTAATTTGATGTCGAGCGTGTTAACTGTTTAAAAACTTCAAAACGTTTCTTTGTTGCTATTTTATCTGTATTGAAAAATTTGAATTATCGATTTAAAGACAAAAAAGAATTTATAACCAATTAAAAGTAAAGAGAAGCAAAACTCACCATATCGGAAAACGAAGCCTTCCATTCAAATGTTAAGTTTAACTGAACTGAATAAAGTTTAACATAAGTCACTAATCGCAATTCATCCTGTACAGCAATGTGCTTCCTGTATTGTCACTTAATTATGCTTAAGCTAAAAAAAAAAAACATTTGTACAATTCTGTTGGGTGTCTAAAATATGAAGGTTTGAGCACTGTGAAATCTGGACACGTGTTATAGTTGAGTTTATTTTATTCGTTGAAGGCTGTGCTTCAAATTGATGCCTATGTTGAAACTATGTCTATGTTTTCTTTCAAATCCCATCCGTAGTTAAGATAACTGCTCCGATCTTCCTCTAAAAAAACTCCTTTGTTAAATACGATAACCTGCGAGATGATAAACATGGAGGCAAACATTAGCACGTTGTCCAGTTTTCTCGTGTCCATCTTGTAGTTACCATTTCTAACGATCGCACCTGTGAATGTTGTATATTGCAAAATAATAAATCATTAACTCACATGTAAGTATGTATAGACGAAAACGACCACTAATCGAACGCTTCTCAATGTTATACCGCGCATTGACTGAACCGATTTCCTTTGAATCTTCGGACAACTTCCGGAAAATTTGCTCTCTACAGGACATTAGTGACGAAAAGACCCGCTTCAACGGTGAAAAGTTTTTGGAAATGAAATACCAAACGGAAGGTCCCACCCCTTGCAATTTGGCTGACGCGGAAGCTTCCACGACGGAACAGAAGCAGGGTGGAGATTCGACCAGCAATGGAGACGCCTCGACGACTGCTACGATTTCATCGACCAACGGTGGAGGAGAAAACGTATCTAGTGCGACCACCGATGGAACGTCACAACAGCAGCAGCCTCAAGAAGTTCCGAAGTAAGCTAGGGCTGCTGGTAGTTCTCTGATGGGCTGATACAGAACAATTATTCTTTTTATATACTATTGCTAAACTAAGTTACGTCTAACTTTGATAGGACTATTTTTGTAACAGTAATAATTAGTTGTTAGGTATAAGCGAGGGAATGCAAGCAGCTAAATACGCTAGCATTTCACTTAAGCCTGATGCTAACGTTCATGTATTCACGACACCCATTAGGAATTGGGACCTTCTTTTCGTTTAAAAAAAAAAGTCGCTTCAGAAGCAAACCGAAACGGGAACCTTTGAATTGGTTCCAAGCATCCATCAATTTCAACCCTCACTAGATGAGATTAACCAAACTCGAACGTAAGTTTTACACACAAAAATACTGAACTGGAATCATTTTCGCAATGGTGAAAAAGCGATTTGACCACAGTGGAAAAAAGAAAACAAATCTCTTTAGGATTAACATACTTCATCTAACAATCACTCAAACCATACACACGATTTATCATCACTCGGAATGTAAACCAACCCTAAGCAATGAAGCTGTGTATTAACAACCATCTAGTCTACAAAGAGCAAAACAACAACCGCACACCACGCAAAACCCAACCTCTAACAACAGTGCACTGATAAAACTGATTGATCGACCCTTCTAAAAGATTTCATAGTTTTTTTAGAACACATCTTCCGTTCCCTTACCCCTAATGTTGCTTCAGTTAATGATATTTTCTGACCCAGCATCAAATTGAATGCTACAACTGTTGATTTTGTTTTTTGACCAATTTATTTTCGAAAACATTTTTGTTTGTTTTATTTATGATCTATTTTATCGAAAAAAATGTTATTTATTTTGTTCTCTATTTATACACGTATTTATGAACCTTGAAAGTAAAAATGATTAAGTGACTCTTCTTGGGCGCATCGGAGGAAAACCTATGTTGAGTTTGTCAAGTGCAAATCAAACAAACTGAAACAATCAATCCTGAAAAGTACTGAACTGAGTAAACGTCAAGTTATTTACCTGTCAAACATTACGAAAGAGAGAAAACAAGCATGCTGAAACTTTGTCTTTAATTTTATTAACATCAATTAAAAAACGTTACAAGGAAAAAAAAATGTTTAAAAAAGATATTAACCCCCATGTTATTACCCGATCAACTTACATATTTACCCCAACAGTAACGTCAATTATGAGGAATGATACAATTGACAATGATAAATAAAAAACAAGATTTGAGCTTAACAAAAGGTAACTTTTGACCGCGACTACGATTTGGATATAAGAAATAAAATTTATTTTTTGTAGAAAATACTCGTACTGTATGATTTTAGAGAAAACTGCCTAAGGTGGGAAAAAGCGACTTGTCTGTCGTCGGTTATATTCGTTGCCACCCAGGAAGAAAGAGTATGGGCCGGTGAGCAAACTCTACCCATAAAACATATCTGTCCCATCTGCAAAAACAGCGAGTCGAGAAAAACTCTGTCAAAAATTTATCTCTACACTCCAAATAATAAACACGTGGAATTCACGTAAAAGCTACGTGATTTCCACGTAACTCCACATTCTTAGTGAAAATCACATAAATGTAACGTGATTTTTTACATACAATTTAGTTACACGTAATGTTCACCTGATTTTACTGAAGAAGATTTGGTTACGTGTTCAGGTGAAAGTTACGTGAAATCTCACGTTGAAACGTGTCGATTTTTTTGAGTGTTGGCTGTTGTGGATGGAACAACCGATTGGCACAATCGTGCAAGCAACGATAGAACGATTCCACAAACTGCCGCGTTTTTTTTCAGGCGCGGCAGCGAATAATGAATAATGAGATTACATGGCGGTTTATGAGAGTGCACAAACCGACGCGATTAAAAAACGCATCGCGTCGGTTTGTGCGCTCCCATATAAGCATCCATGTAATCTCATCGCGGCGAACAAGGAAATTTTCGTCGCCATTTTGCAATTTCGTCGTTTTTCGCGAAATTTGATGAGTTTCTCACGAAGTTCAGAAGGTTTACACGCGCAAATGGAGGGCAATCGCTATAGCTTACAGAAGTTGAATAAAAACAATTCAGGTTTTTTTTCAAGTTTTTTTTTCATTAGGGCGAATCTAACATTGAAAGATTCTCTCCGGGCTCGCTCTCTTTCATTTATTACAGTGCCATTATAAAATTTTCGAGGGATTCTTTAGTACAGATCGAAACACAACAGTGCTGGCTAGCATACTCTACAAATCGTAGAATGAAAAACGTAAAGGTGATTTGAATATGAATGAAAGAGAAAGTAATCAAAGAGAGTCTCTTAATGTTAGATTCGCCCTAATAAAAAAAAAAACCCTAGAATTATTCCACCTGAAAACCTCAGGTGGAATGGCTCCCCATCCGAGGGGATTAGTTGCATTGCGTCGAACCCGGTGTTAAGAAGGGCGGAGAAACTGACGATGCCTGAAATGTGTTGAATGACAAGGGTCGGACCACCATTGGTTTGCTGATTGAAGATAAACAGCACGGGCTGATCCGTGCGGCGGCGAAAGCGAAAGCCGCGTGGGATGCGATCAAGAATCATAATGCTTTTGAAGAAGATCTCACTCTGGAGATTGTAAAGCGCAAGCTGCTGAACGAGGTGGCTAAGCGTTAAGGGTCATCCGGAAACGATTCGGCGCTGAAGGTTATCGTTATGCATGGGTGCACCGGTGCACAGTGACCGGAAAAGCCTTTTTTCACGGCGAAACTAATAACTCCTAAGGGTTACGTTTCCGAATCATAGTGTCTTCTACAAAATTGAAATTGGAAGTGATCTTTTATGCTCGTGGGTTTCGGATCTTGAGAGGAAATACGGCGGTGGCCGTGGCTGTATTAAACCACGGGCTGTACCAGTACCGAGGAAGTCGTGTTAGCGACTAGTGGTCACCTTAACAGAGACTGCAAGCACGCCTGTCATAGTAGATTCGGGCACAGGGCTGCGATCATTTTCAAGTGGGACGTCGAAGAGGTGTAAATGCTACTTGTTTGGGGGGAAAACCTCGCGTATTCCTTTCCCCAAAAAATCGTTATCCTGTACGGACTTGGTACACACCGACGTATGCGGTCCGGTCAAGATGCCAAGATGATGTGGGTATCGTTATTTCTTAACCGCGATTGACGATACCTGAATTACATGCGAAGTTTCTACAAAAAGAAGGGCGTTCACGGCGGGCTACATCCCGCAGCAAAACGAAGTGGCGGAACGTAAAAATCGCTACTTGGTCTGGAGGGTTGGGTGCTTTTTGTTTGGAGGCTAATTTTCGGGGGGGGGGTGGGGGGGGGGAACGAATACCGACGATATCTCCAGAACATCCTTCAGAGGAGGGCGGTGCACTCCCACCATTTAAAATGTGGGGTGGGGCGTAAAGGGGGGGGTGGGAGGGTGTTCTTTATACCAAAATCCTGGGAGAGCGTGGAAAGCGCAATAAAACTTCTTCCAATTTTTTTGTTTTTTCTGGGGTGTTGTGGAATGTTGAGGAATTGGTTTGGAATTTGTGGTGATTCTGTATCATAAAAAATTTTGTTGATAATTTTTTTTGTTTTGTTTTGTTTTGCAAAATCAAAAGTAAGCGTTTAACTTTCTATTCTATTTCTATTCTAACGCTCACATAGCCAGTAATTAAAAGCATCCTGGAAAATACTGTAACCAGTATTTTTCTTAGCAACATTAATATTTGGGGCATATCTGTAATATGGCATAAATATTAAAACGGCCAGGCCCACTATGTAGCGTTGGGGGTAAAAGATGATTCAAAAATAAACGGCAATTAAATTATCCACTTGATGAATGAGTTAATCAACGAATATTTTCAAACCGTAAGAAAGAGGAAACGGGGACAACCGTCCTTCCGTCTCGATTTTGTAGGTTTAGGTGAATTGTTAGGAGTGACGTTGCTAAGAAGGATAATGTCACTCTATTTGTCCTGACTTCTTTGAGAAAGACAAAGGTATTCCCACCGTTTGTCCTGGCTCATGAGCATAGGTTTAAGCGCCATTGTTCGCTCTCTGAAATTAGAAAAGGGGAAAAACTGGGATAGGTGTTCCTTCCTTGTGTCCTGGATATATCCTAGAATTAAGCTTCTGAAACGAGAAAAGTTATGAATTGACCCCACACTGTCAATTGTTAAATCAATTTTGGGAGTGATTAAATTTATTTTATAAAATTCCACGTGTCTAAGTTTTGGTCCGATAGTTCATTATAGCTACTTTCGTCAAAAGTTCAACATCCAATGAAATGGGCATATTCAGCCGTTATTTTAAATTTATTTTACATTGATGCACTACGAGATTTAATAAATTATCATCACAATTTGTATCAAATACATTTCAAAAAAAGATCTTAAGCCGAAGCATAATATTTTGGTTCATTATCCAAATATCAATCGAACATCTGGACCTGTGGAATAAATTATGTGTTTTAAAAACGAAGAAAAAAAAATTCTATGCAATGCTTATTCAACCACTAAATATTGGTTCAGGGTTTCAAATGATGTGTTCAACTGCAATTGTGTTAAAAGGAACCAACTTAAGACAGGGTACTTTATTCCTATATTCAGCTATAAAAGCAAATACGCATATCAAATAATGGATGTATCAAAACATGCATTTAAAGACTTCCCTATACTCGTAGTTAAATAAAGAAGTGTGGTCACTTGAGGAAACAAGCAGCCTTCAATCGAGTTTCTTGGGGAAATATTACTATGAAGGTGGGGTCCTGATGGGAAGTAGGCCAGCCTAAATGAATAAGTACTGATTAGTCGCCAATCAATCTTTTGAAAAACACAATTTAATTTACCGTTTCAAGACCTTTAGGATGTTTGTGATATACGAAACTCATTTATATTCTTGTGATCAACATTAACCTTATATAGTAAAATAAATAACCGAAAAAGTTCGAATCAAAAGATGTATCGCAATAAGTTGATGTTCTAGAAATTGTTATTCTATGACTTCTTGCGACCAAGGCTGTCAATATTGTCAGCTGCATATTTCGACAAGTAATTTACATTCCTCTTTGGAAAAATTGCAAATAAATCAGTAAGATGGAAAGCGCTCACCCGGGTAATCCGCAACAACAAGCAACAGTGTACCAATCGGCTCGTTCTCGAAATCCATTTACACCGGCAACACACAAATGATATTTAGGTATGACTCTGTGGTCATAACCACAGCATTCACTAACACTCGCGACGGTTATTATTGAGATTCTTATGCAGATTAATTTCATCACACTAAAATAAGGAAAAAATCGTGACAGCTCACCAAACCCCAACTGTTCGTGGGCAGAGCGTGCTGCGATCTCTCCGCTTGAGTGTAGAAAAAGAAAAGTGGTGAAAAAAATTTTGTTTCTTGGGGGGTATTTTTATGGGATGAAGAGAGGGTTAAAGTATTATGTGTAAAAAAAAATGCTTGGGGGGTTGGAGGGGGACCCCGTTTGTGTTGTGGGTGGGTGGAGAAGGGAGGGTGTGGGGGGGTTGCGGTGAAAGTGTGGGGGAAGGGAAGTTGACAATATAGATAGGTAGAATGAAGGTAAGGAACCCAATGTGGGGAGAAGGAGGCAATATATCCAAGAAAATGATTTCTGGAAAAATATAAGCACGGCGGGGGAAAACAATAATTGGTAGGAACAAGACGTAGGTGGTTGTGGTGGAAATAATGGATGTGTTTGGGGAAAGTATATGTTTTATGGTTATGCTCTAAAACCATTGGAAGGAAATGGGGCTTAAGACCAAAAATGATTATGTGGGTCTACACATCTGTTATACGTCCAAAAATAACTTAGTGTGGTGGGCGAAAACCAAGGAAGCTACTGCAGAAGCAAAACTTGCTAAACTTCAACAACTTGCATGCATTGCTATAACTGGAGCTATGCGCAGCACTCCATCGAAAGCACTAGATGCAATTCTCAATCTGCTGCCGTTGCACGAATATATGCAGTTAGAGGCGGAAAGAAGCGCTCGGATGCTGAAAAGGTCTAGAAATATAATGTTAGGTGATCTTACCGGTCATCTGAGTATTTTACAACATTTTAAAAGAGGACCGGTGATAAATATGAATGGAGACTGGATGAAACCGGAGGACAACTATCACGTTCCCTACAAGGTACGCGAAACATCGCGTACAGATTGGGAAGCCAGAGGGCCCATAGTTCGCCAAGGTTCAATCATTTTTTTCACAGATGGCTCAAAAATTGGAACGAAAACTGGGGCAGGAATCTATGGTCCTGGAAGCAAATTTACAGTGGCTATGGGACAGTGGCCAACAGTTTTTCAAGCAAAAATCTTTGCAATACTAGAATGCGTGAATGTTTGCCTGAAAAGAAAGTACAGATATGCAAATATTTGTATTTTCTTAGACAGTCAGGCAGCTTTAAAATCATTATGCGCTTATAAATGTACATCGAAAATTGTCTGGGAGTGTATTCTGTCATTGAGACTACTGTGTCAAACGAACTCAGTAAACATGTATTGGGTTCCGGGACAGAGTGGCATTGAAGGGAATGAAATAGCAGGCGATCTCGCAAAAATAGTATCTAGTTCACAGTTTCTTGGCCCAGAGCCATTCTGCGGTATATCAAACTGTACTATAAAAATGGAAATTAAATGCTGGGAAGAACAAAAGGTGATAAGTCCAAACGCAAATAAAACCAAAAAGCTCTTAGAGCTCAATAAGAGAGCTCTATGTACATACACTGGCCTAGTAACAGGGCACTGTTCGAGCAGATATCATTTGAAGAACATTGGCCGGGCTCAGAATGATATATGCCGCTTCTGTAACCTAGAAAGCGAAGCATTGGAGCATCTGCTTTGCAGTTGTAGTGCATTGTATAGGTGCAGATCAAAATTTCTTGGTAGTGGTTGTTTACAGCCCAATGAGATTTGGTCTGCAAATCCTGGTAAGGTGATTGAGTTCGTAAACCAAATCATACCTGACTGGGAACGTGTTGTGGCAAGCAGCAAATGGTGGTCAGCCTGCCCAATGCGTATACAGTAAACAGGGATATACTGCAAAAGTTTGTATTAATGGACGCAGTAGTGTTTAAATCCCCCAACAACAACAAAAATTGCATGGCACCAAGCCGTATGTAGAGTACAGCAACTGTTCGCTAACTGGGTGCTGTTTAACTGGACTGCTTTTTAACAGGGCAGTAAACAAGCAAATAAACTTCAAAAATCAGCATTTGCTATTTTGTTGTCAAAATCAGCAAGGGACATGTAAAAGGCGTATAAGGTTCGTGGAGGAGTGAAAAATTGTTAAATTGTACGAAATTGAGTCGTACTTCTATACAAACTGGGTCAGGGTAGGTGCTCTGCTCTACATCGCCATCAACGGTCGGCCGGACGTAGTGGCCAGCGTGTCGTTGCTTGGTCGCAGAGTTAGCGGACGAAGTAAAATGGATTGGAAGGCTGCGAAAAGAGTTGTTAGGTACCTTAAAGGTACGAAGGAGTTCAAGCTACTGTTCGGACCTGTAATGGATGGTCGTTGGTTGGCTGTTCGGATGCGGATTGGGCATGTGATCAAGATAGTAGAAAATCGACTACAGGATTTGTTGTGTTCTTCGGTAGTGGCCCTGTTGCTTGGGTCAGTCGCCGACAGACTAGCGTGAGGTTGTCGTTAATGGAGGCAGAGCGCCTCGCATTGAACGAGACATGCCAGAAGTTAATTTGGCCTCGACGTTTGATGGCTGATCTCGGTGAGTCTCAACAGGGAGCAACGATAGTTCACGAGGACATCCAGAGTTGTCTGAGCATCGTAAATTTGGAGAAAACCAACAAGCGGTCTAAACATATAGACACCAAACAGCACTTCATCAAGGACTTGTGCGATCGTGGTGAAGTGAAGCTAGTCTATACTGCCGTGAAACGCATATCAGTCCCATCTTTGCTTGATTTCCTATTCATATGGGACTGATATGCGTTTCACGCCAGTATAGCCTTTCAGAAAAGATGACCGTGGATGTGCTTAGGAAGCCATTGGATACTGCAAAGTTCTGGGATTTCTTGGAGTACTTGAGTTTATCGAGCAAATAATGGCCCGGTATACATTTATGAGGAGTGAGGGGAGAATAAATGACTACCTCGCCTGCATTACACCATCCACTGGAATACCTTCATCGAGCTGCCTGCTGCCAACATAAACGAACCAAACAGAAAACGAGCAGCGGCCGTACAACCAAGTTTGTTTTTGCTACGCTCCGTTTTTCTTGCGATCCGATTCCTTTTTTCGCTCCGGCTGTTCGCTTCGGTCGCTGTGGCTCCTGCGCGGTTGTTGCCACAGCTTTACCGTTTCCAACTGGTCGATTTCAACACAAGTTCCAGTCCGTGTGATCCCACACAGAAATTGACGAAAACGATGTGTCCACAAACAGTTGAAGAAGAGAAGAACATAAAAAATATTCCATTTCGAGAACTAGTTGGTGGTCTTCTATTCTTGGCACAATGTACTTGGCCAGATAATGCTTGGCAAGCCCAAGTTATGAGCAGCTTTAGTATAAATTTTAGCGAAATCCATTGGACGGTGGCCAAGCCCATTTTACGCTAGCTCAAGGAAACGATGACCATGATTTTTGTGTATCTGAAGCAACATTGTCTGGTTTGAACATTTTCAAGATCTTGAGCGATTCGGACTGGGGAAATGGTGCAGAAACCAGACAATCGATTACTGAACATATGTTTTAATATACAGACGGATAGGTATCATGGTCCTGCAAGAAATATCCAACTCTGGCACTGTCTACCATGGAAGCCGAGACCCATGAAGCTGTATGGCAGTGTGGATTACAAGAACAACTATTCAGTACAACCATTGTAACAACCGTCGGCTATTTACCAAGCGACAAAACATATCAACATGCTACATACAAGCTTCTTCTTCTTCTTTGTTATTTAACGGGACTTCATCCGTCCCGAAAACAGAAAAGCTGAATGACGGCACGATTCAACTAAAGGGTGTCCACGATGAAATTGCCACACACAAAATTGATTCGCAAAATTCGAGTTTTCATCCGATTGCCATCAAATTTTCAGGGATTGAGAAATAACTATTAAACTTCATTTTACAACTTTACTCGTATTTTATTTACAGTCCATACGCAAATGCCCGCACCTTGGCCTTAACCCCGGCCATAAGATTCTGCACAACCTGTGAATCAACCGTTTTTTGCATGTAAACCCATACTTTCTTCAGTTCCTCGACTGTCTTCACTACCTTAGGTCGTTTAAGAAGGTGCTGCTTCATAATCGCCCAGTACTTCTCGATGGGGCGGAGCTCCGGAGTGTTGGGAGGGTTGAACATTTTCGGCACGAAATTGACTTTATTGTCCGCATACCACTTCAGCACGTCCTTGGAGTAGTGGCGTGAGGCCAAATCCGGCCAGAAGATTGTTGGGACGTTGTGGGCCTTCAGGAGAGGAAGCAGCCGCTTCTGGAGGCACTCTTTTATGTACACCTGTCCGTTCATCGTGTCCTGGGTCACGAAAGGTGCACTCCGCTTCCCGCACGTGCAGATGGCTTGCCAAACCAGGAATTTCTTCACAAATTTGGACATCTTCTGAGTGCGGACATGCTCCGGAACGCTGAACTTATCCTTGGCGGTGAAAAACAGGTTGCCGGGGATCTGTTTGAAGTCGGCCTTCACATATGTTTCGTCGTCCATGATGCAGCATTCAACTTTCGTCAGCATGTTGAGGTACAACTTCCTGGCACGGGTTTTGGCGGACTTGTTCTGCTTCTCGTCGCGATTAGGGGCCTTTTGTACCTTGAACGTTCGAAGCCCAGCCTTAGTTTTGGCCTTCTGGACAAAACTTCGGCTTAGGTGCAGCTTCTTAGCCACATCCCGAACGGAGGCGTTCGGATTTCGGTTGAAGGCCCCAACTACGCGGTTGTGATTTTTGGTGTTGTACGGAATACTTTTTCCTTCACTTCTGGGCTTCCGATCGGTGGTCAACCGTTCCTCGAACCGCTTAATCACTCGCGACACCGTGGAATTCGCGATTCTCAACGTTTTAGCGATGGAACGATGCGAGAGATCCTTGTTCTCGTGATGAATGCGCAAGATTTTATCACGCACGAGCTGTTATTTCGACTTCATTTCCGCGAGTTTTGATCACAGGAATTTAAAACTTGCAGGATGTAAATAATGCACTATGAACTAAATCCACCCAAATTTTCATTAAATTCTACCCAACGGTTAAAAAGTTAGAGCAATTTCATAGTGTGGCCATTTCATCGTGGACACACTTTACACCTCGTCCAAAGGATGGTGTACTCATAAAGGCTACAAACTGCTAAGTTTATTGAAGCTATACAAGCACAAAGACTATCTCAAATACCTGGTTCAGAGGGAATGATAAATACCCTAGTAAAGCATGAATTTGAAATTTGAATAACGCTCATTTTGTTTTATTACAACCCCTAATGCAGACGTTTTTTTTTTTCATAAATCCGAAGTCAACTCGGAGTTAAAATCGATTCCTGCGTTTCTTAAAATTGCTGCAACTCATATGGTGTGCTCCAAGGAAACAACTTAGGCCCATTGGTGTCGTGTGAATCAAGTGAGTTTCTTTGACATCTACTGTCTCAAATCACTGTACTGTTCCATGGTGCGAACTATACTAGAATAAAGGATGGAACGGTCAAAACTTGGTCGACTCAAATATGACGTAGTTTTTTTTTTAATCGCGCAGAATGTTGACTCTATTTTGTTATTGCCATTTTATATTTAGTAGTCAAAATGGCGCCAAAGAAAGAGAAGCAGTGTATCAAAATTTTGCACGCGCATAAGCAAAATCCAAATTATTCCCACGCCGACTTGGCAAAAGCATTTGATATTGCCAAATCAACCGTGACGAATGTTATAAAAGTGTTCGGAGAACGTCTGACGACTGCCAGGAAGCCGGGATCAGGAGCAAACCGAAACCAGGAAGCCGCAGCGACCGGAAGAATAGTGGCCAGCATTTTCAAACGCAATGCCAACCTTTCCATCAGAGATATCGGAAACAAATTGGGAAAGTCCCACACAATTGTGCAAAGAGCAAAGAAGCGAACCGGACTGTCAACATTCCTGATAAAAATTTACCTTAAGCGAACGATATCACAAATCCTCCAACCATTTCTTTAATAGTTTGGATGATACCCCAAATAGGTCGTTAAGAAAAATAACCATACGAAATTTATTAGGGATATAAGGTGACAACAAAGCGAGATGATAAGCAAAACACAACAGCCAAAGGAAGAGCGCGTAAGTTTTATACGAGTTTGTTGACTAAGTTTGATTGCGTCGTAATTGACGATGAAACATACGTCAAGGCTGATTTCAAGCAGCTCCCAGGTAAAGAGTTTTATATGGCTACCGGAAAAGGAGAGGTTCAAGATAAGTTTAAGCAGAAAGAAATGTCAAAGTTCCCGAAAAAAAAAATACTTGGTTTGGCAAGCGATTTGCACCTGTGGGCTGAAACGCGAAAGTTTCGTGACAACTGGAACTGTCAACCAAGATATTTATGTAAAGGAATGCTTGCAAAAACGTTTATTGCCTTTCTTGAAGAAACATAGTTGTTCCGTGCTGTTTTGGCCAGACCTCGCTTCTTGCCAGTACGGAAAAATTGCTCAGGAATGGTATAGTGTGCCAATAGTGTGTAAATCGTACCCAAGGAGAAAAACCCTCCAAACTCGCCGGAACTGCGCCCAATTGAAAAATATTGGGCAATCGTAAAGAGAAACCTCAAGAGAACTTAAAAAACAGTTCAAGGCAAATTGGTGTTCAGCATCAAATAAGGTGGATCTAATGGCTGGCCCACAATTGATACGTTGCGGATGCGTTTGCGTGAATTTGACAGTTTTACTATAGGTTTTCTGTCAAATTAACGTCAACGCATCCGCAACGTATCAATTGTGGGTCAGCCTTAACAGCGGTACAAAACTTGATGGAAGGTGTGAAACGTAAAGCCCGACAGTTCGCATTTGGATAATCGGAAGCTCAATGAAATAAATTTCCTGTGTTTTGTAGACGATGAACTTAACAAAAAAAGAAGATTGATCATTTATATAATCAACTAATCATGTTATATTGTGCACTAAATCATGTTTGATCAATTTTTGACCGTTCCACCCTTTACTGTTGTAGGCTTTGGAATCCAAACTACAGCAGAGAGTTGAGTGTTGAGTCCGCGCAACGCCGTTTTCTACGATTTGCTCTATGGAACCTGCCGTGGAGCCACCAGCTAATCGAGCTAATGGAGACTTAATGAGGACCGTTCAACAACGTCGGCTGCGAGACAACATGACGCGAATATTAGCTCTTCGCCGAACTAACTACAGCATGAATGCCATCGGTGGGTTACCAGTGTTCGATTTTCACCTTTCACGATGGACGCTGCGTTTATTATCTTTATATTCAGTGTCATTGGGCTACTTTGAGCTTGGTGATATCACCTACCAATAAACAATAAGCCGAAAATAAACCAAATTAAATCTGAACAATTATGCCAAACGGGATACTTCGAGATATAAAATCATAACTTGAGTTAACCAGATATCATTTGACGACCTATTAGTTTCGTCTCATACGTGTCCTTATTTAAGTAATAAAACACAATTCATACATACATTTCAAATTTATTTTTATATGCAAGAATTATGTACAGTTTAAATATAACTAGTGGTTTAAATTTCCACGCACACCCTTTCGCTCTAGCTTTCATCTAAATGCATTCAGTTCATTTTACTACTAGCAATAATAAACGAAAATAGTGAAAATATTGATTGGCAACATAATGTTAATCATATCGTAAAATTTCGTTTTATTCCTCACTCGGAATATTGCAACTCTTCCTTCATACACCTAGTTCAGCAGTGAAAACACAAGTCAGAAAAAAAATCTCAACGATAGAATAGAAATTAACTAAAAACAAAGATTCAACTAGGATTTTACCACCGCAAACAAATAAATCCATCCTCACGCTGCCATACCATTCAACCGCTCACCAGCGAGCGGCTTATCTTGTTGGGTGTAGTCATATTGCGCATTTCGATCCTAGAAATTGATGTTTATGTCAACAAACATGTTGCGGCGCTCATTTTCATGTTTACTTACCTGATAGTTCTCGGTAGGCATGTGCTGTCCAACTTATATTCCTGTACCTTCAGCATCGCAAGGGTACGTAACGTTGGATGAAAGTCTAACACGTGCGTGTCGCTATAGTCGTATGTGGCTGGATCCGAGAGATGCGACGGGCTAAAGGAATGAAAACATTAACATTTCGTTGATCTTTTAAAAAAAAAACAAGTATCTTAACCGACCATGTGCCTCCGAATAAATACATTCGCTGGCCTATGACCAGACATGATTGTCGCCGACGAGCTCTAGGAGACTGGCCACGTGGGCGTGCTAATTTCCACACATATCGCACTGGATCGAAACAATAGAGATCATTGAAGTGTATATCCGAATTTCCGTTATAGCCACCGAAGATGTAAATTTTGTCATTGAATACAACTGAAATACAAGACGGGTTTGGTCATTTTGTTTATCTTACAAATTAAAGCTAGAAAGCTTACATGCTGAATGACTTCTTCTACCAAGTGGCTCTTCGCCTGTGGTATTTGGCATGTCCCATCGGGTCGTTCTGAGATCCAGGCAGACTATTTTCGGGCAGTAGATTTCTTCCTGTGAATGGTACGGACCCAATGCATCCCCCCGACCACCGAACACAAACATTTTATGATTCACTATGGTCGCAGAATGAAAGTCCCTGTACGACGGTGGATCACCTCTAGTATCAACATAGGTCCAGTGCATTGTTTGCAGATCCAAGTAGTGTACATCACACGAGAACTTGTCAATGATTTCTTCAAAGCCACCGAATATATACATTCGATTGCCATAAATGCATGCAGAATGGCCATCTCTCGCCCCAGGAACCCTTCCGGTAACGGCAGGTTTACTCCACTTCAAAGTCTTCGTGTCGAAACAAAACAGTATATCACAAACAATTTCATCGTTCCTCCCTCCCCAAATGTAAACTTTATGCTCAAACGCTACCGCTGTATGGCCATACCGTTGAAACGGAACATCCGGATACTTGCATGGCACTCCGTACTCATCTTTCATCGTCGGAGCTAAGGTCCACCGCATATTGTTGGTGTTTAGTATGTGCACATCGATGGCACATGTGGAACGATAGTCTTCTCCTGTACAGTAACCACCGAACGAATAAATGTAGTCTCCTACGGCCACCGAGGCATGATTGACCCGCCTGGGACCACCGTCAAGGTTGGTAATCCAGCGCATAGTTGCAGCACAATTTTCTACTCGACAGCACAAAATTTTCACGAAAAATGATTATCGTCGAAATTACTCTTGCTCAAAGCCCCATGATAAAAGAACACACACTAACACTCCCTTGGAGCGGCGCACTGATAAGGGTAGCACCTTCGATCGGCAATCACCAAATTACTGTTTAACACGATGTGCACTTGCAATTCTGGGTATGTAACAAAATTAATCCCTAGTATGGGGAATAGCGAAGCGTAGATCTCTTGTTGTAAACAATCGCCACCACCCAACGCAGAAAGGTTCACCGTAGGCTTCTATTGCGTACTGCTTGTTTTTGCGAAGTAAACCTAATTCATTCCAACTATTAGATTCTCGGTCGCAGATAGAAAATTCGGCTGCAATAGCAACCGAAATTAAAAACAAGAATTAAAATGACACAAACAGGAATAATATTTTTGCCTTCTCGCGATTGATGGGTTTTGATTGTTTTGAAAGGTTTCCAACTAATCACAGACACGACTGGTGACAGAAGATGGGGGGGTTCTTTTGGTGGAGGGAAGAGTGTGGGAGTTGGGTCTGGGGGGGGGGTGGGTCTCAGGGGGGGAACCTGGGTTTGGTTTTTTTACCCTTCTTACACCAAAAGAAGGGTATTAAGATCGCTTGAAAATTCGACTTTTTATCCGAGGCCCAGAGGGCCGAGTGTCATATACCATTCGACTCAGCTCGACGAACTGAGCACATGTCTGTGTGTGTGTGTGTGTGTGTGTGTGTGTGTGTGTGTGTGTGTGTGTGTGTGTGTGTGTGTGTGTGTGTGTGTGTGTGTGTGTGTGTGTGTGTGTGTGTGTGTATGTGTGTGTGTGCGTTACAAATAATGTCACATCGGTTTCTCAGCCATTTGTGAACCGATTTCAGTTCTGTTGACGGCAAATGAAAGCTACAACATTCCCATAGAACGCTATTGATTTTTTTTATTCGGACATTTCGTTACGAAGATATCAACGAAACAGTACTTGACGGCCTATTATAATAGTAATCAAACAGTGGTAGTCTCCGATTACATACTGAGCTATTTGTGTACCGATTTTAGTTTTGTTAGCGCCAAATTAAATTTATAAAATTTTTAAATAGTTGATCAAAATTTCATTAGGATTGGATAATCCTTCATGGAGATATGACCAAAACAATACCTGAGAGCATATAATTGCACATAATTCGTTGCAGTTCAAAACCGGAAAACACAATTCGCACTAATCGATCCTGTTTGCATTCTATAGTGTCGCATCTGTTACGTTTTATGACGCATGAGATAGTCAGAACTGACGGTTAAAAATTGTCTAATACTTCATTTTATATATTGAATATTTGAAACATAGTATATTTCTACAACTTCTCTTTTTACCCTTCTTACACCAAAAGAAGGGTATTAAGATCGCTTGAAAATTCGACTTTTTATCCGAGGCCCAGAGGGCCGAGAGTCATATACCATTCGACTCAGCTCGACGAACTGAGCACATGTCTGTGTGTATGTATGTGTGTGTGTGTATATGTGTGTGTATGTGTGTGTATGTGTGTGTATGTGTGTGTATGTGTGTGTGTGTGCGTTACAAATAATGCCACATCGGTTTCTCAGCCATTTGTGAACCGATTTCAGTTCTGTTGACGGCAAATGAAAGCTACAACATTCCCATAGAACGCTATTGATTTTTTTTTATTCGGACATTTCGTTACGAAGATATCAACGAAACAGTACTTGACGGCCTATTATAATAGTAATCAAACAGTTTAGTCTCCGATTACAAACTGAGATATTTGTGTACCGATTTTAGTTTTGTTAGCGCCCAATTGAAGTTATAAAATTTTCAAATAACTGGTCAAAATTTCATTAGGATTGGATAATCCTTCATGGAGATATGACCAAAACAATACCTGAGAGCACATAATTGTGAGATGAAAATATACTCGTTGCAGTTCAAAACCGAACAAGACCACTCACCCCAATCGATGCCGCTTGTTTTTCTATTGTTCTGCATCTGGTGCGTTGTATAGCAAATTCAGCGGACTAGCCACACTATGCGACTCTATAGAATTTAGAGTAGGATCGGTTGGCTCGAGTGGTCCGGTTTTGAACTGCAACGAGTATATTCGAAAATTACACAAAGTCTCCATTCACTATAACTACACAATTTTCAACGAACATTTACTTGTTAAGCATCTAGAATCCATATCGATAATCAAAATTGACGCTTAGGATTGTGTAATAATTCATTCTATGGACTGATTATATGAAATTTCTAATATTTATGTAATTTTTCCTTTTATATACCTAATATAAACAGGTCGTTAAAGACTATTAATGGCAATATTTTAATCACATCGATGAACAATACGTTCAGGATTGACATATAATTCATTTTATAAACTGAATGTATGACATATCGAATATTCCTGGTTCTTCCTGGAATTTCTGATGAAAATATGTATACAGTACCATTTTGGCCACATTTTAGTTCGTAATTCTGGTGAAGTGTAAGAAGGGTTCAGTCTCACCATCGGTGGATTAATTCAGGTTTTTATAGAGGAGCGGTGCGGGGGAGGATGATGATGACTTCCGAAGAGGGACGGGGGGTTCGGGGGGGGAGGAGATGGGTATTTTGCGGGGGGTGGGAGGGGGGAGGGAAGCCAGTACGAGGAAGGGTAGTTTTGTCAAATTGGATAAATATATAGCGGAGCCGTATTTGCTCAGATCATGTTACCCTCTAGTTTGGTGGGAGTCCAGCACCTAGTGTATCCCAAACTGCATCAGATGGCGATGAAAAAGTTATGCATTCCGGCGACGTCTGTACTTGGTGAGCGGATCTTTTCGAAAGCAGTGACAACTGGTTTGTGAGAAACGTAGTAGTTTAACGACGAAAAATATTTCTCAAATCATGTTAATCAATGTTAACCACACCTAAATGTAATTATGTTTTTTTTTCCTATTCTTTTTCTAATAAATCGAATATTTACATCTGAAAATTATACAATTATTAAAAAAAATCTCAATACGCTGATCGTAAAAAGCTAAATTCTACAAAAAAAATCAATTGAACGGTTCAGGAGAACTAATTCACTTCAATGAAGCGGAACTGTTCGGAGCCATTTTGCCCCCACCTCTAGTATTTACACAAAGAAACAACAGATGATGTTTGGTACTAACATTGTGTGTATGTATGTGTGTGTGTATGTATGTGCGTGTGTGTATGTGTGTGTGTGCGTTACAAATAATGTCACATCGGATTCTCAGCCATTTGTGAACCGATTTCAGTTCTGTTGACGGCAAATGAAAGCTACAACATTCCCATAGAACTCTATTGATTTTTTTTTATTCGGACATTTCGTTACGAAGATATGAACGAAACAGTACTTGACGGCCTGTTATAATAGTAATCAAACAGTTTAGTCTCCGATTACATACTGAGCTATTTGTGTGCCGATTTTAGTTTTTTAGCGCCAAATTAAACTTATAAAATCTTTAAATAACTGATCAAAATTTCGTTAGGATTGGATAATCCTTCATGGAGATATGACCAAAACAATACCTGAGAACACATAATTGCACATAATTCGTTGCAGTTCAAAACCGGAAAACACAATTCGCACTAATCGATCCTGTTTGCATTCTATAGTGTCGCATCTGTTACGTTTTATGACGCATGAGATAGTCAGAACTGACGGTAAAAATTGTCTAATACTTCATTTTATATATTGAATATTTGAAACATAGTATATTTCTACAACTTCCCTTTTTACCCTTCTTACATCAAAAGAAGGGTATTAAGATCGCTTGAAAACTCGACTTTATATCCGAGGCCCAGAGGGCCGAGTGTCATATACCATTCGACTCAGCTCGACGAACTGAGCACATGTCTGTGTGTATGTATGTTGTGTGTGTTGTGTGTGTGTGTGTGTGTGTGTGTGTGTGTGTGTGTGTGTGTGTGTGTGTGTGTGTGTGTGTGTGTGTATGTGTGTGTGTGTGCGTAACAAATAATGTCACATCGGTTTCTCAGCCATTTGTGAACCGATTTCAGTTCTGTTGACGGCAAATGAAAGCTACAACATTCCCATAGAACGCTATTGATTTTTTTTATGCGGACATTTCGTTACGAAGATATGAACGAAACAGTACTTGACGGCCTGTTATAATAGTAATCAAACAGTTTAGTCTCCGGTTACACACTGAGCTATTTGTGTACCGATTTTAGTTTTGTTAGCGCCAAATTAAACTTATAAAATCTTTAAATAACTGGTCAAAATTTCAAAATTCAAAATTTGGAGATATGACCAAAACAATACCTGAGAGCACATAATTGTAAGATGAAAATATACTCGTTGCAGTTCAAAACCGAACAAGACCACTCACCCCAATCGATGTCGCTTGCATTCTATTGTTCTGCATCTGGTGCGTTGTATAGCACATACAGCGGACTAGTCACAATATGCGACTCTATAGAATTAGAGCAGGATAGATTGGCTCGAGTGGTCCTGTTTTGAACTGCAACGAGTATTTTCGAAAATTACACAAAGTCTCCATTTACTATTTTCGACGAACATGTACTTATTAAGCATCTTGAATCCATATCGATTATCATAATTGATGCTCAGGATTGTCTAATAATTCATTCTATGAACTGATTATATGAAATTTCCAATATTTATGTAATTTCCCCTTTTATATAACTAACATAAACAGGTCGCTAAGCACTATTAATGGCAATATTTTAATCACATCGATGAACAATGCTTTCAGGATTGTCAAATAGTTCATTTTATAAACTGAAAATATGACATATCGAATATTCCTGAATTTTCCTGGAATTTCTGATGAGAATATGTATCCAATACCATATTGGCCACATTTGAGTTCGTAATTCTGGTGAAATGTAAGAAGGGTTCAGTCTCACCATCGGTGGATTAATTCGGGTTTTTGCTGATGATCTGGGTTCCAAATATATTATTTACTGTAAATTTATTTTTTTTTTTGGTGTTGGGGTTTTTTCGGGTTTTTTTTTTTTTTTTTTTGGCCCGGGTTCGGTGGGCAATCTTTTTTTTTTTTTTTTTTTTTTTTTCCTTAACGGGGATATAGGAAAAAAATTTTTTTTTTTTTTTTTTGGTGTGGGGGTGGTGTTTTTATTAATTTTTTTTTTTTTTTTTTTTCTTCATTTTTTTTTTTTTTTTCTTCTGGGGGGGTGTGTGTTTTTTTTTTTTTTTTTTTTTTTTGTGTGGGTGCGTTTTCTTAGCGATGGGTCGATATCCATCGAGGTGGCTTGATTCATTTTCGGTGGAAACGGTTTTGAATTTTCCCCTTGAGGGAGTGGTTGAAATTGATTCTTTTGATAATTACGTTGGTCGCCTTTAGGGGTGTTTTTGTGTCTATTAAATGATTTATTATATTTTTCAGGTATAGTGTTAGCATTGATTTCCTGTGATTTAAACTTGCACAAGAAGGCGTATGCGTCTTCAATGTCCTTCGGACGAGCCGCTTGGACATGTCCGAAATAGGTGCCTCTCAAGCCAGATATAAAAACAGCGAGACCATCTTCATCAATAAAAAGGTCAATCGCAGGCCAGTTTGCTTTATAAGCGGCATTCTGCTTTGCTAAAGTCTTTATGATCTGAATTAGTTCTTTTGACTTCTGATAGTTTTTGTGGATGTTCATGCCATCCGTCATCTTATGCTGCCATAACTAGCATTTATAACTCGACAATTCCTGTCGATCACTTAAAGCGTTAATTAGTGTGCTTTTAATGGTGTCAAAGTCCTGGGGATTTCCGGCATAGAATGTCTTTTGCTCTGCCTTCGATCTTGTTCGTCACGGTGGTGACGCACATTCTAAATAGTTGTGGGCTAACTGCTGCCTTAAAATAATCTAAGGTTTCTTCCGCAGTTGTTAGCCATGCATGTAATTGCTTTCTGTTGCCTTCAAAGTGTGGCAGAGATTTTATGGGGTCAGGAATTCTAAAGATGTCCTCTACCCTTTGGGTTGGAACTTGTACCGCTGGTTGTTCATCTTGCAGCGCTACCTCTAAATCTTGCAGCGCTACCTCTAAATTCCTGCCTTTGGTTGAGGTTAGCAATGTTGTCGTTAATACGACGTAGTTGTTCCATCATTTCAATCAAAGCTTGATCCATCTTTGTAGGTTCCGAAATGGACAAATTTGAGATCTGTGGAACAAGGTCGTTAAAAGGGATATGAAACAGTTCAGAGGAATCGTCCGACTCAATACTATCTTCGGTATCTGAAGCTTCAATGGTCTTGAATGTATTATTCAGCTGTTTTCGTGCCTGTTTAAGTGCCCTGCCGCTGGTGGACTTCAGCATTTAATTAAATCAAACGCTCAGCTGTACTCGGCTATTACAGCTGCTAATGTAGCTTATGCTTGCGAAACCTGATGCGTACCTGCTTGCTTTTTGATATTTTTTGCGAGAGAGGTGAGGGCAACGACTGACTGGGGTGTGTTGTTCTCGAAGGGGGTATAGAGTATTGCTGCTTTTTACTTGCCCGTTTGGGTGGCTTTCTAAAGCGCGTAATCAGATCGCTCTATCTAGTAGTGCAGAATCACAAATTTCTATGTAAACCGTTCAGCCTTTCTAGTAGTACTAAGTTGGTTTTATTTTGAATCGTTCGGTCTATCTAGTAGTGCCGGAAACGATTATAAGTAAACACTATCACTTTCACTTTGTAAAAAGATAAAATTTACTTACGTGTGTCCTTAGGTTCAGTTGAAGATGATGACGTTGTGCGGGGGGTCCTCAAATCCAACAACGGATGCAATCCTTCAGCTGTCGACGCTTACGCGGGAACCATTTTAGCAGAGTTTTCTTGTTCTCTACCGTTCCACTGTTTTTGAACACAAGTTTCTATTCTTCAACTTCACCGAACTGCTACAGCGCCAATAATGAGATCTGGTCTCAGAGATTCATAAAAAAAATATTTATTCACTAAACTCTTACACTAATTACATTCCACTGCTTAATTAACTTCAACTTAACTATGTCACGGATCGATTCTAAAAGAAGAGCGATCGACTGTTCGATCGCGGTTTGTAACCTAAACCTGCTGACGGGACATTTCTTGATGATGTGCTGGACGATGGACTTCGGCCAGGTGATGTGACTCCGTTAATCTGCTGATCTTGCGGGTTCGTTGGTATCGGCATGATGGCTATCACGTAATTGATGATGTGCTGGACGATGGACTTCGGCCAGGTAGTGTGACACCGTTAATCTGCTGATCTTGCGGGTTCGTTGGTATCGGCATGATGGCTATCACGTAATTATATAATATATATATAAAAGAAGATTTGGATATGTAAAACGAAAATACATGTACATGTTCCAAGCACTTGAAATTCTACATCCTGAATATTGAATATTATTATAAATAATATTCAATGATGATACGATTAAATAATACGATGTTATAATGAAATACAAAATTATATGCATATAATTATGAAAAGCAGCTACTTGCCTATTCAGTTCATGTGCTGTTAGATGATTGTAGCTCTAAAATGGCCAATATTCTTAAAATCTTTGATTTATTGTTGTATGTATGATCTATATTATAGGTTACCATTGAAGCATGGAAAATAAGTCCGACAGCATCTTCATTGTTAGACTTGACCAAGCTCTAATAACCACTGATTATCCTCATTATGCCATTGTATCATGCCTCCCATTTGGGAACGTCCATTAAGTATGTCACGCAAAAAGCGACTTTTTATAACCCCCCCCCCCCCCCCATGTCACGTTTTTAGTATGGACCTTCAATTTTTTTTTGTATGGATCGTCACGTTTTCCCAAACCCCCCCTCCCCCCTAACTGCGTGACATACTTAATGGACCTTCCCTTTTCCTGTAGTAGCATTAAATGTTTATATTAATGTAAGAGAAAAGTACTACCAACAATCAATAGGAAACTAGCGATTAAAACTGGTTCACTGTTGTAGAACCTCTTGGTCCCAAGTACAGCTTGAACCGTACACCTTGCAACACATTCTTGTGCTTTTCGGTACTAGAATCTTTGTTTTTGTTTTGATTGTTTTGGGTTATTTTGGCAGAATATTCGAGATCAGCTGTATTTACACAAAGAACCAACAGATGATTTTGGAACTAACATACATCTTCAATGCGTAAAACTGGTAACCCATTATAAAGCAATACCGGTGCCGGCCGTGCCCGAATGCTGGTCAAGTAGGGAATGGGAAGGAACATGTTGACATGATACTCGCTTTGAAGGAAACCGAGAAATCCTCTGCACTTCCACGAGAAATCACTGGGATTTTGGATAGTTGGGAAAAAGTTAGCAGCAGGGTTCGTTTTGTTTAACGATACGCTGAAAGTATGTAGCACTTTCCACCAAAAGCAATGGACCGCTCCAATGTGACTGAAAAGAGACAAGCACAACGAAAAACACAACTAAACAAAATAGATACAATACATTAGAGATTGTCTTCAAAATTTGGTAGAAATAAATTATTGGTTGCCTGTCTCCTAAAAACATGTAGCAAGTATTAGCAAGCATCCGAAAAAAATCCTCACAGCAGGGCCGTGAACAAGACAGCTTCGATAAGGTGCCTTCACCGGCTCCTCCCCGCCTTCGGTTAGTCGCTGTTGCCATTCTCAAAACGCATCACATACCCTCATCACCAGCAGCAGTTCTGCAACATCGTTAAAAAAAATAAATCACTGCCACTGGTGCCTCTGCTGCGGCAACCAGCTTGGGCCAAACAAATTAACCGCTCACTTCTAGTGAGATTGATCTTTATCACTCGCTGGCGATGGTGCTTCGAGCAAATCAAAACAAAACAAGCGAGCAGCCGCACCTCGAAACTCAAGCACTGATCTCACTCTCTACAACTTCAAGCTGAGTCACTTCCCTACACAAACACAATCATATGCTTTTATCACTTCACGTTTGTGTTGAGACACTCCGGGATTCTTCTCGGGCCTTTGAGTTGGTGTGCTGTTTCGATCTCCAACCAAGCACACTAACACACCTAGATAACAAAAAACACGTTACTCTCACGAAAGGAAACCCGTCGTCGTCGGACGAAAAAAAAAGAACCCGGTGAGCAACCTTTGGATACGAAATTTCCACCGTAAATCGATCGGGAATGCACTATTTTTCCACTAAAGCAAGCAGAACACGTTAAGCTAAACTTTTGATACACTTTGGATATCAATTTTGATCGAAAATACGTCAATTTCTGCGAAAATAGTTGCGAGCGAACCAACATCAACACCGACCGTGCCGAGTTCTTTCGTGTCTCCAATGCCAATAACGGAAAGTTATATAAACACAAAAACCCGAATTAATCCACCGATGGTGAGACTGAACCCTTCTAACACTTCACCAGAATTACGAACTCAAATGTGGCCAATATGGTACTGGATACATATTCTCATCAGAAATTTCAGGAAAATTCAGGAATATTCGATATGTCATATTTTCAGTTTATAAAATGAACTATTTGACAATCCTGAAAGCATTGTTCATCGATGTGATTAAAATATTGCCATTAATAGTGCTTAGCGACCTGTTTATGTAAGTTATATAAAAGGGGAAATTACATAAATATTGGAAATTTCATATAATCAGTCCATACAATGAATTATTAGACAATCCTGAGCGTCAATTATGATAATCGATATGGATTCAAGATGCTTAATAAGTACATGTTCGTTGAAAATAGTAAATGGAGACTTTGTGTAACTTTCAAAAATACTCGTTGCAGTTCAAAACCGGACCACTCGAGCCAATCTATCCTGCTCTAATTCTATAGAGTCGCATAGTGTGACTAGTCCGCTGTATGTGCTATACAACGCACCAGATGCAGAACAATAGAATGCAAGCGACATCGATTGGGGTGAGTGGTCTTGTTCGGTTTTGAACTGCAACGAGTATATTTTCATCTTACAATTATGTGCTCGCAGGTATTGTTTTGGTCATATCTCCAAATTTTGAATATTGAAATTTTGATCAGTTATTTAAAGATTTTATAAGTTTAATTTGGCGCTAACAAAACTAAAATCGGTACACAAATAGCTCAGTATGTAACCGGAGACTAAACTGTTTGATTACTATTATAACAGGCCGTCAAGTACTGTTTCGTTCATACCTTCGTAACGAAATGTCCGAATAAAAAAAAATCAATAGCGTTCTATGGGAATGTTGTAGCTTTCATTTGCCGTCAACAGAACTGAAATCGGTTCACAAATGGCTGAGAAATCGATGTGACATTATTTGTAACGCACACACACACACACACACAACACACACACACACACACACACACACACACACACACACACACACACACACACACACACACACACACACACACACACACACACACACACACACACACACACACACACACACACACACACACACACACACACACACACACACACATACATACATACATACATACATACACACAGACATGTGCTCAGTTCGTCTAGCTGAGTCGAATGGTATATGACACTCGGCCCTCTGGGCCTCGGATATAAAGTCGAGTTTTCAAGCGATCTTAATACCCTTCTTTTGGTGTAAGAAGGGTAAAAAGGGAAGTTGTAGAAATATACTATGTTTCAAATATTCAATATATAAAATGAAGTATTAGACAATTTTTACCGTCAGTTCTGACTATCTCATGCGTCATAAAACGTAACAGATGCGACACTATAAAACGCAAACAGGATCGATTAGTGCGAATTGTGTTTTCCGGTTTTGTACTGCAACGAATTATGTGCAATTATGTGCTCTCAGGTATTCTTTTGGTCATATCTCCATGAAGGATTATCCAATCCTAATGAAATTTTGATCAGTTATTTAAAGATTTTATAAGTTTAATTTGGGGCTAAAAAACTAAAATCGGTACACAAATAGCTCAGTATGTAATCGGAGACTAAACTGTTTGATTACTATTATAACAGGCCGTCAAGTACTGTTTCGTTCATATCTTCGTAACGAAATGTCCGAATAAAAAAAAATCAATAGAGTTCTATGGGAATGTTGTAGCTTTCATTTGCCGTCAACAGAACTGAAATCGGTTCACAAATGGCTGAGAAACCGATGTGACATTATTTGTAACGCACACACACACATACACACACATACATACACACAGACATGTGAGCTTCCACTTAACGCAAATATTTTCTGGCCACGGCTGTTTTAGACAATAGCTGCATAAATATGGGCATGCACAGTCCTCCGCATGCAATGAGTGCGCGGGAGTCGAAGAAACTGCAGAACATGTGTTTTTCGCATGTCCTCGCTTCGACGGCGCGAGATCCGGCATGATGGCCGTATGCGGTCGTGACACGACTCCGGATAACTTGGTCCAGAGGATGTGTCAAGACCGGGACGTCTGGGACGCGGTATGCGTAGCAGCCTCCCAGATCGTCCTTGATCTCCAACAAAAATGGCGAAACGACCAAAGGCAGGTCGCAGGGACCACCTAACTACTAAAGCCCAAAGTAGTTAGACATAGTGGGTGCTTAACAAGCACAATAGCCCCCTCCCCGAAGTAATACCGAAAGGTGGTTCCGGGGAGGGACCAGGGATAAAGGCACGGGTGGGTTTTTAGTGGGTCGAGGAGTTGGCACCCTCATCCCCACACCCTGAGTTCTTCAGGTGTCTGGTTGCAGATTTTCCATCCCGTCTAAAAAAAAAAAAAAAATCGAGTTTTCAAGCGATCTTAATACCCTTCTTTTGGTGTAAGAAGGGTAAAAAGGGAAATTTCTTCAAAAAAAAATCATTATCGTTGTGTATGACACACGACCGGTTGACTTAGACTACGTTAAACCGTCTGATTAGTTTCTTTAGTTTAGTAGTGGAACATTGCAACACAAGTACTGTTCTAATGGGACGTTGGGTTAGCCAAAGTAAAGACTCGAACGCAGTGATGACGGAAGCGGAACGGTGACGGCAGCGGAAGAGCCGAATCTGACTAAACCTGCTTTTCGGATAGAAAACTGATTAGATCCAAGTTGATTCCAACTGGAAATATCAACGTCATTTGCGACAACTGTTAAACTTGCCGTTTCCGTTCCGTTTCCGTCCAAATTGCGTTTGGGCCTTAATTGAGTAAGTATCTTAGAGCATTCGCTTGATTCGCTTCTTAGAAATTATTTGGCGACTTCTTAGAAATTATTTGAAAAGGGACGTTTGATTTAAATGTTGGTACAATGAAAGGCATTGGTTGTGATGGCTGTTGTGATTATGTTGATATGATAGACCAGCTGAATACCATTATCCTTATCGCGTTATAGATTGTTCAGATTCTGTGTGGGAATTCAAGGTCAATAATTAATGATATTTTTCATAGTTGACAGTCGTGAAAATCTCCAACTGATTGAAGCAAAAATCTCGAAAATCTATCGAAAAATGATAAAGCTATTAGCGTGCAAACTGTTTCAGTTACTTTCAATTTTTCATTTGACCCCTACCCTTGCCGTAAGGCGTAGTCTGATCAAAAAGCGTGGGTGTGGTCCTAATATATCATTAGACCAGTATTAGATAGTAATTATGTTAAAAAATTCTTTTGTACACACTTTAGAAAGCATTTGGTGGAATGATACTTCGGAATATCATGTTCGAGAATCAAAACGTTGTCCGTGATAATGAATTTCTTGATATTTACCGGAACGCAACATTCTTTATAATTTTTCAACACCGATGGATGAATATGTACACAAAATATATTCATCTTTTATTTGTAAATTTTTAAATATTTGAGTAAATAAAATGGTAATCGTAAAAACCTTTAGGTTGGTGCAAGAATCTCAAAATTAAATCAATCAAGAAACGATCGAATTATTAGCGCCCGGTTTCAATTTTTAAATTTTAAATTGTAAACAATGCTCAAGGTATTCAACGAAGAGAAAACTAAAATATTATAGCCACCGCTGTCTGCCAATTGGTAGGAACTTGGAAAGTAATTTTAGATCAATTCAAATCACACAAACTCTCTCGAAATTGGATTCGTCGTCCTGAAAAGGACGGATTCGAAATGGTCCGCATTTGAATTAAAACTTTCTCGGTCTTTTGATGAAGCAGGTTATTTCAGCCGTTTCACGTTGCACCTTACCAAAAGATGGCTAGCACCAAGATCACACACACCAAGCAGCTTTTTTTTTCTTTGCTGGCATCTGGTTCAGACCTATCGATCCATAAAGCCCAGGGACCTGGCAACCCTATCCTATTTACTAGCGTTTGACAGTATGCAACATATCACGGGCCTTATTTGAATAAGGCACATCTGACGTTTGTTACTATGGGTAGGAACGCCAGCATTGTTTATAAATAATGCATTTTTTGACATTTGATCGTCAGAGATGTTGGCTACAGGAAAATTGCTGTCCGCCAGGTCCCTGATAAAGCCAAGTCTTGTGAACGAATAGTGTTGCCAAAGGCATCAAATTAAGACGGATCGCGGATTTTGTTTCACCTTTAGTATTATAGTTGTATTATGACTAGCGTTATGATTGCTTTTAAACTCTGTTAATAAACAATGGTAAATAAAAAGTACTTATTTTTTAACTTTCAAACATTCTTTCCAGTTGTTTTTAAGTACTGAGCTATTGCTCTGTAATCTATTCTACCTTTTTTTCCTAGGATCTTTTGGATGGGGATTTTATTTAACAATATCAAAAATGTGGATCTAATTGAAGTAAACTTTGGACAGTCATAAAGCAAATGTGTAATGTCTTCTGTTACCGAGCATTCGTCACAACGGTCTTTCGGAATTATGTTCCATTTTGCTAAATTATCTTTTGTTGCGTTGTGTCCGGATCTGATGCGAGATAACATGATTGTGTCTAAAGTTCCCAAGTGCATGTTTTGGAACCACGGTTTTAGTGAAATATGTTTTCCATGTTCGAAGTGTAATTTACCTTTATCCACGGAAGCCAGAGTGTATTGGTCTTGCCATATATTTATAGTTTCCTTTTTAAGAATATTTATTAAGTCTTGTAATGTAAAATTAGTCTGTTCAATTGTGTTACGAGTGGTTCTGGCCGCATTATCCACTCTGTCATTACCGACTAAGTCAATGTGGCCTTGAATCCATTGTACATAATTTTTTCTATATTTGAATCCTTTGCTGAATTTAACAAATGTTTGATTAAGTAGTTGTCGGTTTCACTGGGATTTTTCAGTAGTGTGCAAGCGCTTTGGGAATCCGAAAAAATGGTTATTTCTGTAATATTCTTGGTTTGTGCATACTCTATTGCTTTGACTATTGCTACTATTTCTGTGTTCATAATTGAAAAACCTATTTTAAATCTATAGCTGAAGGACATTTTTTCTACTGGATCATAAATGCCTAAACCAGGAATGGAATTTAACAATGAGCCATCCGTGTATAGGTGGTAAGTGTTCTTATATTTTGTTTTTATTAATTCAGTAACAATCTGTCTCTGAATTCATATGTATAGATTTGCTTTTTTCAAGTTTTCAATTGAATCTCTTACTATGATTTTAGTTTCTATGGTTGATGAATTGGTAAATTTCATGTTACTAGTTAGTTGAGCATGATGAAAATTATTTATTTATTTATTTATTTATTTATTTCGTCAAACCAACGTAGACTATTACATTTACATATAATTTTCTCCTATTTTTTTTAATTCCCTTATGCTATAGTACATTCAGATTAGATAAAAGAAAAAAAAATATGTATATAAAAAAAACTAAGGTTAAGTAGACAGTGCTTTCATAAAATTTTATTAGATTGTGTTGTTTCGTATGGTGTTTAAATATTTCTTCAAGTTATGCCTCAACATAGTTAAGTCAATAGTTTCGCAGTGTTGATTATATGTGGTCATAATTTGATTTAATGGCCCATATTTGGCATAGTTTGTCCGATAATGATACGTTATGAATAAGTTCCTACTTCTAAGTTGACGAGAAGGAATATAGAAGTTGAGTTTTGATAAAATTTTAGTTGAATCAATTCGCTGCGAAACGATATCGTTAACAAATGAAACCATTGCAAATTCACGACGCTGCGTCAGTGTTTGTATATTGATAAGCATGCAGCGCGCTTCATAAGATGGGAGAGGAAATGTTGTCCACCCTTATTTCCTAAGAGCATATAATAGAAATTGTTTTTGAACGGATTCTATTCGGCCAATATGCGTTTTATGAAATGGGGACCAGACCCTACTGCAGTATTCCAGAATAGACCTAACATAAGCAACATATAATGTTTTTATTGTGTAGGGATCAACAAAATTGAGACGGAATTGCATCCGTGGGCGGTCAATCATGCTCATGCTCATGCTCATGTAGGGATCAACAAAATTGAGGCTGAAGCGTTTTATAAAGCCTAGCATATTATTTGCCTTATGTATAATTGTATAATAATGATCATTGAAATCACTCCTGAATCTCTAACTTTTTCACTATTTTAACAACTTGATTTCCTAATAAGATTAATATATTTGGTGTGTTTCGCTTTCTGCTGAATGATATTAAATTACACTTTTTTATGTTTAGTTCCAGTAGGCTTTTCGAGCACCATGTGTGGAATATATGTATTTCTTTCTGGAATATGTTGATGTTCTCCTGATTTTTTATATCCAAGAATGGTTTCATGTCGTCGGCATAAATAAGCATTTTTATTGTTTTCAGAATTAAGGAAATATCGTTTACATATAGAATAAAAAGCAGTGGTCATTGATAATTGCTTCAAAAAGCTTTGGAATGCAAGAGATAATGGCTATACCACGATAATTACGTATGTCAGATTTACGGCCAGATTCAAAGACAGGCACTAAGAATGAGCTTTTCCATATTTTAGGAAAGTTTGCAGATTCCAATGACATATTGAAAAGCCAAAATAAAGGAGCAGTTAGCTCTGTTGCGAGATTTTTCATAAATATTGGAGGAATTCCATCAGGTCCGGGTCCTTTTGAGGCATCTAAAGTCCTTAAAGCAAACAAAATGTATTGTACTTGGATTTGATTGACTCCAATATCCCTTGAAAATTCTGGATGAAATGCAAAATAATCGCGGTCGCGATCATTTTCTGAAAATGTCGTATAAATTTCTTGAAAAAAAAATTGCAAACAGATCAAAATTTTTTTCTGAGCTATCCCCGACACTTTCGTCAAGTTGCATTATTGAAGGAAAGTTGTCTGATTTTAATTTAGTTTTTACGTAATTAAAGAAGTTCTTTGGACAAGACTTAATTTCAGATTCAGTTTTTGCATTATATTCTGCAAATGCATTACTGATAGCTAAATTAAGTTGATCGCATACAGGGGATGATCAACAAGGAGAAGACTAGCAAAATTTTGTCCAGATTCAAAGTGATACAGTTCGGTGAATAATAAACCGATTTTGATAAAAATAGAAGCGTTCGACGGGGAATTTATTCTAGTTTTAGCATGTTTAATCAAAATTTGATTTGACTTCCGGACACCGGAGATATCATGGATACTTTGAGGTTATGTCAAATGTGCTAATTTTCTGCAGCTCGTTATTTTTTATGTTACTTGAAAATCGGAAATATTATATTTTTCTCAGAAACTAGAATTCATAACAAGTCTGTCAGTGGTTAAAGATTGTGAATGTAGTTGTAAAATGTGGTTTGTAAAATCATGAAGTTTGATGTGTTGCTAGCCAGGTCGGACATCGTTCTAAATCCAGCCACTTCCCTGGGGGAACCCGGATCCCGGAGCGTCACCAGGTCTGACCAATGTGACCGAAAACTCTCAGGTTGAGCACCAGTAATCTTGATTTGTAAAATCATGAAGTTTGATGTGTCGCAATCCATAGTTTGGAATCGTTCTATATCTCGCCAATTCCCCGGGGGAACCCGGAATCCGCAACGTCACCAGGTGTGGCCAATGTGACCGAATACTCTCAGGTTGACCACCAGCGGTATTGTTTTGTAAAATCATGAAGTTTGATGTGTCGCAAGCCAGGGTTTGACATCATTCGAAATCTGGCTACTTCCCTGGGGGAACCCGGAATCCGGAACGTCACCAGGTGTGGCCAATGTGAAAGAATACTCTCAGGTTGACCACCAGCGGTATTGTTTTGTAAAATCATGAAGTTTGATGTGTCGCAAGCCAGGGTTTGACATCATTCGAAATCTGGCTACTTCCCTGGGGGAACCCGGAAGCCGGAACGTCACCAGGTGTGGCCAATGTGAAAGAATACTCTCAGGTTGACTACCATTGGTATTGGTTTGTAAAATCATGAAGTTTGATGTGTCGCAAGCCAGGTTTGATACAGTTCTAACTCTGGCCATTACACTGGTAGGGTACTTCCTTCACGATTCCCGATAATGAATCCGGAACTACGGAAAATAACGAAATGTCCGCTACTTTTCCAAAAACTAGGATAAATTTGTGCTCGTATGGAAAAAGTTGCATCTAATTTGGTTAAGGGTACGCAGAGTTACAGATAAATTAAAAAGGAGTTTTTCAACATAAGAAGTGTCAGGCAATTGGGTAAAAAACTACATTTTACGGAAATAGCCATATCTCGGTTGTTTATCGGCCGATTCACGATCTTTAATCACTTGCAGACTTGTTATGAGTTCTAGTTTCTGAGAAAAATATAATATTACCGATTTTCAAGTAACATAAAAATAACGAGCTGCAGAAAATTAGCACATTTGACATAACCTCAAAGTATCCGTGATATCTCCGGTACCCGGAAGTCAAATCAAATTTTGATTAATTATGCTAAAACTAGAATAAATTTTCCGTCGAACGCTTCTAATTTCATCAAAATCAATTAATTATTCACCGAACTGTATCACTTTGAATCTGGACAAAATTTTGCTAGTCTTCTCCTTTTTGATCATCTCCTGTTTTTCCAAATAGTTTGCTAAATCTCCCCTGCTGTTATATTTTTTGTATATTTTATGAGCTTTTTGTTTTTGGGTTGTAAGATTTTTTTTGTGTCTGTTGTACCAGACTGGATTCCTTGTGTTTCTGAGACGTCGTTTTTTCTTTACAGGAATTTCTTCGGAACTAATTTCCAATTAAAATTTTCAGAAGATATCTACAGCAGTCTCGATATTTCCTTCATTCCTAAGAATTGTTTGCCAGTTGACACTGTTTTACCCAAGTTTAATAGTTTCGTAGTTGGCGGATCTGTATTCAAAGACTTCCTCGTATTCACAGTTGTTGGGTCTCTGATGTTCATGCATGAACAGAGAATATTCGATTGCTGTGTGAAACGCTTCGTTTTTCCACAAGGGAGTCAATGATTCGGTCACACAGAAATCTTGATAAATATTAGTTAACAAAAAGTCCAAATAGCGGTTTTGTTGATTTTTTATGTCATTGATTTGGTTAAGACCCAAAGTGGCAATTTTGTCAAAAATGAACTGTAATGTTTCATTATCCCCAATGACTGGGAGTAGGATGCATTCATTCTCACAGTCTGGAATAAAGTCGGCATGGCGTTGATTGAAGTCGCCATAGATGTGAGCTTTAACCTCAGGAGGAAGTTCAGATAAAATTTGTTCAGCAATTTGGAAGAAGGCTTCATAAGCATTTTTATAAGCATGGTCTGGTGGAAAATACACAGAGGCAAATACGTGTGTTTCACCTGCTATGTGTGATTTCACCCAAACATGCTCAAATTCATTAAATTTTGATGTGCTGATAATTTCTGAGTTATAATTGGCCGAAATGGCAATGAGAACTCCGCCGCCTGACTTCTTCTGAGACGTGTGAAAATTCCTGTCGGCTCTGAATACATTGAACGCACTTCCAAAAATTTCTTCACTACGTACGCTTTCGTCCCAGCTTCTTTCAGTTGCCAGGATAACAAAAAATGAAGAGCTTAATATATTTTTGTAAATATCCTTCATTTTGACTGGGCTTTTCATGCGATTAAAATTTTGACAGTAAATCAAAATTTCAGTCGCCTTCTGTCTATGTGAAGAAATTGTTGGAGGTACGTTGTTTAATAATAAAAATTCATTGTTTACCTCTTTTGAGAGAACGTCGTTAATTTCTACTTCCAACGAAGGCGTCATTATTTGCGAAAACGGGCAGCAGAAGAAATTGAATGAAATTTGTTGGTACTATCACGTTTTTGCTGAAGCCGGTGTGTTCGTTCGCTGGACAGAAATCGCTGGTAAGATTTCAGATCGGCTGCTGCTTCAACTGTATTCAGACCATATTCCTGATGAACTTCTGCGAAGATGCGTTGTAAATGGTCTGGAGCCATTGGCAAGCCTTCAGATGCTAGCAACATTTTGATGCTTGTTGGTGTCATCCCTTCTATGCAAACTGTTGCAGGCTGGTCCTTCAGATAAGCTAGGTACAGACGGACGATTTTCATAATTTTGGGTCGCTCGTCACCATCAACTGATTGTTGCGTCATGCTTACGATGGGTGGGCGCATTAGGTCAAGCGACCAGCCAGGTGTTGAATTCGCTTCCTAACGTGTTGACGGAGCGATATTTACCGTTCGCGGCGCATCAATTAGGAGTGAAGGGTGTTCATTTTCAGCTAGCTTGTCGATTCGATATGGGTTGATGGTTTCGCCTTTCTGAAAGTTGATAAATTTTGGTCCATTTTCCATGTTGGGTGGCTGAGAGAATTGCACACGTGCAGCAGCTAGAAGATCTTTGTCCAAAGGTAATACCGTAGGAGCGCGTGTGAAATTGAGTTGTGTCTTTGGTGTGACTCCAGTATTATTGTTGTTGTTGTTGTTGTTGTTGTTGTTGTTGTTGTTGTTGTTGTTGTTGTTGTTGTTGTTGTTGTTGTTGTTGTTGTTGTTGTTGTTGTTGTTGTTGTTGTTGTTGTTGTTGTTGTTGTTGTTGTTGTTGTTGTTGTTGTTGTTGTTGTTGTTGTTGTTGTTGTTGTTGTTGTTGTTGTTGTTGTTGTTGTTGTTGTTGTTGTTGTTGTTGTTGTTGTTGTTGTTGTTGTTGTTGTTGTTGTTGTTGTTGTTGTTGTTGTTGTTGTTGTTGTTGTTGTTGTTGTTGTTGTTGTTGTTGTTGTTGTTGTTGTTGTTGTTGTTGTTGTTGTTGTTGTTGTTGTTGTTGTTGTTGTTGTTGTTGTTGTTGTTGTTGTTGTTGTTGTTGTTGTTGTTGTTGTTGTTGTTGTTGTTGTTGTTGTTGTTGTTGTTGTTGTTGTTGTTGTTGTTGTTGTTGTTGTTGTTGTTGTTGTTGTTGTTGTTGTTGTTGTTGTTGTTGTTGTTGTTGTTGTTGTTGTTGTTGTTGTTGTTGTTGTTGTTGTTGTTGTTGTTGTTGTTGTTGTTGTTGTTGTTGTTGTTGTTGTTGTTGTTGTTGTTGTTGTTGTTGTTGTTGTTGTTGTTGTTGTTGTTGTTGTTGTTGTTGTTGTTGTTGTTGTTGTTGTTGTTGTTGTTGTTGTTGTTGTTGTTGTTGTTGTTGTTGTTGTTGTTGTTGTTGTTGTTGTTGTTGTTGTTGTTGTTGTTGTTGTTGTTGTTGTTGTTGTTGTTGTTGTTGTTGTTGTTGTTGTTGTTGTTGTTGTTGTTGTTGTTGTTGTTGTTGTTGTTGTTGTTGTTGTTGTTGTTGTTGTTGTTGTTGTTGTTGTTGTTGTTGTTGTTGTTGTTGTTGTTGTTGTTGTTGTTGTTGTTGTTGTTGTTGTTGTTGTTGTTGTTGTTGTTGTTGTTGTTGTTGTTGTTGTTGTTGTTGTTGTTGTTGTTGTTGTTGTTGTTGTTGTTGTTGTTGTTGTTGTTGTTGTTGTTGTTGTTGTTGTTGTTGTTGTTGTTGTTGTTGTTGTTGTTGTTGTTGTTGTTGTTGTTGTTGTTGTTGTTGTTGTTGTTGTTGTTGTTGTTGTTGTTGTTGTTGTTGTTGTTGTTGTTGTTGTTGTTGTTGTTGTCGTTGTTGTTATTATGGTTGCTGTTTTTGTTTTTATTGTTATTCTGCGGGTGATAATGAGAGTAATATTCCTTTCGTTGCTTTCGCCTACGTTGTAGAAAAGGTTGTATGTCTAGGTAGATAATTTAGTTGCATTGGGGGCGACCCCGGTGTAGTGGTTAACATCCATACCTCTCACGCCAAAGTCACGAGTTCCAATCTCACCCCCGGACAAGTTACGAAATTACCCAAAAAGAGGCATTTGAGTGACTACGGCGGAAAATCAACCAGCCCAAAGCTGAAAATCACAATAATCAAGAAACAAAAAGAAAAAAAAAATTTAGTTGCATTAATTCTGACAAAATTTTGAGGATTGGGCTGTTATTATAAAAAAGTGTTTTAGCTATTTCCTTTAACGCAAGTATTTCTGCTCTTAGTTTTAGTGGAATTTCTCCAGATTCAAATAGTACTATATGGTTTGGGGTGGAACTCAGTAATCTCATGGATGTTCTTAGTGCTAGTAGATGGACCGTATCTAGTTTTGCAAAGTTTGTTTTAGCTGCAGCTGCTACTATTGTGATTTCATATTCTAGGTGTGGCTTAGCTATTGCTTTAGTAATTTTCAACATTTGTTCAGGATGTACTCTACTGCGTTTCTTTGATATCATTTTAAGTATATTTATTTTACGTTTGGCTTTTGTGCATGCCGGTTCGATGTGATTTTTGAATAATAATTTATGGTCTATAATAATTCCTAGATATCTGTGATTTTTTTTATTGCAATTGGTCTATTGTTAATTTGAATTGCAATGTTTGGGTTGAATTTGTTATTGAAAATTATCGAGGCTGACTTCTGTGGATTTAATTTGAAGCCTAATTTGTTGAGTTCTATTTCTATTTTTGAGAGAACAGCATTCGATTTGCTGGCCGCATTCGCCACACTAAATCTTTTAACTATTACTGTAAAGTCATCTGCCAATTGTATAAGTGTGTCATCTTCCTGTAATATTTTGTGCACAACTTTTGTATAGAGGTTGAACAACCAGAGGTGATATTGGGCACCCTTGTGGGAGCCAACTGTTAGTTATGTTGGTAATCTCAGTGCCATCAATTAGCCTTAAAAATTTTTTTCCTTTTTTTTAGGTAATGAAATATCCAATTTTCAATGTGATTGGGAATGTTTTCTGTTTGAAGCGTTTGTAACAGCATCTTTATGTTTACGTTGTCGAAAGCTTTCGTTAAGTCGAGAAATGTAGAAATCAGAACCAAACCTTCTTTCTTTGATTGCTGAACCATTGAAACTAGATAGTTGACACAATTGATTGCAGATGTTGATGAATTGATTGGTAGGACGTTGTTATTTATTATGTATTCTGTTAATTCTTTTTTGACTGTACAGTTTATTAGTTCCAACGGAACGTTCATAATCGCTAACGGCCTGTATGATTTATAGTCATTCGGATCTCTATCTGCCTTAAGTATAGGCACTATTTAAATGGATCTCCATTCTCCAGGAATGTTTCCCGAATTGAGAACGTCATTTAGTAGTTCGGTTAATCTTATCTGTAAGTTCAAATTCATTCGTTTTAAGATGTAAAAGGAGAGAAGATCTGGTCCAGGTGTTGAATGATCTTTTTTGAGTATATAATTTTTCGAATGTCTTTGAAGCATATTTTTGTGTTTTGGTTAGTTGTAAAAGGTTTATAGTGGAAATCTGATGATATTGATGGAAAATTTTGTTCCATGAACTGGATTGCTAAACGATGATCACTCAGAAGCATTAAATTATTTTTAGTTGGATGTCTCCCTCCTATCATCCTAACTTTGTTCCACAGCTCTTTTTGGGGAATATCTGAATTTATGGAATTAATGAGCATTTTCCAACATTCTCTTTTTTCTCTTCTTTTTTTTCTTTTTGGGATTGCTTTGGCATTTTTGAATTGCTTTAGATTTTCAAAAGTTTGATTTTTTTAAAACTCAGACAGTTTAGCGTTTTAAGTTATTAATAATCCCTCTGTTTCTTCAGTCCACCAGGGTTTTGGTGTTCTCTTGAGTTTTTTTTACATCAATTATGTACGTTGATGCTTTCATTTGTTCTGTAATTATTGGAGAAAATTCTTCATCTGAGAGGATCATTTGAGGTTATATAGAATTATTTGTTTCTATTGCTTGGTTTTTGTTTGGGAATTATTCTGGTGTGTTGTTTTTGTAAACTGAATTATCTATTTCTATTTTGATGATCTAATGATTACTAAAGAAGTCATCAGTCAGTACCATCCATTCTGATTTACAAGCTAATGTTGGTGAAACAAAAGAGAGATCTATTGCTGAGGGTATTGTGTCGGGCGGTTTAATTAGTGTACTCGTTCCATCATTTAATAAAACGTAATTTGTACTTTCCAGCATATGCTCGAAAAGTTCCCCTCTTGGACAGTTTGGGTGAAGTGGATTCCATAGTTTGTTGTGAGCATTAAAATCGCCTGCCAGCATTATGAGTTTGTTTTGTTGTTCCATTGTATCTAATAGTTTTAATAAAGGGTTTTTAATGTCATTGTTGTTTATAGGTAATGGTGGTATATATATTGATAGTGATTTTGGGGATGGTGTTCAAGGTTTTTTATTGCTATTGCTTCTATCGGGTCTATTGAAGGTAGTTTAAATTCTTTTATTGCTATTTCATTTCTAATAAGGAAACCTACTCCTCCATAACCAGTTAATCTCGCTTTCTTGTAGAAATTATAACCTGTTAATATGAAATTTTCTTCTGACCTCAGCCATATTTCGCTTAATATTGCTATATCGACTGCTTCTTTTTCTAGGAAATTTTTGATCAGTTCCCGCGTATCCACTGGTCTTATGCTTGTAACATTGTTCTGTATTATTTTTAGTTTTCTAAGTTTAGTCTGATCCATTCTATTTATGTGTTTTAGATCATTTTTGATTGTGTATCGTAGTTAATTTCCGGGTTTATTATGGATTGTTATTGGTTACTTATATTTATTAAAAGGAGATCTTGTTCTGTTGTTTCTGTGTTATCTGTGTTTTTAAGAATGATGTTTTGACTATTCCTGTCAATTTCAGTTGTACTATTAATTCCTGTTTTATTTGATGTATGATTTTTTCCATCTCTGTAGTTTTAAAAGGATTGTCACTAAAAATATGTGGCTCTTCTTCATACTTGTCAGCTTGTGGAAATTTATTTTGTTGTGTGATGATCTTCGTATCTCTCGTTAGTCTTCCTCGCGTTTGGTTTTCGTTATTAATTGTGTTCTTCCAACTTTGTTTGTAACAGTTCACTGCATCACTGTCGTTACTGTTCCTATTCAGTTTGTCTTCAATCACCTCTCGTTCTGGCAGACTTGGGAAGTCCCTGATCAAATCGAATCTACTCTGTACTGACTTTTGCTTCTTCGGATATTTCTGCTATGCCTCAAAGTAAGATATTTTTGCCATTGTCATTGCCATTTCTTCTTTTATCTTGTCTTGCCTTTCTCTCTCGGGATAGTTCCTATCTGATGCCTTATGGGCTCCTCCACAGTTTATGCATTCCATTGTTGTAGAATTGCAATTCTTCTCGCCATGTTCTAATCCACAAATGCAGCATTTCACAGTATTTGCTTTACATGTCTTCTGTGAATGGCCATACCTCCAAAATTTGAAGCATATTATCAAAAGAAAGATATATGGTTCACACCAAGCAGTTATTCCATAAATTTCAACGGATCTTGGTAGATACTGACCCTTTGCATATACTTTAATCGAAAATGTTGGGATTATCTTCTTTTCGGGTGTCGATTTTATGATTCGTTCAACCTTTTCTATTTTGATATTACCACTATACAAATTATCCATTATATCCTTCTATGTCAAAGATTTTGCCACATCTCTAACCACTCCTATCGTTAGAATACGTTAGAATAGTTAGAACGTATACCTTATAATTGAATTCTTTTAACAATTTCGAATTGATCAGTAGTTCTGCGTCTCTTGGTTTATTGTACGTGATTTTAAATCTGCCTCTACATACCGATTACATTTGCTTGAAATTATTTACTTTGATGTTTGCAAGCATCTTTGCTACTTCCATTGGGTGAGGGTAATTGTCTTTATGGTTTTGATTTTTTTTAAATTGAGTCTTCGTTTTTCTCCTGTTCAATAATAAATGTTGTATATTCCGTGTTCTTAATCCATCCATCATTATATTTTGCATCAGTCCTGTCTTTGTCCTGTCTAGTCATTTTATTTGTTGTTCCTGTTCCAGTCCGTGTGGTGTTATCTGCTGTAATTTGTGATGTACCTGCTGTATGTTGTATGTCTGTGGTCATGAATGTATTTTCATTTATTTCATGTATTTCATGTATTTCATGTATTTCATGTATTTCATGTGTACTGCCTGTTCTAAGGAGTGTATCGAATATAAGCTATCCACAAACTTTCTTTCAAATTATGTTGAAAACCGATATTTTATTCATACAAAAAATTGATCCTTTATTGTACGAGGTTAAACTTGAACATAATGAAGACTGGATGAAATTTAAGTTATTCCTTCACGAATTCTCGAACTTTGGATCGAATGCTCTTCATCAAGTTCCGGAAAAGTGTTGCATCGCATTTTTTGTACGCTTGAGCCCAAATTTTTTTGAACTCCTGCATGTTCCCAGCTGCCTTACCAGTCTTCTTGAAGACCCTCTTCACGATTGCCCAGTAACGTTCGATGGGTCGAAGCTGAGGGCAACTTGGTGGATTGATATTTTTCTCAACGAAATCTATACCCTTTTCCGCAAGCCAATTGAGAGTGGTTTTGGCATAGTGAGCCGACGCTAAATCCGGCCAAAACAGTGGAGGTGTACTATGCTTCTTATATAAAGGCAACAATCTCTTCTGGAGACACTCAGATTGATAGATTTCCGCATTTATAGTTCCGGTAGTGTAAAAAATGGTTGACTTCAAACCACAGGAACATATTGCTTGCCATACCAGTACCTTTCGACCGACTTTCTCCACTTGAATCGACCTGTCCGCATCGCTCACATCCTCCCCAACGACGGCAGTAAAGCATTGTGGACCTGGAAGGGTTTTTGAGTCCTCCTTTACATAGGTCTCATCGTCCATCAAAACGCATGCATCCGGACGCTGCAAAAGACGCGAATACAATTTCCGGGCCCTTGTTGCTGCTCGCTTCTTCTGTTCTGCACTTTGTTTCGAGATTTTCTGCTTCTTGTAGGTCTTCAGGTGGTTTCGCCTCTTGATACGCTGGATCATTCTGACACTCGTTCCTGCTTTTTTGGCCAAATCACGTATTGACATTGATTTGTTCTTCATGATTAGAGATACCACTTTCTGCTCCAGTTTCGGGTTGGAAGAACCGGGTTTTCTGCCTCTTCCTGATAGCTCATCCAAAGAATAGTGTTCCCCAAACTTATTAATGGTGGTTTTAACACTCGCATGATGAATTCCAAACCGCTTCGCCAATTTTCGCATAGTAATACCCTTCTCACTTAGCCATTTGTCCAGAACCTTAATTTTCACTTCCTTTTCAATACGCGACATTTTGAAAAAGCAGAATTTGAACCGCACAAACAAGTAAACAAAAGAAAGCTGACAGTCAAACGCACAGCATGCAGTGTTCAGAGCATAAAAAACCATCACAAATACATGCGTACAACGCAAATGTATGTGGATAGCTTATATTCGATACACTCCTTATAGCATATTAAGTATAGTGAAGGGGTGTTAAATATAAAATGATAATAACAATTTTATTAGTGATTACATGTCTGCAAAATGTAATCCTGTTGCAATTGTAGACGGACTTGCGTATCCAGAAAGTTTAGACAATGTATCATACACGAAAAAAACCCGAGGTTTTTATTTCAAACATATTATGTGACGTGGTTTTGAAATGGTGGGACAGGAAACGGGCGCTCGTACAATGAGCAGTTTATAAATCCAGTCAATTCATCCAACTGCATGTGTAGTGATTGCCTGGAGGTAGCAACTGAGGTTGTGGGAGGTCAATGTTCGTGGTACGAATCTCGAGGGCTGAAATAGTTTTGTTTTTGGTTAGTTTTTGAACGAAATGTTTTGGTTAGTTACGTTAGTTACGAGAGACCCACTGGATTATGTAACATTCAGCAATCTTCGTAGACAGGGGAAACAGTTACTGCGTATATGCGAACGTTCATATCTTGACGATCTGCAGCGCAAATCGAGAGATCCTTGAGGAAATCAAACGTTTATGGTAGCAGATACTAGACTGGCACGGATGAGATTGTTGAAGGCTTTGCTGATTTATTTAGCACCACATTCGCAGCACCCAGCCAACAGTTGCACTCTTTCCGAGCTGACTTTTCCACTTTTGACACTTTCTCATTCGGGACGGTAACCGGCGAAGATGTCTTTCGTGTGTTGAGTTCTCTGAAAGAGGACAAAGAGATGGGATTGATGGGATTTCTAATGTCTTTTTGAAGCGATCTGCTCGCTCTCTCTCGACACCACTTGCTCTTATATTCAATAGAATGGTATCATTGCAGCGATATCCCGTGCGGTGGAAGCTGGGAAATATGACAGCGATATTGAAAGATGGAGCTGCAATGAATCTGGAAAATTATCGTGGAGTGGTGGTGCAGAATGGGTTTGGCCAAGTTGGGGAAAGGATTCTCAAGGATCAACTTCAGAGCCATATGCTGAAGTTCATGCACCCCAGCCAGCATGGGTTCCTTAAGAATCGATCGACTCTAACAAATCTGTTAGAGACAGTGCAGAAGTTCAACGATGTACTGGATGATGGCGGTCAGGTAGATGCGGCATACTTCGATGTGTCCAAAGCGTTTGATAAAGTCCCACACTCTCTCTCTTGCTTGAGAAGTGTAAGGCCTACGGACTGTTTGACGCTACTATCAATCTACTGCGCACGTACCTCTCAAATCGGGCCTATCAGGTCAGACTGAATGGTGTGTCATCTTGGCCAATCTACGCTACTTCCAGTGTTGGCCAAGGATCTGTCTTGGGACCATTGCTCTATCTACTGTTTTTCAACGACTTGCTATTGAGGATAGAAGACTGGTGCTGGGCATTTGCCGACGATGTAAAAAATTGCAAGGCGCATCAGGACAGTTCACGACACCTTGGGACTTCAGCAGACGATAGATAGCATTACTCAGTGGTGTGCTGATAATGGGCTCACTCTCAATGTGAGGAAGAGCAAGCACATCACCATCTCGCGCCAGAGACGTCCCGTTGAATCATCGTATTACGTGAATAGAATGCCGCTGGAGAAAGTATCGGAGATACGTGACCTGGGTTTAATTCATATGTTGACATGATTGTACGGAAAGCGGCACGACTGTCTGGGTTTGTGATGAGGATCTGCAGAAGCTTTAACCAACTTGAACCTATGATATCGCTTTTCAACCGCATCGTACGCCCTATACTAGAATACTGCTCACCGTCATGGAATCCATACTATGCACAGTATATGGAACAAATCGGAGCAGTACAGCATACGTTCACACGTTTCCTTTACAGAAAATTCCATTACCCTTACGAGCCGTATCAGACAAGGATAAGCCGCCTGCAGCTGACATCATTAAGTGGCCGTTGGCACATCCTGGACATGTCTACGCTTCATCGACTTGTCCATGGTACTATTGACTGTAGCCTTACTAGCGAAATCAACTATCGCTTCCCTACGCATGGTCTACGGTGGGTGGATCTATTCTGCTTATCAAGGCCAAGAACAAATTTGGGGAAATCAGCGCTTTTATGACGCTTATGTCAGACCTACAACGAGAGCTACAATGACGTGGACATCTTTATCAGCTTTGATCAATTCCGAAGGATGATTCGAGATTAGTTGTTAACGTAAGTGATAACTGATGTTTAGATTTGATAGTTTGCCTTTCTTGTATTTGTCGTGTTCGACGGAATCCTCCATTTTTTTTTAACCCGAGCGAGAGATGTGATGAGCTTCGCATCTCTACAGTATTGTCGTCCGATTATTGGGTAACCCTGTAGGACCAGATGCAACGAAATGATGTACAAGATGTAAAAAAAAAAAAAGGAAAACATTAGCAAATTCTCTTTAAATCACGCGTTTCCTCTTAATCATATTGGACCGCTATAATTTTATCGCTTTCTCTACTCATGCGATCTCCACTTACATCCAATGCTTACATGTCTAACAATACTGTGCAAGAATCTCTCAACCGCCGTTCGGGTGTTTGAAATGGGGGAAGTTCCGAGAGTTTTTCGAGCGTTCCAACCATTCCAAGAATAAAATGATCTTCAATCGAAATGTTTTTTTTTTTTCAGCGGAATATATTCACTCTCAATGGTTGTGTATCACAAGTGAGTTAAGAGTCTTGTTTTTCCTACTTAGTGAGCTATTATCACAATTTGTGAGTGGCCCCAGTGGCATCCTTGCCGTGTGATGGAATATGTACTAGTGCATAAATGAATATTTGTGCATACCTTTAAAACCAACTAGATAAGGATTAGTCAGATGGTGAATATAAGCAGGAGATGACTGTGTGGAGGATTCCTCGGGTGTCACGACAGAACGTTCGTGCACTTACCTTGTTTGATCTGCGTTCGAGTGGGCCTGGCACCGGTGTTGCTTTGATGTGGGATCACCTGTTTTTGCACATTGAGAATGTATCATCTGTTTGTTCTCTGTGTACTTACAGCTGATCTGGCAGTGGCGGTGTGGCGGCCTCGAGCGGTCATCATTGCTCATTCTCAATTACTGATATTCGAGGTGAACTAATGATAAGTTTGTTCGAAAACGCCCTAATATAGGTATTTGTTTTGTACCTATACTTTAATAAACTCTCTACCTAGCAGCTACCTTGAACAAAACTAACAAAACACATGCGTACCTGAAAAGCATACACACTTAGAAATTATGAATTTTACACGGGACGTAATTCATGTTTGTAAAAAGTCGGGGAACGTAAAGAAAGATTTCGTGTAAAATTATGTCTCCTTAAACTGAAACTTTCGCAATTCGACGAAAGATGTGGTACACTGTAACCGGCCAGTACCCATTAATGGGTAAATATGTACCCATTTTTCGCTAGTATATGAAACTGTCAAAAAATGGGTACTTTTAAAATCAAAATAATGCATACTAAAGACCCATTTTTTATTTTCAATGAGAGATCAAAAGATGGGTATTTTTCTACACATTAATGGGTAAAAAATATCTTAGCATTTTCCTGGCTCGCTTTGTTTATTTGAAAATGCGTGGTTCGAAAAATAGAAAAACTTCGCGGAATCCATTCCACGAAAACGCGAAGAATATGGAAGAACTGAAGGTTAAACTGGATAGCGTAAGCTTCCAAAAACTAAGAGGTACGTTAATAATTTAATATTATAATATAAAATGCTTCAATTTCATCAGTAGAATCGTACTTCCGAGTATGTGTCTCTTCCGGGGCGTAACATCCAAGCTTTCATCAAGTTGACGTCGAAATCATTTAAATCCTTTCAGATATATTGAACGGATATCCTCTCTGGATGATAACGCTGTGATAAGCGCTTCAATGGACCACTTGAACGTCACCGGAATATTTGCCGGTTTGAAAACTCCCGAACGAAACTTATCATACCTGATAGGTAAAAGGTCTGAGGCTAAAGGGTTGTCAAAATACAAATACACATTCAGTTATTGCGATCTATTATGTTTATTCTAATGCTCATTTTTCAATATCACAATTTAAAACAAATCGCGAAAAATGGGTATTTTATACCCATTTCGCAAATAATAAACATTTCGAAAAATGGGTATTTCATACCCATTTCCCAAATAACGAACATTTTAAAAAATGGGTAAAAAATACCCGATAGCCTGACGTACCGGCTCTTTACCCATTAATGGGTAAAATCGTTTTAATGGGTAAAATCGTTTTACCCATTAAAGGAGTTAACCTACTTAAGTTCGAAATGGGTGATATTTTACCCATTAATGGGTACTGGTCGGTTTCAGTGTAGATTGAATTTACTTTCTCATCTCTTTCAACTCATTCTTATGTGCTGAAGGATGCTTGCATGTGTCGGTCTCAGAGGACAGAAATTTAAATGGCATTTTGGTAGTGTGTAGATTAGGTACCTATATGCAAATCGGAAGGCGACACTTTTCGGATTTTTTTATTATTTCGGAATAAAAACGAGTGACGGGCCCGTTTTTGAAGCATTACTGAAAGAAAAGCCCATCGCCAATATTTCACCAATGAAGCTTATGAATTAATAAACAAGAAAATATTTTTTCAATATTTTCCATGATTCAGAAAATGGTGGTTCCGGCATTTCCAAGCTATTTTCCATCACTGTGGAAAATTTTGTAGGAATTTTTTTTTTTTATATTATATTTTTTCCGAATTTCTGAGAAAATTTCATTATAGTTTTAAAACAAAAAATTGTTCAACGATGAATCGTTCTTAAGAATTGAGTTCAATTGAGTTATGATTTTTCGAAGTTAGTGTGTTAAATTGATAGTGGATAAAGGTCGGACTTCCAAAAGACTCACAAACACGTTTCGTATTTAACACTTTATTCGTCGCAATCCAAACAGGAAAAAGAGAGCGTATCCTACTCCTTACATGGTTTACATAGTCTATCAAACCGGAACTCCATACAACAATATAATAATACTTTATCAAGATTTCATAACCTAGACAAACTTAACTAGTGAGAATGGTGAGGGGTATAACTATTTAACACCTCCCTTCTTTGAAATAAGAAAATTACAATTTTGCTTTACATCCACAAAACTACGAATCTTTTTGGCTTTTTCTTAATTCTCTGGCACCTACGCTGCTGTGGCGACTTTTGTGGAGATGGGGTACTATTCTCCCGAGGTCTCTTCTTTGTTCTTGGCTGGATAGATGCTTTAGGTACATTTCTCATTGATGTTTTGCTCTGTGTTTTAAATTTCGGATATATATAGTTGTCTTGCGCAACAATTCTCTTTTTCAGCTGATTCCTACTAGCTAATCTAACACTACCATCTATATCTACATAGTATGTATTTTTACTGTTCATCCCAAGAACTTTTGCTTCGACCCAACTTCTCATAGTTCTCACTTCAACCTTATACCACACTAAGTCACCTACTGAGTACCTACTATCAGTCATTTCTTGCTTTTTTACACTATTTCTATTTCTTTTATCAGACACCTTGATATCAAAGTGAACTCTCCTCGCATCTTTCTTCAAGTTCAGGTTTCAAGTTCATCTCAAGGTCAGTTCTAGGCACAAAGTTGAATAACTTGCTAGCAGGTGTACATCCTATTGCTTGACTGTAGTTATTGAGCGTTTCCAGATGAAATCAGCCGGAATAAGTCAAAATCTTGCACGACCCTCTCCGATTTGGATGAAACTTTGCACATGTCTTCGGAATTGGTGATGATGGATTTTCCGCGGGTTAAGGGAATTTTTTGACTCAAGACATTTTTTTCAAAAGGGCGTATGTGTTTTGTCATGCGTATTTTTCAAAAAATCATAACTCGAAAACCATTGGTTGTAATAAAATTGCGTCTGAGAAGAAGTTGTAGTTAATTAATTTTACTTTATAAAAAAAATATGTACACTGTAAAAAAAAAAATTTTTCCTTAAAAAAAATCAAAAATTAAACTTAAAAATCAATTAGCAAATCTGTCCAACGTACGATTTTTATAAAAAAATTTCAAAAAGGCTCCGAGTTATAAGAAGAAGAATCGAAGTTGTTCTACGATGGAGCAACTTAAGATAAAAAAGTTCTTAGAAGTAAGAAAAATTCAAGTTTTTTCCAATTTGTTGTTTTTGCCTAAATAACCATATTTAAATAACATAATACGATTTTTCTAGTGATTCTAAACAAAAATGCTCTTGGTGAGCAATATTCTATATGTACCCGTTTTCGAGATAATTTGAAATTAATGTCGAAAAAATGGCTTTTTCCATGAAAATATCCCTTTTTCAAAAGTTAGTCGTGATTTTCCTGCTTCAAAAGTATTTTTTTCAAATTTTACATAAAATTTTTAACAACTATCCTGTTGACACCAAGAAGATTGAACATCTTCTTAATTAACGAAATTAACAAATCTTAATTACCAAATAAAAATTTTGAGTTTTTTTTTGTTCATACATGATTTATTTATTTTTTCTACTATTTTTAAAAAAAATTGTATTTACATTTTTACAAACACTATTTCCTAACATTCCTATAAATATTATGAAAACTCAGTATTTCGTCAGTTGAAAATATTTTCGCAGCGATTTTGTTATCTGCAACTGGAATGAAGGAGTGATATTTCTGTGTACCAGGAATCATTTTTGTATGCTGATAACTACCACCCCATTCTGCAGCTCCCTCTTCATATTCTTCTTGTGAAACATAGCAAAATGATATTTTTGTGAAATTTTCTTGATTTCTCTTAATAGCCCAATCATACAAAGTTTTCGCACTTGTTATTGGATGTTCATGTTGTTTGGCCAAGGTTGCTCTTGTTGCCATTCGTTTTAATGTGCCGCCAATTGCATCACATGGTCCCTTACCATGTGAAGTTGCGAAAAAATGCCACTCAGAATCAATGTTGTATTTCTCTTTAAACTTGCAGAGGCTTGCAAAATTTTTTCTATTTTTGTATTGGGAAGCAGCCCCATCAGACATAAAAATGTCCTTTTTTATATTCATTAGTTGATTTAAATACGTTAGTAATTTAGAAATAAATACTTGTATCGTGTCTTAGAACTACTGATATTACAACAAAACTTATATTTTTGAGCATTCCTGACTCCATATAATAAATAACAAACGGATGAATTGTAGCCTGATCATTGTTCCAATGATGACTTTGAACAGCATCCTGAAGTACAAATGAATAATTCTCTGCAAAATCGCAAATAATAACTACTTCTCCTTCTTTTAATGAAGACTTTGTATTTTTTAAAAATTTAGATTGCTTTGTTTATATATAATCATGAGTTAATAGTTTTTATAATTTCTCGCTAAAATATTAAACAAATTCATCGACAGGTTTTAATAGCGTTTCTAAATTACATCTATCAGTTGTAATCCATTGTTCGAACGATATCTCAGACAAGTTATGTTTCTCAACTTATTTTAAAAATCTTATCTCAAATTCTGACAGCGTGGGACAATTTTCGCATGAACGGAGGTAACAATATTTTGATCTTGATGATGAATTACACAATAACTTCTCAAAATGTTGATTACAATCAGTGTTGAATGAACATTTAGCAATTTACAATGTTTTGGTCCTAATGCTGCAAAAGTACTAAATCCAATTTTATGTTCACTGACTTCTGTAAATCGAGTGAAAGTTTCTCTAAGTGATGAAAGTAATAACCGTTTTTGAATTTGTTGACGCTTACCATTAGTGTTTACAGAGACATAATCTCTTTGTCCCGGCATGGCTCTGCTGATGTCGTCCTCGTCAAAAAATTGTATCACTTGATTCTTTATATCCGGATTCAAACGATTCCCCGATCTGTCGTTGGGGGTATCCAATACTCCATTTTCGGCTGCCAATTCTTTTGCTTGTAATGCAAGATATTTGTTTGTTTCAAATTTGCTCGTTATCTGCTGAATCGTCCACGAATTAGGCAAAACTGTTAATATACGTATTTTATCTATTCTCGAACAATCTGGTTCTATGAATTTTTCTTTCAATTTGGAGATAATTTCATCATATTCCACAACCTTTGTTTTCAATGTAGCTAACTCTTCGACTTCTTCTTGTGGTGGTAAGCTGAATAGATATTTTCTAATACCTGCTACAATTTCGGCAAATTTTTGCCGACGGTATTTATCGTTTTTAAATTCTCTAATGGATATCGGAGACACATTTATTCCTGCAATTCCATTATTGAATAACTCAATGTTGTGTATCCTGGAATAATCCGGTAGGTCACTGTCCTGAGAAGATGCCGAGGTAATTGAAGCTGCCGATGGTATTTCCTTCAAATCGTTCCGTGATGTGGTTGGTGCTTCGTCATGTCCACCGTTTTCTGGTTGCTCCACTCTTTCGACAGGATTACGACGATACGAATATAACCGACATGAATCACAAATTCTTAATGACGTGTCCAAATGGACCGTACACTGCATGGATAAAAGTTTTTCAATTAACTTGTCAGTTAAATTTCTAAGTTTAGGCGAACACCGTCTCCCGATTTCACGAAAAGGTTTACAACAATGCTTTGTTTCGAGTTCCATTTCAAATCGTTTTACACTTTACGCTACTTATGAAAGACACTGTTAAACTGATGTCATGACTTTGGTACTAGGTACGCACTTTAGGTACTTTTTAGAAACATTAGTATGTGCAGGATTTACATGCATAAAATTATATTTTCTGTCAACACCAAAGGGAATGTATGAATAGGTATAAATGGGCGTAACAATTGTATTCTTATTGGTATAAACAGTTTAACTAATAAAATACATTATGTTTCTACCTGAACAAAATACGCTTGTACTCTAACATGAATACTAATTATTTTTGTTTCGGGTTAGGTTTTCATAATATACTGTAAGTAAAAGCAGCAAATTTTGTCGTGTTACCTACAGTAAATATCAGGAATCAGTTTGTCTAGTATTCTCGGTAATAAAAGGTATATTGTAGAAAATTTTATGTACAATTTGAAAAGAATACTTTTGCAGATGGTCAATCACGACTAAAATTTTAAAAAGGGATATTTTCATGGAAAAAGCAATTTTTTCGACATTAATTTCAAATTATCTCGAAAACGGATACATTTAGAATGTTGCTCACCAAGAGCATTTTTGTTTAAAATCACTAGAAAAATCGTATTATATTATTAAAATATGGTTATTTATGCAAAACCAACAAATTAGAAAAAAATTGAATTTTTCTTACTTCTAAGAACTTTTTTATCTTAAGTTGCTCCATCGTAGAACAACTTCGATTCTTCTTCTTATGACTCAAAGCCTTTTTGAATTTTTTTTATAAAAATCGTACTTTGGACAGATTTGCTAATTGAATTTTAAGTTTAATTTTTGATTTTTTTGAAGAAAAAAATTTTTTTTTACAGTGTACATATTTTTTTCATAAAGTAAAATTAATTAACTACAACTTCTTCTCAGACGCAATTTTATTACAACCAACGGTTTTCGAGTTATGATTTTTTGAAAAATACGCATGACAAAACACATACGCCCTTTTGAAAAAATTGTCTTGAGTCAAAAAATTCCCTTAACTCGCGGAAAATCCATTGTCACCAATTCCGATGACATGTGCAAAGTTTCATCCAAATCGGAGAGGGTCGAGTTCAGTCATTTGCTCATTTGGCAGAGAAATGCTCTATTGCGGTAACTGAATAGGAAAATCTCAGACATTTTCATATGGCTAAACTTTGGATCAATCAAAAGCTTTTTTATTCGTTTTTTTTTTTTGCAGTTTGTACTGCTCTTTCAGCGAGACCATTACTCTCCGGTGAGTATGGTGGACTTTTCGATAACTAAATCTTTAACGAATTCGCGTATTCGTGAAAAGCATGACTATTAAAAGGAGGACCGTTATCAGTAACGATTGTGTACCGAATATTCTGAAAATTGAGTTCAATGAGTTGATCAAGGCATCCAAATCCGTTCGATTCATTATTTTTGCATCAATCCATTTTGTGTTCGCGTCAACCAAGATCAAGAATGTTTTTCCCCTCAGGTGAAGGAAATCTAGATGAATCCTTTCAAACGGACGGCGTGCTTCATCTATGTCATCCATAGATCTAGAACATCTATGTAAATTCCTCAATTTCCTTGTCCAAGCCCTGCCAGAACACATATCTACGAGCTGCCTGTTTCATTCGAATAACTCCGAGATGACACCAATGCAACAACTCTAAGACACACAACCGGCACGACCTTGGAACAACTACTTTCTCAGAATATAGTACACAGTCTCCATGTAAAGACAGCAAGCACTGGTTCGGGAAATAAAACTTCAAATCAACCGGTACCGCACTTTCCTTCCATCCCTCTCTCACACAACTATACAACTTCTTCATGAACTGATCTCTCTGAGTTTCCCTACCTATCGTTTCAAGGTCAATACTTGGTAACTCATCTGTAACACACAGTAATTCAGCAACATCTGAATCTATTCCTGTTTCACCTGATATTGGTAATCTGCTTAGCGCATCCGCATTTGGGATCTTCGTACCTTTCCGATAAACGATGTCAAAATCAAAGATTGATAGAATATACGCATATTTCTGTAACCTTGCTGCTGCGAGAGGAGGGATGCCATTTTACCCTTCTTACACCAAAAGAAGGGTATTAAGGTCGCTTTAAAATTCGACTTTTTATCCGAGGCCCAGAGGGCCGAGTGTCATATACCATTCGACTCAGCTCGACGAACTGAGCACATGTCTGTGTGTATGTATGTGTGTGTGTGTATGTGTGTGTGTGTGTGTGTGTGTGTGTGTGTGTGTGTGTGTGTGTGTGTGTGTGTGTGTGTGTGTGTGTGTGTGTGTGTGTGTGTGTGTGTGTGTGTGTGTGTGTGTGTGTGTGTGTGTGTGTGTGTGTGTGTGTGTGTGTGTGTGTGTTGTGTGTGTGTGTGTCTGCGTTACAAATAATGTCACATCGGTTTCTCAGCCATTTGTGAACCGATTTCAGTAGAACGCTATTTTTTTTTTTTTATTCGGACATTTTGTTACGAAGATATGAACGAAACAGTACTTGACGGCCTGTTATAATAGTAATCAAACAGTTTAGTCTCCGATTACATACTGAGCTATTTGTGTACCGATTTTAGTTTTGTTAGCGCCAAATTAAACTTATAAAATCTTTAAATAACTGATCAAAATTTCATTAGGATTGGATAATTCTTCATGGAGATATGACCAAAACAATACCTGAGAGCACATAATTGTAAGATGAAAATATACTCGTTGCAGTTCAAAACCGAACAAGACCACTCACCCCAATCGATGTCGCTTGCATTCTATTGTTCTGCATCTGGTGCGTTGTATAGCACATACAGCGGACTAGTCACACTATGCGACTCTATAGAATTAGAGCAGGATAGATTGGCTCGAGTGGTCCGGTTTTGAACTGCAACGAGTATTTTCGAAAATTACACAAAGTCTCCATTTACTATTTTCAACGAACATGTACTTATTAAGCATCTGGAATCCATATCGATTATCATAATTGACGCTCAGGATTGTCTAATAATTCATTCTATGGACTGATAATATGAAATTTCCAATATTTATGTAATTTCCCCTATTATATAACTAACATAAACAGGTCGCTAAGCACTATTAATGGCAATATTTTATTCACATCGATGAACAATGCTTTCAGGATTGTCAAATAGTTCATTTTATAAACTGAAAATATGACATATCGAATATTCCTGAATTTTCCTGGAATTTCTGATGAGAATATGTATCCAGTACCATATTGGCCACATTTGAGTTCGTAGTTCTGGTGAAGTATAAGAAGGGTTCAGTCTCACCATCGGTGGATTAATTCGGGTTTTCAAATTGAAAATACTTGCCAAGGGCTTATTGTCCGTAACCACAGTAAACTTCTTTCCGTATATGTACTATAAAAAAATATTCAACCCAAATACCACTGCCAAAGCCTCTCGATGGAGGTTTGGGTACTTCTTCTCCACCACGGAGAGAGTACTTGAGACATAGAACACTGGCTTTTCGACCTCATCAATGACATGGCACAATACTGCACCAACTCCATCTGAACTTGAATCACACACTACTACAATCGGCAAGTCCGGATTATATAGTTCCAAAAGATTGTAACTCAACAAAAGTTTCTTACACTCAGTGAAAATTCGTTCACACTCATCGCTCCATACGAATCGAACATGTTTCTTCCACAACGCATACAGTGGACTAAGTTTTGGAGAGAGATTTGTAATGAACTTTGAGTAGTAATCGATCATCCCGAGAAATGATTTCAACTGAGTTTCATTCAGTGGTCTAGGTGCCTCTACTATAGCACGAACTTTACCTTCTGATGGTTTTAACCCTTGTTGAGAGACCTCGTGTCCTAGATATTTAATCTTCCTAGCTAGAAATTCACTCTTGTTCAGATTAACCTTAACCTTGAACTCTTGCAATCTCTTAAGCACTTCATGAATTTTTGCAACTATACCTTCGATCCATTCAACATCTACTTCCAAGCAAAATATCATCCAAATAACACACTACGCCTTTAATTCCATTCAACATCTCATCCATCACTCTCTGAAACGTGGATGCTGCACTCGAGATTCCAAATGGTAATCTCTGAAACGCGTATAAACCCTTATGTGTATTTATCACCAAATACTTCTCCGATTCTTTCGAGACACTTATTTGCATGTATGCACCTAGGAGATCTAATTTGGCAAAGAATTGATAGCCACTCAGCTGTGCAAACACATCGTTAAAATTTGGTAGCGGATAGTGCTTATTACAAATCATATTATTCACTGTCACCTTACAATCCATACATATACGCCTCGCCATTCGCATTGGGTACTACCACGATAGGAGACGCCCACTCACTGCGTTTCACAGGCACAAGAATGTTCTCTCGCACTAGTCTATCGGTCTCTTCGGACACCTTCTCACGTAATGAAAACGGCAAATCATACGGTCTGTAAAAAATTGGTCTTGCATCCTCTCTCAAATGTAGACTTGCTACAAACTCACGCATTGGCTCTTCAAGGTTACTCGAAAACACATCTTTGTACTTAGTAGTTAGCTCTGCTATCAGAGTACAGGGGATGATCAAAAAGGAGAAGACTAGCAAAATTTTGTCCAGATTCAAAGTGATACAGTTCGGTGAATAATAAACCGTTTTTGATGAAACTAGAAGCGTTCGACGGGGAATTTATTCTAGTTCAGCATGTTTATTCAAAATTTGATTTGACTTCCGGGGACCGGATATAGAACGGATACTTTGAGGTTATGTCAAATGTGCTAATTTTCTGCAGCTCGTTTTTTTTATGTTACTTGAAAATCGGTAATATTATATTTTTTTCAGAAACTAAAACTCATATCAAGTCTGTCAGTGGTTAAAGATCGTGAATCGGCCGATAAACAACCGAGATATGGCCATTTCCGTAAAATGTAGTTTTTTACCCTATTGCCTGACACTTCTTATATTGAAAAACTCCTTTTTAATTTATCTGTAACTCTGCGTACCCTTAACCAAATTAGATGCAACTTTTTCCATACAAGCACAAATTTATTCTAGTTTTTGGAAGAGTAGCGGACATTTCGTTATTTTCCGTAGTTCCGGATTCATTATCGGGAATCGTGAAGGAAGTACACTACCAGTGTAATGGCCAGAGTTAGAACTGTATCAAACCTGGCTTGCGACACATCAAACTTCATGATTTTACAAACCAATACCACTGGTAGTCAACCTGAGAGTATTCTTTCACATTGGCCACACCTGGTGACGTTCCGGATTCCGGGTTCCCCCAGGGAAGTGGCCAGATTTCGAATGATGTCAAACCCTGGCTTGCGACACATCAAACTTCATGATTTTACAAAACAATACCGCTGGTGGTCAACCTGAGAGTATTCTTTCACATTGGCCACACCTGGTGACGTTCCGGATTCCGGGTTCCCCCAGGGAAGTGGCAAGATTTCGAATGATGTCAAACCCTCGCTTGCGACACATCAAACTTCATGATTTTACAAAACAATACCGCTGGTGGTCAACCTGAGAGTATTCTTTCACATTGGCCACACCTGGTGACGTTCCGGATTCCGGGTTCCCCCAGGGAAGTAGCCAGATTTCGAATGATGTCAAACCCTGGCTTGCGACACATCAAACTTCATGATTTTACAAAACAATACCGCTGGTGGTCAACCTGAGAGTATTCGGTCACATTGGCCACACCTGGTGACGTTGCGGATTCCGGGTTCCCCCAGGGAAGTAGCCAGATTTCGAATGATGTCAAACCCTGGCTTGCGACACATCAAACTTCATGATTTTACAAAACAATACCGCTGGTGGTCAACCTGAGAGTATTCGGTCACATTGGCCACACCTGGTGACGTTGCGGATTCCGGGTTCCCCCGGGGAATTGGCGAGATATAGAACGATTCCAAACTATGGATTGCGACACATCAAACTTCATGATTTTACAAAACAATACCGCTGGTGGTCAACCTGAGAGTATTCGGTCACATTGGCCACACCTGGTGACGTTGCGGATTCCGGGTTCCCCCGGGGAATTGGCGAGATATAGAACGATTCCAAACTATGGATTTCGACACATCAAACTTCATGATTTTACAAATCAAGATTACTGGTGCTCAACCTGAGAGTTTTCGGTCACATTGGTCAGACCTGGTGACGCTCCGGGATCCGGGTTCCCCCAGGGAAGTGGCTGGATTTAGAACGATGTCCAACCTGGCTAGCAACACATCAAACTTCATGATTTTACAAACCAATACCACTGGTGGTGAATCTGAGGTTTCTATTGTGGGCATCAGGATTCAATGGCAAATTATTCAAACATAGTTTCGAAAATATATAAAAGTTCGGATATGCTAACAATAATTCAGTTATTTTGATTAGATAGATCGTTTCAAAAGAAAATCGCGTTTAATAAGGCGTGGGTCCACCATTCGCATTCAAAACGACTAGGATACGCCTAGGGATAGAATCGTACAATTTTCGGATTGTTTCGATAGGTATTTTATACCACTCATCGATCAAAACCTTCTCTAACGCTTTTAGAGACGATGGTGGTGGCAATACACTTCTCACGCGTGCTTTCAATGTAGACCAAAGTGGCTCGATAATGTTGAGGTCTGGTGACTGTGCTGGCCAATCAAGTCTGTGTCATGCTCTTCGTACCACGCCTTTATGATTTGAGCAGTGTGGATTGGAGCGTTGTCATCTTGGAAAATTCCTCTGCCATCAGGAAAGATGGTCTTCATCATTGGCAGCACCTGTTGGGCAATTGTGTTATTTTAAGTATATTGTGAAGGTTTTCTAAAAAATACCTGGTCATCCAATATTTCTTGATAATCTTTGGCCTTTATTTTTCCCTTCATAGCAACTAAAGGCCCAAGAGAATGCCACGATATTGCACCCCATACCATAACTGACCCCCCGCCATGTTTAACGGTTGGCAGAAGGCAGCCAGGGTTGTAGGCTTCTCCAGGAGTACGCCATACGTACACTCGACCTGTAGTTGGAAACAAGGTAAAAGATGATTCGTCCGACCACACAACTTGGTTCCATTGATCTGGCGTCCATTCCTTATGATCCTTGCACCAGCGCTTCCTGTTTACCGCGTTTTGCAGTTTTATTAGCGGTTTAGAAATGGCCGCACGAGCGTAAAGATTCATGTCGTGCAGCTCCCTTCCCCCTGTAGAAACTGGTTCTTGAAGCGCATTGTTCAAAGCAGCAGTTGCTTTAACAGCACTAATGCGTCTGTCTGCTTTGACTATGCGCTTCAACGAACGTTGCTGCCGGTCATCCATCTTCTGCTTCCGTCCACAGCTACTTTTATCAGGCGATGTTTTTCCATGTTTTTTATATTCCGACATTATCCGGCAAACTGTGGCCCTGGCAACACCAACCAGTTTGCATGTTTCCGCGATCGAAGCACCGGCTTCTCGAGCACCGACTATACGGCCCCGTTGAAATTCCGTAAGCTCTAATGGCATTTCGAACTGCACACTTCAGCACTTAACCTTGATTTGTCCCATGCTCAAACACTCAATCCTGTCACCTTTTGTCTTCTTCTATGCAAACATATACACGGATAAAAAATAATACCCAATTTGAGTTCTATTCCGCCAGGTCGATGGTTCCGTACGCCAAATTAATTTTGAGTTATTTTTCAATTAATTTTGAGTTATTAATTTTGAGTTATTTTTAAATTAGGTATTGTTTTGTAAAATCATGAAGTTTGATGTGTCGCAAGCCAGGGTTTGACATCATTCGAAATCTGGCCACTTCCCTGGGGGAACCCGGAATCCGGAACGTCACCAGGTGTGGCCAATGTGAAAGAATACTCTCAGGTTGACTATCAGCGGTATTGGTTTGTAAAATCATGAAGTTTGATATGTCGCAAGCCAGGTTTGATACAGTTCTAACTCTGGCCATTACACTGGTAGGGTATTTCCTTCACGATTCCCGATAATGAATCCGGAACTACGGAAAATAACGGAATGTCCACTACTTTTCCAAAAACTAGGATAAATTTGTGATCGTATGGAAAAAGTTGCATCTAATTTGGTTAAGGGTACGCAGAGTTACAGATAAATTAAAAAGGAGTTTTTCAACATAAGAAGTGTCAGGCAATTGGGCAAAAAACTACATTTTACATTTACAAAAAACTACATAATAGCCATATCTCGGTTGTTTATCGGCCGATTCACGATCTTTAACCACTGACAGATTTGTTATGAATTTTGGTTTCTAAGAAAAATATAATATTACCGATTTTCAAGTAACATAAAAAAAAACGAGCTGCAGAAAATTAGCACATTTGACATAACCTCAAAGTATCCCTGATATCTCCGGTGCCCGGAAGTCAAATTTAATTTTGATTTAACATGCTGAACTAGAATAAATTCCCCGTCGAACGCTTCTAGTTTCATCAAAATCGGTTAATTATTCACCGAACTGTATCACTTTGAATCTGGACAAAATTTTGCTTTTTGATCATCCCCTGTAACTCGCACCTTCTAACCTCATATCATCCACACACGAAGAAGCACTCACGTCGTGTACAAAGAAACATCGCCACTCGGGATACAAACCACCCAACCAGTCCCTCCCCATGAGAGGGAAAAAATTCTTATTACTATCGACGCTATGACGCTCAGTGAATACAAACGATCACTCTCGTGCCTGACCTGAACTCGAAATGAACCCATAACCTTCAGAATGTTACCCAAAATTACACTCAACTCAACCTCACTTTTATCTAAACGCGAATTCGGAAAGTAATTAATTTTGCTAATAACCGTACACGAAGCTCCAGAATCAATTTCAAAGTTTAGCCACTTACTGTCTAGTCAGATTTTCTTGAAGAGGGGCAAACTGGACACCAGGTTAATGACGTTGTCGTCGCAGTCGTCATCGTCACTGCTAACACCGTTCATATTGGGTTTACTTCAGCAGTTCTTTGCAATGTGTCCTTGTTTCGAGCAGTTGAAACACGGAATGCTGCGTCTACCACGTTGTCGACTATTCCTTGAGTGTGATCTACCCCTTGAGTTTCCTTGACGGCTTTCTTGTTGCTCTCGGCCACGTGATTTAGACCTACCTCCTCGGTTGTGACTTCCAGCGGTGATTCGGTTGGCATACTCCTGCTTATCCTCCACAGATTGAGCAATGCGGTTCTTCTTCAGATTGAAATACGACTTCAGCATCTCGATGACGACGTTATATGCCACGTCCTTGTGGGTTTGCGGATAAAGCAACTGTTGCAATCTTTTTTAGCGCAGGCAAGCCAATGAAATGGACGATGAGCTTCCCCTTAAAACCCGGTTTTTGTTATCGGGGGGGTTTCAAAAAATTCTCCGGGGGCCCCAAATAATTTTTGAAATTAGCCGGGGGGCAAAATTTTTTCTATGGGCGGGGGGGGGGGGGGGTTGTTTTTCCTCCTGCGGGCGCCCCCTTTTTTTTTCGGGGGGTGTTTTTTTTTTTTTTCTTTATTATATCCTTTGTTCTCTTTTTCCCTCCCCTTTCTATTTGTTCCTCGCGCGCGGGCGGGTGCGCAACAATAAAATAATATATTACGCCTCCTCTCGCGCTCAAATTTTTTTTTTTTTTTTTTTTTCGGTCGTTGTTATTATTTTGTTGGTGGTGGGTGGTGGTCGAACAACCAAAAAAAACACAATTTTTTTTTTTATTTTTTATTTTTTTCATAGCAAAAAGAAAAAGAAAAGGCTCCCTTCCTATCAACCCGGGAACATCTTGACACTTCTAGTACATTGTCACTGAAACTCAAAAATTTGGTCCGGTGGTATTGTCAAATGTGTCAAGCCGAAAAAAAATCGAGCGTATCTTCTAAAAAGGTCGGAATGCAGATATTGTGTGCGATAAAAAATGTTAATGCAAATTTTGTTACATTTTACGCTTGCAATGAACACGGAACCAGTGGAAACATAAAAGTGTGTTATACATAAATTGCATCACGCACTGAAGGGAGGGAGAGGTATTAAATGTGACAATCGGTACAAAATTTAGAATTGCTTCATATAAAACGTGTTTCAAAGGGGAAGAGGGAGCCGATTAGCGTTTCCTAAGGAGAGCGGTCAATCATCAATTGCGCAAGAGTTTCAAGGGATCGTTCAAACATGAAGTCCATTATTTTTTAACATTTGTTTGTTAGGCGTTTGAATATTTCTGGAAGTGAAATAACGTTTGGAAGGTACAAGCGATTATTAGATTGTTTGCCAAACCATTAATTAAAAGTTCTTTGTTTAAACTGATTTAATTTTTTTTGTAAAATGTTACGTCATTCATAGATATTCCATGTAACAAATTAAGTCATGTCAACGATTTTTCATTAAGTGTTGCAGAGCTCACCATTCTTTCTTTTTCGAGCTAGGTATTTATAAACAAGATATACTCGTACCAGTCAAAATCTGGAAAATCTAATTCCGAAAATCGATTTGTCTCGAGAACTTTATGAGATACCTTAAGTAGGAGGCATTTCACTGGATTCACAAAGTGATGCGCCATTCATCGTAATATCTCCGATGCCCGTTATCATGCATCAAAATGATCGATTTTCGCTAGTAGGTTTACCGGATATCGACAGAAACGAGTTCCTTCATGTATTTTTTTTTAAACACAGGTACCAATTTCATTCTTTTTAATAGATTTTACATTATGCATTTATTTTATCTTATTATATATTTCTCTTCGGTTAACAACGTTACTGTTAAGGTAAATCACTATTCACCTCGGAAAAGAATCAAATTAATAAGCTTTTTGTGGAGTGTGTGCTTTGCTTTACCACATCTTTTAGCATATTGTTCCAGTCGCAGCTATAGATAAAAATCAATGCACAAAGTTATCAAGATGTTGCGATGGTTATTCACTAAATCTCGATTCAAAATGTGCCGTGATAGTTGCATGAAAACAAGCTGATGAGCGTTGTAAATTGTCGTGACGATCCTGTTTTCCAGCTTCGCATAATATTTGCCAATGTTGAATTTATCAAGTAAAGGGCGATACGGTCAAAATTTGGTCAATATCAACTTGACGTATTTCTTTCAATTTTGCATTTAAAAAACCTGAACACCCCTCATTTTGAAGGTGTGTGTGTGTAGAATGTTGCTCCTATTTTGATTTTGGAATTCACTCTTCAGTTGTCAAAATGCCGTCCAAGCAAGAAGAGCAGCGTATCAAAATTTTGCTCGCGCATCGCGAAAATCCGAGCTACTCGCACGCAAAGTTGACAAAATCGCTAAAAGTTGCCAAATCAACCGTTACAAATGTAATTAAAGTGTTTGGGGAACGTTTGTCGACAGCCAGGTAGTCTGGATCGGGGGGAAATCGAAAATCGGAAGCCGCTGAAACGACAAAGAGAGTTGCCGGTAGTTTCAAGCGAAACCCTAACCTATCTCTCCGAGATGCCGCAAATAAGCTGGGTGTATCGTCTACAACCGTGCATCGAGCCAAAAAAAGAGCCGGACTATCGACTTACAAGAAGGTAGTGACTCCAAATCGCGATGATAAACAAAATACGACGGCCAAAGCGCGATCCCGGAGGCTGTACACGACGATGCTGACGAAGTTTGACTGCGTGGTAATGGACGACGAAACCTACGTCAAAGCCGACTACAAGCAGCTTCCGGGACAGGAGTTTTATACGGCAAAAGGAAGGGGAAAGGTAGCAGATATTTTCAAGCACACGAAACTGTCAAAGTTCGCAAAGAAATATCTGGTTTGGCAAGCCATCTGTACCTGTGGCTTGAAAAGCAGCATTTTCATAGCTTCCGGGACTGTCAACCAAGAAATTTACGTGAAAGAGTGTTTGAATAAACGTCTGCTGCCTTTCCTGAAGAAACACGGTTGTTCCGTACTGTTTTGGCCGGATTTGGCATCTTGCCATTACGGTAAAAAGGCCATGGAGTGGTACGCCGCCAACAACGTGCAGGTGGTTCCCAAGGACAAGAACCCTCCCAACACGCCAGAGCTCCGCCCAATTGAGAAATACTGGGCTATTGTCAAGCGGAACCTAAAGAAGACCAAAAAAAACTGCTAAGGACGAGCAGCAGTTCAAGGCAAACTGGCTTTCTGCGGCGAAGAAGGTGGACAAGGTGGCTGTACAAAATCTGATGGCAGGGGTCAAGCGTAAGGCCCGGCAATTCGGATTTGGAAAAGCGGAAGCCTAACTGAATATTTTTCCTGAATTTTATACTAATTGAACTTGAAAAAGAAATTTAATTTGATTTTTTAAATAAACGATTTCACCGATTTACACGCGTTTTCCCTTGACCAAATTTTGACCGTATCACCCTTTATTCGGCATCCTGAATGACCTTTACGAAAAATACCTAGACCAGACCTGGAATCGAATCCCAACCACCTCCAGCATGGCGTTGCTTTGTAGCTGTGCCTTTACCGACTGAGCTAAGGAAGGACCCCGAGATGCCGAATGACCTGTAGCAAGCATTGTTCACACTTTAGTTTTCCAACTAGTTGTTTCTGAACGTGAGTAGCGGAATACCGCAGCGATTGAGTGAAAAACTCATCATCCGTTTGAGAATTTCTGACCATTTCAGCAGAATTCTCGTCATCACCTGTATTTTCGTCATCGTATCTAATGGTCAATGAGTTCTTCACTGATTTAAGAGCGCAGAATTTTCTTCAGCATGAAGCATTTTCAGTTCATCGAAGTTTTGGCAAATAGCATATGCCGATAAAGTGACATTGTTATTCACAATCAACCTATTCGAGGCTGCTGTAAACTGCACAGTGGTTGGATTGTTGTTGTTGCCCACTTTTGCCCTGATAGCAGCAAAAAAAGTTTTCAGGTGATGCTGGTTCTAACAAAACACGACGCGAAACAAGACACAGCGTTTTGTTAGTGTCGTGTAGTTCTTACGTCAGCATAAAAATCATAACAATAAGTGATCCTGGTTAAATCTGTAGTAGGTATTTCACTCAGTTCCTGGAGTTCTTCGACATATCTCCCATACATTTAATTGAAACTGTGTATCAATTCTGTGCCATTTTCAATTCCCGCTCTCCCTCACGTAAAAAGATAGTAAATACATGTATGAATTTTGACTTCCGCTTCCTCCCAACGTAAATGTAAATCTTTTTCAGGAGGTACCTCAGTAAAAAAAGCAAAAAAAAAACATTGTTTAAACGGTTTCTATGGCCAATCAATAGCTTTCAATTATTCTCAGATTTACTGGATACAATACACCGCGCGACGTAATGTTCACAAACTACAACGCGATGTAACACTTTCGAAACGCTGCGATTGTACTTTTGCTCGGAGGAAAGCACCGTGAAATATTTATTTCAATATTTAAATTACCTATAGCTGAAATTATATCATGAATATAAAAATAGGCTCTTTTGATATGCTACGCTTGCTTGTTGTTTTGCAACCACTCATGACGCAACAAAAACATACTCCTCCGAATAGAAACATAGGTGCATCTACCAAGGACGACCCCAATGTTTACGTTGCGGGGCGACATCTACGATTTACAAGTGGTTACACGAAACTAAGTTAATCTGTCATGTTGTGGGGGGTTGGTTTATATAGTCTATCAAACCGGAACTCCATACAACAATATAATAATACTTTATCAAGATTTCATAACCTAGACAAACTTAACTAGTGAGAATGGGTAGGGGTATAACTATTTATCAAGTGATGTTCGGGAAAACCGGAAAACTTCAATTTGCGTTTGCCAGGAAAACTGGCAACCCTGATTTTTTTAAATTTTGTTTTTTGTTCATACATCCACGAACCCTACGCATGGACAAAGTTTTGTAATAATCTGAGACCCTTCCGCTCAAACCTCCACGATAATAAAAAAAATCCCCAGATACCAAATCCTCCCTATCTCCAACGGTTGCATGGGTGTGGCCTTTCTTATCATGTTGTAGTTTGTCGTTTAAAGGCTAGTTAAAAGTAAATTGGTACGCACAAAAAGAACGTGCCTAAGAAACTCAACCGTAAGCCTCCCAAACCTGCTTGGTCTAATTCCGACCTCAAACATTTGAAACGAGCTAAAGGGCCGCTCTGAGGAAACACAGCAAATATCGCACCGATTCTACGAGGACAAACTACGCACGCGCCAATGACGATTACAAACACCTCAATAACAGATTGTACAACTCTCATCAGTCTCAATTGCAGAGTCATCTCAAAACGAAACCGAAGAGCTTTTGGCGGTTCGTGAATGAACAACGGAAGGAAACCGGTTTACCCTCCACCATGACTGACGGCACTCACGAAGCTGACTCTGTCGCGGATATCGCCAACTTGTTCTGTACGCAGTTCAGCAGTGTCTTTTGCGACGAAATGCTGGATGCCGAGGGCCTCGAAGCGGCTACTAGCAATGTTCCCCGCTTGTCTGTATTTGGCTCTGCACTCGCTATCCATAGTGATATGGTGATTTTAGCAGAGAAGCAGATGAAAAGCTCAACTGGATGCGGTCCTGGTGGTATTCCTTCAATTGTCCTGAAGCGTTGCCTTAACACACTGGCTGTGCCCCTGGCTATGGTCTTCAATTTGTCATTAACTTCCGGTGTGTTTTCTGAATGCTGGAAAGAGTCGTTTGTTTTCTCAATACACAAAAAGGAATGTAAACGATCCGTCACCCACTATCGTGGGATTGCTTCAGTGCTGTATCCAAGCTATTTGAACTAATTGTTCTTCAAAGACTGGTCCATGACTATTCACATACTATTTCTCCTGAACAACTCGGTTTTATGCCCAAGCGCTCGACGGCGACCAACCTCACGGTATTTACAATGTTCGTCATCCGCGAAATGGAACGCGGTCATCAAGTAGACGCCATATACACAGATCTCTCTGCGGCCTTCGATAAAATGAACCATCAGATTGCAATTTCCAAATACGAGAAAATGGGGGTTCAAGATCAATTGTTGAACTGGCTCCGCTCATACCTGACTGGTAGAACTATGTCTGTGAAGATTTCAGATTATGCCTCGTCCAGCTTTTCAGTAACATCCGGCGTTCCGCAAGGCAGCTACCTTGGTCCATTCCTTTTCCTGTTATATATGAACGTCGTGAACTTGGTCCTCAGATGCCTGAAATTATGCTACGCGGACGACCTAAAGCTGTACGACGTCATAAAATGTCCAGAAGACGCCGATTTTCTTCAGCAGGAACTACAAGTGTTCGACGACAGGTGTCGGATCAACAGAATGTCCTTAAATGTATCCAAATGCTCAGCTATCTCCTTTGCCCGAATCTCCTTTGCTCTTTGGTTCGTCCTTCTTTTTTGGAGTACTGTGCTGTCGTTTGGTCCCCTTTCTATCGGCTATCGGTGAAGCAGAGAGTTGTCTATTTGACAATGGTGTTCATTTTTAAAGTAATTAACGGTTTGCTGCCTCGATATTTGTGTAATCGAATTGAAAGAGGAAGTGATATTCATAGATATAACACTAGAAACGCGGATGATGTTAGAACACCATATTTTTTGTACGGAGCTTCACAAAATTCGTTGTTTTTTAAAGGTATAAATGTTTTCAATTCGATGCCTATACACATCAAACGTGCAGCAACACTAACAGATTTTAAGAGAAAATGTATTTCACACATCAAAGCTGCCTTTTGAACAGCTACTCTGTTAACTTTTTACTCTTGACTAATTTTGTATTTTGACGATGTTATTACAACGGATATTTTTGTATGGTTTATTGTTAAATGTTTTATATTTGTCATGGGGCACAAACAAACTATACTTTTCGCCTCGATGATGATGATTGGAAGTAGTTAAACCTCAACCTTAACGTTCGATGTGCAACATTGGTGCCCAACTTACGAAATGCAGCACCAGCATAAAATGTGCTGCCAACGGTCCATCGGTAAACTTGGCCGATGGACAAAAAACGCTGTAGTCAAGTTAAACGCGTCGCCACCGGGGCAATCACCCCGACGCAGCGTCAGCAACAAGCATGCCACCAAACCGCCATGGAAGCCTAGCTAGGTGGCACAACCTCGATCGATCGTCATTATCGATCAATCAATGAACAGTAATTGTTAGAATGTGGCACTTCGGAGACGACGAAAGTAGCAACGTTCAGCACAGCAGCATCACGTATCATGACGTGATCTCGTATTCCATGGACGGCGGCTTCATCTTGGTGGCGGCCGTTATCGTCATCGTATGGCGATGGCGACGCAACATGAGCCGCATCCGGTCGCTGGAGGCAGCGACCAGGCGCAACCAGTTCAACGCCTAAGCGGGCGTCATCCGACGCCGCCGACTCAGCGTTTTGGGTGCTCCAACCGGAGCACGGCAACATCGAGGGTGCACCCGGCACCACACTAGTGCAACAAATTCCACAAACTTTGTGAAAAGAAACGTTGAATAAAGTCAGTTCGAGTCGATAATCGCGAGAGTTCGGTCGTTTTCATATATATCACGTCCGAAAGTCTTTTTCCCTTGTTTGGTAGCTCTTCTATAGTAGTTTCTGCGGAAGCGAGGCTAGTAGTAGGACTATGCAGTTTCATTTTTGGGTGACCCCGACGTGATACTCGCATCGCGCGTGTAGCGAGGATCACCGCATAATAAACCTAATCAATCACCGCACCGAGCGGCGGTTAGTGCAAAGTGACGAATCGAAAAAACCACCCGTACTGGGTGGAAAGTGCAAAAATTAAACGAACACCAGCCAGCGACTGTGACTGACGTTTTCCCTCCCCCACCCGTGTGGAGAAAAATTGAACCACCGTCCGTGAACGGTGCCCAGTTAAGAAAATTGAATTACCACCAGCGGGCGATTGTGTGCAGTGGCTCCTTTGCTGAGCCTACTCAAGAGAAACGATCTGTGAAAAAATTTACCCACCGTCGGGTGCAAGAAAAGTTGAACACCGATCGACGGTGACGAAGCGGCCAGTGCAAGTGGCCCAAAACTGTGATTAAGGCTTCCAACCGTGTAGGGAGCCCCGAGAAAATTGAACACCGACCGACGGTGACGAAGCGGCCAGTGCAGGTGGCCCAAAAAAGTGCTAGTGAACAACGCGTAGTGCCCCCCAGCGGCGCATAAAAAAAAGAGTCAACGCCGATCGACGGCGCCAGAGAGGCCAGTGCAACTGAACTAAAATAGTGAAGCATTTGACGAAAAGTGGTTTCCGTGGAGAACCACGAACATAACATTGGTCAACCGCTCGTGGCCACCGCGTAGTGCTCCCCGTGCGAAAAACGAAAATGAATCGCGAGGAAGAGATAGCAGAAGTGGTGGAGACCGCTAAAAATCAGCTGGTTTCATTGGAAGCCAGCTTAAAAAGAATGGCCGGCGAGGCCAAAAAATTAAAAGATCCTTCGTGGATCCAAGTCAAGACCACCATATCTTTGTTGGACGGTCTATACGAGCAGGCGTCCAACGTCCTGCTTAAATTGGAGGGCCTCCAAGGCCCTCAAAAAATGCAAAGGCGAGAGCCCGTGATGGCAATTTATTTAAATGCAAAGGTGGAGCTGGAGGAGTTGGCGCAATCGGTGCGACCAGCTCCTGTCAGCGGGTCTTCTAACTCAGTGCTGGACCAGACCGTCCAGCAATCCACTGGTCGCTCGGACCATTTGCCGAGGATCGAATTACCTCGATTCAACGGTTCCCCAACGGAGTGGCTCGCTTTTAAGGCGAGATTCGAGAAGCGCATAGTGACGATCGGCGAGGACGCCGACAAATTCGCATTCCTGACCAAGTGTTTGGAACGGTTTGAGCCCGCGCGAAATTCGATTGAGGCCCTGGAAAACTCGGGAACGAGTTTTGCTGACGCGTGGGCCAAGCTAGAAGATAGATTCTACAAACGTCGCATAGCTTTCGAGAGCTATTTTGCGAAATTGCTACGAATAAAGAAAGCGGTAAATCCTACCGCCAAGGGCATTCTGACTCTCATTGACGCGGTGGACACCACGGTCCATGCCGCACTCCAGATACACGGTCAGCGTAATCACACGCTGGATTGTGTTGCCGACGGACTGATAATAGCCGTCGTAAAGAGTAAACTAGACGACAAAACCCTGTCCAGGCTCGAAGAGAGCTTAGACCTGCAAAAATTATTTAGCTGGACAGAATTCAAGTCGGAATTGGAAAAGCGAGCCAACCAACTGGCTTGTCACTCGGAATTCGATGGTGGACGAAACGTCAAGACGGTGGCGGTTGCCTCCGTCCCCCGACCTGCGACGGAGAAAGGTCAAAACCAATCACAAAAAATCAAGTCGTGTTTTTCTTGTGGTACCACCGGAGAGCACAGTATCTTCCACTGTGTCGCCTTCAATAAGCTCCCGATTAAGGAGCGCTGGAACGCTGTTGCCCAGCATCGAAGATGTTACAATTGTCTGTCGCAGGGGCACCCCGCGCAAAAGTGTTCCTCGAACGTTAGCTGTAAGGAATGTGGCATGCGGCACCACACTCTATTGCACTCGGCGGGTGGGGAAAACGCCTCACCTTCCACCTCCACCCAAGAAAAGAACAACGAATCGGCCATGCAAGCTTCGGCCGCAACGAGCAACCCCAAGTGACTGGGGGAAAATTATGTATTTTTGGCCACAGCCGCCATAAATGTACGAGGAGTGTCGACTTGGTATCAGGTCCGTTGTCTATTGGACTCAGGTAGCCAAGTTGAAACAATCACCGAGGAGGCAGCGCAGCTTATTGGTCTGCCTCATACCGCAGCCCCCCTGACCATAACTGGTATCGGGGGGAGCATTATAACGCGTCAAATGCTCACCACTCGGATCGAGTCCAGAAATGGTAAGTTTTTCACAACTGTTAATTTGATGGTCGCCCCTCGATTATTGGGGGATCAACCCAGCATCACGCTCCGAAAGGGATCGATAAGGGTGCCAGATGGAATTGAACTGGCTGACCCTACATTCTACAAGCGAGAACCAGTGGAAATCCTGCTAGGATCCCGAGTGTTTTTTCAAATCATCGGACCTAGATCTATTAATCTGGGAAGTGGACCTGTTTTCCAGGAATCCGCTCTTGGTTGGCTAGTCGGCGGACTGGCATCCCTCCCGAAGCCGCAACAAGTCACTTTGGCTATTGTGGCAGCTGCGCCAGAAGCCACAAACACTCCAGATGAGAAGCTGGCAGATGGATACGATTGCAACGAACAAAACTTAGAGGATTTGTTCAGGCATTTCTGGGCGCTCGAGGAGGTGACTTCTGCGGAAGCGAAGCCCTGCCTCAGCGTGAATATTTGCGAAGAACATTTTCGAAAAAACACCACTACCGGATCGGATGGCAAATTCACCGTTCGTCTTCCTCTAAAGTATGAACCTCAAATTCTGGGGAACTCATTTGAACAGGCAAGAAAGCGCTTGCTATCATTGGAGAAACGCCTTTCCCATCTTCCAGACGTATACGAGCAATATAGGGATTTCCTCAAGGAATATCTCTCCATGCAACATATGCAAACAGTCTGCCCAGCTGATTATGCAAGGGTAAAATATTACATACCCCATTCCTGCGTCATTAAGCCGGATTCCACCTCAACCAAGCTACGAGTGGTATTCGATGCTAGCGCCAAAACGAAAAGTGGCATATCTCTGAATGAGATCCAGCATAGCGGACCGGTAATACAGCGCGAACTGTTTGATTTACTATTGGACTTCAGATGCCACGACAAAGTAATCACCGCTGACATCGCGAAGATGTACCGGCAGGTGAACGTCCACGAGGAAGATTCGTGGTTGCAATGTATTCTTTGGAGGAACGACCCATCCGAGGAAATTCAAACCTACCGATTGAAGACGGTGACGTACGGCAAAGCAGCATCTTCGTTCCTAGCATGCCGAGCGCTTCACGAAGTCGGAGAAGCAATTCGACCCGAGCAGCCTGAGATTGCTGATGCCATTCAGCAATGCTTCTATGTAGACAATTTAATGATGGGGGGAGATTCAGTAGACGAGCTACTAAATCGACGCAAGGCCGTGGAAGCCGCATTATCCAAAAAAGGATTCCCCTTAAGGAAGTGGGCATCCAATGATCCCACCATCATACGCGACGTAGCAACCGAAGACCTAGAACAGGTAATTCACGTAGGGGATCACGACGTCATCAAGACATTAGGAGTTGCATGGTCCCCGCAAACCGATACATTCCGATTCCTGGTGGATGGCCAGGATCCGTGCCCAACCACTATGGACCAAAAAGCAGCCCAATTTGGAAGTTGGACAAGTGGTCCTCATTGGAGATGATAACAATCCCGTGGCAAAGTGGCCCATGGGAATCATCATCAACACTCATCCCGGTGCCGACGGAGTCGTGCGTGTCGCCACGGTTCGCGTCGGAACCAGCCTCTACAAACGGAACGTTCGGCTGTTGGCCCCATTACCAATCGAGTCACCAGCAACCGACAACAGCATGCAACAACCTTCGATCCATGAAGGAGCAGAATACGAAGAGGACCCTCCACCTCCAGCTATTTGGGACAATCGTCTACGCTCTCGTCCCAAAGGGGGGAGAAAATGGAAGTAGTTAAACCTCAACCTTAACGTTCGATGTGCAACATTGGTGCCCAACTTACGAAATGCAGCACCAGCATAAAATGTGCTGCCAACGGTCCATCGGTAAACTTGGCCGATAAACAAAAAACGCCGTAGTCAAGTTAAACGCGTCGCCACCGGGGCAATCACCCCGACGCAGCGTCAGCAACAAGCATGCCACCAAACCGCCATGGAAGCCTAGCTAGGTGGCACAACCTCGATCGATCGTCATTATCGATCAATCAATGAACAGTAATTGTTAGAATGTGGCCCTTCGGAGACGACGAAAGTAGCAACGTTCAGCACAGCAGCATCACGTATCATGACGTGATCTCGTATTCCATGGACGGCGGCTTCATCTTGGTGGCGGTCGTTATCGTCATCGTATGGCGATGGCGACGCAACATGAGCCGCATCCGGTCGCTGGAGGCAGCGACCAGGCGCAACCAGTTCAACGCCTAAGCGGGCGTCATCCGACGCCGCCGACTCAGCGTTTTGGGTGCTCCAACCGGAGCACGGCAACATCGAGGGTGCACCCGGCACCACACTAGTGCAACAAATTCCACAAACTTTGTGAAAAGAAACGTTGAATAAAGTCAGTTCGAGTCGATAATCGCGAGAGTTCGGTCGTTTTCATATATATCACGTCCGAGAGTCTTTTTCCCTTGTTTGGTAGCTCTTCTATAGTAGTTTCTGCGGAAGCGAGGCTAGTAGTAGGACTATGCAGTTTCAATGATGAATTTAAAGTTTTTATTTGTTATTTTTATTTAAAGTAGTTTTTATTTTTATTTTTTGTGTAGTCTACAAAAGTTTGAGCCTCGCGCGCGGTGTACAGGTATAAAGGACTTCTTTTTGAATTTATAAATAGAATATTGACCTTTGATGCTTGAGAAGATGCCATGAAGTAGTAGTGGGTTGTCTGGCTGATTATCGGGGAACTCCTTGTCAATTCGGTTGTGGTTGAAAGTAAAAGTTTGACTAGGGCCGGTCCAGGGGTTTTTCGGTTTGAAAATTTTCTCGATTTCCCTGATTGGGGATATCCTTGGTCAGCCCAAAACTAAGGTGGAGGTTCCATTAATGTTGGAACCCCATTGACTTTGTAGCGGGCAGGATCGGATATTGGCGTGTCTTTTGATAATGTCCTTATACGGGATTCTGTGATTTGAATTGCAATAGGATTTCCTGATCGCTAGGAATACTTGCGAACATTCGTGGTTGACATCAATAGCTTTTCACAATTATATCGCTGTAAAGCAAATGAACAGTTTTGGAAGAAGTTTACATCTGTAGATGAAATCAGTTCGTTTTTTATTTTGCATAACTGGTTGAATTGTTTTTAAATAAATTATCTAATAGATAAATCGTCTAGCTCAAACCTTTGTAGGGGTAAGTGGCGGGACCATCATCATCATCATCATCTACCAAAATGCAATCCAGAGGATCGAAGCCGTTCAGCGAAGGTTTATACGCTTTGCTTTGCGACATCTTCGTTGGCAAGACCCTCGCAGATTGCCAAGTTATGAAAGTCGGTGTAAGCTCATCAGCCTGGAATTGTTGGAAGGGAGGCGTATGGTGGCCAAAGCGTGTTTTGTTGGTGACCTCCTTCAGGGAAACATCGACTGTTCCACTTTACTTGGTCTCTTGAACATCAACACTCGACGACGAAACCTACGTTTACAATCTTTCTTTATAAACCGGCACTCAAGGACCAACTACGGCAAACACGAACCTGTGCTAAGCATGTGTCGCGTTTTCAACAGCTGCTATAACGTGTTTAATTTTAATGTATCCCGTGATGTTAATAAGCGTTGTTTCCGGAGATGTATGTGTTATTTATTGTATGTTATTTAGTGTTATCTAGGTGTCCTTGGGATAAACATAATAATAATAATACGCGCTTTTTCAGGCATTCTTCGATGTAAACTTGGGATGTCATCGTCGAGGGTGTGACGAATGGTTCCATTTTAGGCACAACTGGAATGGGGGATCGCAGCAAGCCGTGCTTCGAAACTGACGTGTTTTGCTTTTGCTGCGTCGTTTTCGCGAAAAAATCAAATAGTAATTCGTAATTTAACTTGAACTAACAGTGAAATCATAAAATCTCCGCGTGCATTGTGTAAGCCGTAGTAAATACAATCGATTCCCTTTCGAAATGTTTGAGTGTCGGTAGTATTTCCCCGTTTTTTTTTTTTGTTTTTGTGCTTCGCCCCCGCACCCGGAAGAAGAGTTACATCAGCTTAGTTTTGGTTATTAGTGGTAATATTGTGACACTCGGGTATAATTTATTAGTTTAGAGTGTTTTTCCGCTTTGTCGCGAGTGAATCGATGATTATTAGCAGTTTTGAAGCTCGAAATAGAGTCGCCTCATTGCGGGGATTTGCATTATTGGCAGTGTGTGGAGTGAAAAAAAAAGAAGACGAGTGCAATGTAGAGAACAGCCATTTGCTGGTCAGAAGCAGCAAACGAAAACAACGCGCATGGACGGGTGAAAAGCTTGCACATAATTTTAGGTGCATTCACCACGGGGTGTACAGAATTTTGTTATGCAGGTTGCATATCTAGCGGGCGGTTTCGCAACGTTAATTTTTGCGCATATTTAATCGCGAGTGCAAAAAATTAATTACGAATCAACGTCGACATTTTTTTTTTATGAATGAACAAGATAGTGTGATTCAGGAGGCGGACATGGGTGAGATGTATCTGACTATAACTATATAACAATAATCTTATTTTCAAATAATACTAAATACGTGCCTGGTTTGGAAATTCAAAATTTCCAAATCTGGAAGTGTGTTACAGTGCCCTTATCCAAATGATATCGGTAATGTTTACATGCGGGGCTTATTGTATGTGAAAGTAACCTCGGAATGGGCGTGACTCTCCAGACATTCTGAAATGGGTTGCTGGATCTGCAGTAGAGCTATCACTTTCTAGCTCCTGGATTAAAGCTGCTTCCAATGGTCACTTGAATGATTATTGTAAACAGATTTCTTCCATAATACCATTGCCGGCCGATGGGTGTTAGATTGGACACACACACACACACACAACTGCAAATTGCTTGCCAAATCATGGCCTTCTTCGCGAACTTGTCGGCAAACACGAACTTGATTTTCCGGGGCTCCCAACGTCGGTGGGGGGGTAAGTTTTGCGGGGGGGGTTAAATGGTTTTTTGTTTTTTTTGTTTGGAAGGGCTTTTTGTAACAGGGGGGTGTGGGGGGGTGTGGGGGGGGGGGGTTGGGTGGGGGGGGGGGGGGGTGGCGCCCGTCAGTTTTTTCGTAGGTCCGCTGATTCCTTTCCACACTCAGGGTTTCTTTGTAAGTTTTGAGCACTCGACAAACTCTTGTTTTCGGCATCTTCAGCACTTTAGCCAGCTTGGAACCGGACCACTTCGGATTTTTCAGGTGTTTGTGTACAATTATTTTCTTCTTCTTTTGACTTCCATTTGACGTTATTTATGAACGTGATCGACTACTTTGATCTTACCAGTTGTACCAGTTGTTCTCAATAGAAATGTAAACAAACCACTGCCAAAGATTTTCGATTCCCAACACTAGAGGCGTGCTAGTGACGCGCGAGGGGTGTACCAATATACTTTTAGATAAAGGCTGACTTAAAATTTAGAATCTTAAAATCTATAGATTTCTACCTGATCGGTAGGTAGTCCATCGTTTTTATATCGTGTAGTATGTTATTTGTGTGATTTAGGTAAACATTTAAACAGCCACAAATACCCGTTTCCTTGACCTTTCTTAAGCATTTTTTTGGATTTGGGTTCTGAATTTCTATACCTTCTGCTACATTAAGTTTCCAAGGATTTGTGATATGTATATGATTCTGTATATGTGATTTTGTTTTGCTTTCTATGTGAGCTTATAAAATGTTTTTCGTTGAACATATGTTAGCAACTCGTGTTGCATAAATTCCAGAAAATACGTCGGAAAACTAAAAGAGATTAGGGTTGAATGTTTTACGTTCGTAAACATTCGCGACGGTGATTGCAAACATTTTGTAAATCTTGAATAAATTTCAAATCCAGAAATTGGAAATTTATTTCAAAATCCTAATTAAAAAATAACCAGAAGCTCTCAGAAATGTAAATCAATATGAGATTACAACGAATAATAGTTGAGGTTTTTCACCAAACATCACTTTTTAGTTAATAATTGCCTTCTCAAGCAACACAGCGTGCATTAAATACGTTGAAAGTACTGTTAAATGACAAACACAGGTAATCAATATAAGTTTATAATCCTTTTTTCAAACTTTAAAATAACGTAAAAAGGGCAAAAAGTAGAAGCCTTTTTACATAAAATGGAGAAAAATTATCCTCATGCAAAAATATAACATCGCCAAGCGTGGGATTTGAACACGAGTCCATGGCATGATAGGTTTGTAGCTGCTTTGCTAAGCCAACTCCAATTGTTGAAAAGTCAACTCTGTGTATCTATGATTTGCTTCCCGTTGGCTGTGAAACCACAATTTTGTACAATAATATCATCGTTATGACTAAATAAACACGTTTTGCACAACATGGATGGTGTAATGTAATTTCAACAGTATTTAGAACTACCCATAACATACCTGCCCTGTTCATGTTATATATATGTATGGAACAATGTTTTTAAGAACAAAAATAAAATATTAATCACTTGCAGAAGTGAAAAAAGTATTTTTAGCTCGATCGTTACACAGAGTGATATAGAATACGAGAGATCCCAACCGCTCCGAACGTAATAAGTTTTGCAATACGTTTATAATACATTTATTAAACAATCAATTACAAATCATTCTTAAAACAAGTTTTAATTGTTACTTGGGCTCGTTTTCATTGACATGAACGCATTATAGAAAGATCAGCCGGGAATGCTTCGGGGTGGGTTTGTCTATCACGATTAAAGCGCCGATAGGGGAATTGAGTCAGGGCTATGACATTTTCAATTATAAGTTGCCTACGGTTTTTTCATAAATTCGTCTGAAAACCTCACCGAGGGAGAAAACGATGATTTGCTCATGATAGCTCGTGACAGTGTTTTTTCATTGCTATTACAAGCACATTTATTATCAATTTAGTTTATTTAACAATAATTTCAATAGTTTCATCACAAAACTTAAAATTAAAATTACACTCTGCCCATTAAATACATATTATTACTTGGACAATTTCAAGTAGACTAGTTAGAAATTTAGGAAACAAAATCTTATGAGAAAAAATCTGATGACTGCATGATGTTGTGAGAATGATTTTGAATGATCATGATAGCTCGTTTTTTCTCGTGATAGTGATATGGCCTGTTTTTCGTTGTCGCATGATTGTCGTGAGATTTACCAGCTCTAAATTTGGCACTCTTATGTTTGCTGATGAAACTGGATCTGTTCGGTAAGTTTCCCCTGGATATAATTTTACTTGAGCGACAATTAATGCCGAGATACCGCCTGACGACCTCATCAAATCGGATAGTCTTGATATTGAAGCGGTCCCTGATAGAAATGATCATTCATAAGCGGTCAAAAGGATGCGGTTGATTGAATTTGATCATTCTATTTTATCATTTATCATTATTTATTTATCATTTTACCATCGTGTTTCATTATTAATAGGTTTCTATTGTTTTATTTGTGCTTTTTAAGACTTATGTTGTGCAATGAGTATTCTCTTTGTATTAATGAAATAAAACTGTTTGTTCATATTCCTTCTTTAAAGTTGCTTTAGAAACAATATATATTACAGGTTTCAAAACTCAAACAAATGTTTTGAAATTGGAAATATCTTCCCAATATCATGGGATCCTAGTAGTGAACAACCATTTCTGCTAGAACAAAAGATGCGAAGAGAAAGTATCGATAGGTCCGATAGAGCTCGGCAGGTTATGAAATTGGATAGAAGTAGTTTGAAATTGAGCGTAGGGCTTTTGTTAAGCAGTATTTCGAAGCAAACGCACACACTTTTTCCAACCATCCCCATGCGGGGTAGGTCAAGGCAGGAACGGGTCCGCCACCTTGACTGGCAAAGATGTATGCGCTTGATCGTCTCAAATACCGCCAATGGCACAGAATGGTTCTAGCGAAGAGAAAGTAACGATAGGTCCGATAGAGCTCGGCAGGTTATGAAATTGAATAGAAGTAGGGTATGTGTCCCTTGACTCAGCCTAATATGCAACGATAGGTTACACTTTTTTATTAAAACTCATACAGTATTCGAGCTGTAAGTGATATTCAACTAGTTATACACTTGCTTAGATATGTTTGATAAGATGTTTCGTAGTATGATGCTTAAGCTTGTATTACACTGTTTGTCCAATAGCCAAATATTTGTTATAGGCAGATAGGCATCTGACAAACATCTATGATATCTGTCAGCTGTCTAGCTGCCTATGCCAAATATTTGGCTATTGGACAAACAGTGTAATACAAGCTTTAGTAATGTACTCAAACAAATGTTCAAACCAAGGTTTGCGCAACAATGCCACTTAAGCTAATATCACACTGTTTGACAATACGCCAAATATTTGTCTCGTTAAGTTTTGCCAAATAATGCTGTTTGCAAAGTTGTTTGTTCACACTATCACACTTTGATTATTTTTGGCAAATATTTGACTAAAAAGTGCACATACTCATTTTATGGGTAAAGTCGCTTTACCCATATTTGAGTAAAAATGGTGAACTAACAATATAGGTAATGTTTACTTATTTATGGGCAACCAATTTTAAGTAAATTTCACGCATATTTAGGTAAATCTAAAAAAATAATTTGAAATTAGAAGCAAATACGGTTATGTTTCTCTAATTAAATTTTTTGATAACAAATAAAATAATCGGTTTTCTGTCATTCAATTTAATATTTTTTTTTTTATCAATTATACAGCACAAATATATCATTTGCTCTTTAATTGGACGAACTTCTGATGATTAATTTCATAACAATTAATGCAAATATTGGCGAGATGTGATGAAGATGAAGTGATTAACAGTTGGTCAAAACAATTATTGATCGAAAGGTAGAACCCATCAGGTTAGAAAAGACGAACGGCATTACTTTTTCAGATTTTGTGATTCCTCCCCCTCCCCCTCATCATGTTGTTGGCAGTGTATTCCTTTATACAACTCCAAGGTCACAACTCTGTCAAAACCTACTATTCAGAGTAAGTATTGCATCTGTTACCCATATATGGGTGAAACAATTACCTTTTTATGGGTAATTGAGTCTTAGCGTGCATATTTGATTGTTTGTTTGTCTCGCTGCTTTTGTCTGACAGCACGCAAAAAAAAAAACGTAGTATTACCTATAGAAAATAGGCATCAATTCATCAAAATTTTGGTTTGAATATGGACCAATAAAACTAATGAATCAATTCAACAAAACCTTTTAGTTGAAATAAAACATCATGCTTTATAGAATTGAACATCGTGTTTTATTGCTCAAAACAATTTTTTTTTTCTCAAACCAACTAAACGCATTTGTTGAAATAATAAACATTGATCAACTAATTCAACAAAACAATTGAATTGAAATAAAACTTCATGCTTTATAGAATTAAACTTAGGGTTTTGTTGTTCGAAATAAAATATTTTCTTAAACCAACTAGGCGCCTTTGTTGAATTAATAAACATTGATGAACTAATATAACAAAACCATTGAATTGAAATCATACTTCATGATTTATTGAACTAAAAGTCGTGTTTTATTGTTCAAATTATTTATGTTTTCTCACATTTTGGCAGGAAATCGTCCTCACTATGGACTCCCGAGGTCACTCCGGTCAAGTAAAAATCGCCGCAGCGACGAAGTTGACAAGACAAGACGCTAATTAGACAGGTGGTTCTCTACGGTCATGATATATGGACTATGCTCGCGGCAGACCGCAGTCAGATTTTTCTCGTGATCTGCTCCTTAAACCTTACGTCGAATTTGTGCGCTGTCTGATCGACTGTGTTGTGCACTTTATGTCTGATCAACTGCAGTTATCTGCAACGACAATAACTCGTTGAGAATCGATATATAGATCAACATCAATCTATAATATATTATGTTTAAACATTAGAAAAACATCCGGAGGCAAAGGCAGAGACAGTAACTTGTCAGCATTGTGAAACTTCCAATAACAATATGGATGCTTGGCAGGCTGACAATATGTAATGTGCGCTCAAAACTATTTTATCAAAACAATAAATTAATCGTTTGAGTTAAAAAATAAATGTGATTGTTATAAACAAAATATTATTTAAATTAATGTAATACAGCAGTGATAACTTTAAATAACTTTATTGGTTTGATATGAATGAAATTTTGAATTGATTTGGAGCCCTCTAATGATTTGAAACAAATAGAAACTTTGTATTGAATAGCATCAAAATATTTGATTCCTTAGGATGAAAAAAAATTTTGTTTCAACAATTAATTAATCATTTGAGTTTAAAAATAAATGTGATTTTTATAAATCAAATATTTTTTAAATTAACATCACAGAGCAGTGATAACTTTAAATAATTTCATTGGTTTGATTTGAATCAAATTTTGAATTGATTTAGAACTTTTTTATGAATTGAAACAATTAGAAACCTCTTATTGAATACCAACAAAACATTTTGTTGATTCAAAGCAGAGTGATTTCTTTGCGTGAGTGTTGTGATTAAGTTTGGGAGTTTTTGTAAAACTTAAAAAAAACTATTACGATCCAACTTAGTCCCGAGATCTTCGAAAAAGTCGCCAGAATTTAAGTGCAGCCCGAAAAACTTCTGAAGAGTCCATAGAATGTCAGGAAACTGCCGAGAATTACATGAAAGTCCAATATCTACAGTGAAGTTTCAAGGACGCCATGGATGTCCGTTGAATTACTTCTTTTCGTCATCTTCTTTCTTAGCATTTCAAGCTTATTGCTTTCACAATTCGCTTATTACGTGCCCTTCACTTAGTGTTCTAAATGAAGTTCCAAAGTTATTAATTGAGAGCTTTCGATGCCAGGTACATTTTGGCATCAGTATGATTGTTTGGCATTGATATGCTGCAGGTCTATGAAATATGTTTTGACCAATATAACATTAAAATATAACATACAATAACATAACTGGTAACATAAAACATATAAGGGATACGTGAATTGAATACACACAAGATCTTGAAAATAATTCCTTGTCGTCGTGAAGTCTTAAGAATTTATTAAATGAACTTTCCCAAGATCTTTCATATCCTTAAGGTGTGCGATAGATACCATAATGTCAGAATAGTCCTTGTTGCAATGATGATAGTCAAGAATGCCATGAACGTGGTGAATTCGTCCATTTTCATGGTTACACTCAGTAGCAAAAAAAAAGCCGGGCGAAATTTTGCTTCCAAAAAATGCCATGTTCAAGCTTCTGTAAGTTTGTCAATTCTCAATATTTTTGGCTGAAAATTTGACAACCCGCATAATCACAAACTATTTTTGGACCATTTCCCTTATTGTTGACGACCGTTTCCGTTATTGTTACGACATTTACCCTTATAGTTGACAACTATATACTAACAATTGGTGAAGATGCGTCGCAACATTTGACTACTTGTATTATCTGCAGCGGTTGCGTTTTCGCTTGAATTTGTGCGAATTTGATTACTGTTTGTTTTCATAATGTGTGCATTAAATCTATCATCTTTAGATGCCAATTGCCTGTTCGGTGTGGAAAACTTGCATTTTTCCCAAGTTATAAATTTCCCGATGTACATATTCATTTTATTCCTTGGTGCATGATCGTCGGAATAGTCAAATAGTCAATATTTTCAATGCTTTCAAATAATGTTCAACCTGTGATATTTTGAGGTAACATGAGCAAATCATGAGCATTAATCACGTTAATGGGAACTTAATTTTTTATTTCTAGAACAAAGTTTTCGTTTCCAAGACGATTGGTGTATTCGTTACGCAGACGTTATCATTTGCTTTAGCGAACAATGTTCACGTTTCCATGACTTATGTTCATGGTATATATTCGTAAAGGAAAATAAAACCTGTTCCTGAATTCGTGACACGACGTTGACGAATTTCAGAACGGACTTTTTTCTGTGTATGAATTTGCTCATTTTTTTCTGTGTATGAATTTGCTCATGTTTGCCACTCAAGAATTTCCAGAGTGTCAAATAAATTGTTTGCTAGTATTGAGCAAACATATTTGACAAAGAGCATCACACTATTTGACTAAACATGTGAAATAATTGGAACGACAAACACAAACCAAATATTTGCCATTGATATGTTTGGTCAAATATATTTGGCGATCACACGTTGGTTAAATATATTTGCCAAAATTTGCCAAATATTTGGCGTTTCGTCAAACAGTGTGATCTCAGCTTTAAATACGTATTTTTTTAACAATTGTTTTAGTTGCTTCTTTCTTTTTTTCCAAAAAAGACAAAGGTTTAAAAATAAAAACTTAACAAATTTTTTTTTTTAAATTTTTTTTTCCCCCCGGGCCCCCCCCCCCAACCTTGTTTTTTTGGTTTTTTTTTTACTTTTTTTTTTAAAAAATTTTTTTTTTTAAATATTTTTTTTTTTTGGTGGGGGGTGGGGGGGAGGTGAAATTTTTTTTTATCTTGGGGAGATAGGGGCGGGGGGCAAAACATTTTTTTTGGGGGTGATGGGGGGGGGTGTGGGGGGGGCGGTCGCTAATTAGTTATTATTAATAAAAAAAATAAATGGTGGGGAAGGAAGTAATTAAATTAAAAAAATTTATTAAAAAATTATTAAAGGGGTTCTTTGGTAGAAGGGGTGGGAATCCTGTGGGGGGAGAGGAAGCAATAACTGAAAGTGAAAAATCGTCTATTATGTCAGTGCAGGTTTGTATTAAACTTTTTCGCATAAAAAATATAAATAGCATTTAAGTACTGTTGCTGCGATTTTTTTTGTGAATATACGAAACATTGGGCTCTACGAATTTATTGTGTATGCAAGCCCGGTTTCATTACGATAACTAACCTAACAAAAATGATTTTCGTTCAAATCAATTATTTGATTTAGTGTATACAGTTATGTCAAGACTGTTAGCTAATGTTAACTAAAAGCTGTCTAGCTTCGATATTTCGCTTCATGAACATTCCTTTATTTACAGTTGAAATCCAGGTTACCGAGTACAGTGGCAAGATTTTTACCAGGGGCTGGAAAATATCAGATTCTATATACAAACTACGATGATTTTGCTATTCTCTGGTCATGTTCCAGTTTTGTTGCAGTACACACAGGTAAGAAAACAAAACATTTTGAATATTTTTTATGCGGTAAGCTTAACCACAGACAGATGATCGACTTCATCTCATTAATCTGTGTAAAAACACAGCTTCCCTTAAGATATCAAGTAGCAATAACCTAACAGATGGCGCCACAGATTTGTTTTTATTGTTCAGGGAAAAAAAATGGTTGCCAGTCAAACTGTCAGATTTAATGTAGCAATAAGTTGACTAGGCGGCGCTACTGTGCAAGATGATTCCTACGTAATTAGATTTGAAATATTACTCAACAAATTTGATTGTTTTGTTCGCGCTTGAATGTCTGTCTGCGGCTTAACCACGGCCTAACTTCTTATATCGTATACTGAACTTTCCACTACTGATTTCATTCTAGTCTGTTTTGCGAGTTGAGTTTTTTAGTAGAGTCAAAACGAGTCGTTCTGACATTTAAAATGACATGTGGGCATTTTGATACTTTATCGTACAGAATGAGCCAAAGGGTCTCAGATTTTTATGAAATTGTAGATAAAGGGAAATAACTGATTACCGTGAAAATCAGAAAATTTCAATAGGTGTTTTCAGAGAAAACTGGCAACGCTGATTTTTTGCAATTTTTTCTCGTTCATACATCTATGCGTGGACAAAGTTTCATAAAAAGTTGATAGTTCGGTAAAAAATTACCGAATATTGTAAAATTTTCTAAGTGTGCAGGCAACGTTAACTGCCAGTTTGAAGGAAAATAGTTTATTTAAGTAGGGTATAATGTATATTCAACCAGTTATAATTTTGCTTTGAGTAGCTTAATAAGATTTCCGTTATTCTGAGATGAAAAGTTAAAAAACTTACATTTTAAGGACGAAAACTTTCGACAGATATGGATGCAATGTCGGTCTATAACCATCATATTCGGTCTATTTGGGGATGCAACCTTATCTCATCATTTAAGTTTCTTGATAGAAGTTACCATTAAGTTGCCAGAAGGCACGAAAGGCTTCTAGAGACTCTAACTTGTGTTATGTGAATATTAGTTCCAGTAGTAAAATAGTTCGTAGAAAGTAGTTCTACAAATTGAAAGTTTACGTAAAAGTCACTTTCGAGCATCGACTATGAACGGTAAGGTCGATGCTTTGTTGCGCAATATTTTGCTATCGGGTGTAGTATCTGTTGTTTCAATTATAGATTCAGGACAGAAAAAAAAGAACAATAAAACTGCTTTTTCGTGAGAAGTTAAAGTAATTAATTATGATCATCCATACTATCAGTACATCATATATGCCGTTTCATCGTGGTGTCGATGCTCTGTTGCGAACTGGTTTGTTATCGGGAATAACGCATTATTTTTTACTTCTGTTATCTATTGTTTGGCGGCACGAGTGATCAAGTGGTGGTTCGCCGGGTGTGGTGGGACGGTTGTGGAGTTGATTATTTATTATGATCTATACACGACAAATAATCTACACATATTTATTGGTAAAAATCCATGTAAAAATTCACATTATATTCATTTATTCACACATAAACAGGCACTTCTGGGAAACACAAATGAAGTTTATGTATGCGCAAAAAACCATTTTGAAGGTTAAATTAAGCGCAAACACCAAAAATTTTAACTTGACTATAAATGCGTTTGTTTTTACCATGCCTGCGATTAGATCAACCATGATGCGGTTGATATTAATATGAAGTCTGTCAAATATACCACAAATGTTGAAGGTTGTACCATAAACGAAGTAAATTTGACTGAAATGTCATGGTAGTTTTGAAAATAGGCATAGTGGGGTAAAATGGTAGTTTTTACTGCAAGTTTTTTTTAGTGTAGCAAATGAAAAGTATCTGTGGCCACACATTGTGGTTATTTGTATACGTATGAAGCATGTGTGTTTACAAGGAGATAGCATTTGTTGATTATATTGTAAAAATTCATGTGTGGGACACATAGATATTATCATTGCTTTTTTATCAGTGTACTATTGGTTCGCCATACTCGCCGTGCCCTTATCTTGGAACAAATAAACCACTATCTCATTTTGTGAGTGGTTCCAACAGCATCCATACTGTTGGTATCAATGGATCCAAATTGGCTCTGAAGCGTTAATATAAATCACCTTGTTTTTCTAATGAAAAACTCCCCATCACATTTTGAGGGGTGCCCTTATAGCATCCTTACTGTTGGTTTCCAATCCAAATCGGAAATCGGTACTAATATTGAAATATTTTACTATACGCCGCTCGAATTTAGCTTACCGTTTATCAAAACGAACCCTGCTGCTACCTGTTTGTGCTATCAATAGCAGTAGGCTATGCTTTATATATGTAAGTTTGGGGCACAATAAATTGTGAATCTGGAAGAGTAAGACGTGTTTCTTTATTACTGTGTTGTAAGTTATTCTTGATCCGGAGTACCACATCTGGCGACGAGCGGGTAGAACCTGTAATCGGTATTCGTTAGGCATGAAAAAAAAACATAAAAAAATGTGCAGCTTGGCATTCAGTTCTACATCGAATTTATTGATTTTATTAGACATACCTATTTAAATACAATTCACGAGTCAGCTCTTCGAAGGCACGAAGACGCTGCCGTTACGCAGAAATAGGCAACAGCCGCTGCTGTTACGCAGAAAGAGGCGTAAAGAGGAAACCGAGGCGTAAAGCCGCTACATTAAAGCGTAAAACAAAAAAAAATCATATCCACTGTGTAGAGAAAAAAGGCTTGAACCGGTTCTAGCTACAGCTGCAATTTTCAGAAACCGAAAAAAAAGGTTGTTATACTGTCACCATGGTAACCATGCCCACATGTGCTAATAAAAAAAAATATATGATTTTTTCTAGCTGTCGAAGTCACCGCTTACTGAGAATGGAAGGTTGGAGGTTTGGAGTCCGTTCAAATTTAACCATCTGTCAGAGACGCATATTCGTAAAGAATGGTTGCGATGGAAGAGTGAGGAAAAAAATGCCACTAAATTGAAAAACTTCCTACTTGCTAATGAGGGCCTTGAACTTCAGGACTTGTTTTACTCGATAGAGGGAGCAGATGCTCAAGAAGACGTCGAAAATAATATAAATCCGTACTGAACAGCAATAGAGAAACTGGATGGCCATTTTTCACCAAAACAGCACGATTCATTCGAAAGGAATGAGTTCTGCAAGATAACACCGGAAAAAACGTCTGAAGGATTGCGAGAGCCATTGACAAAATTTCTGATGCAATGCTCCGAGCAAGCAAAGAAGTGTGATTTCGGTAAGACTGCAGCGGAAAGCCAAGATTTTCGTATTATTGACAAAATAATATAATACGCTCCTACGGAGTTGAGGGAAAAACTCCTTCACGAGGAAACACTCACGTTGCCGCAAGTGGCACGGATGGTTAACTCATTCGAGTCAATCAAGCATCAGGTTCAGGTAATCGCTGAGAATTTTAACAGTTCAACAGCTACTTCTATTGGACTCGACTCGAGAGATAATGTGAACCGCGTAACCGGAAGTGGAAAAACAGCGAACGGTTCTTGCTATCGATGTGGACAATGTCTCATTACGGGAATGATCGACAGTGCCCAGCGCGTAATAAACAATGTGAGAAGTGTAACAAGCTTGGTCACTTTGCGCGCGTGTGTCGTTCGGCAATAAAACGTAAATATGATGAACAACATTCGGTATGGGCAAAAAGGCGAAACTGGCTAACGTGCGAGCGATCATGTCAACGGAGCCACAAGATCAGGCTGAGCTACAGAGTTTCATTTGCAACATCGGTGATGGTGATGAATTTATTTTGGTCGAGGTTGGTAATGTGCTTATGTAATGTTGATAGATTCTGGCAGCAGTAAAAATATTATCGATGATACCACTTGGCAAAGCATGCTAGCACAAGGAGTCCTAAGCTGGAAGCCAAGAAAAGTTAAAAATACAGTTCTGCGAGGTTACGATCGTGATGCAAAGCCATTCGTTGTGTCTCATGTGTTAGCATCAATGTTTGCTGTTGAGAATGGAGGAAATCGCAAGCAAGAAACAGCAGTATTTTACTTTGTCAAAGGAGGTTCTCAACCATTGCTTGGGAATGATGCAGCAATTCTCTTAGGTGTGCTGAAGATTTAACTTTTGATCCGGCTGTCAACAGAATTACGTCCGTAGGAGGAAGACCTTTCTTGAAGATGAAGAACGTGCAGCTGAGAATCCCAGTGAACCTCGACGTGCATCCTGTAGCTGTGTTAGACGGCCTCCAATCGCGCTCCTCAGTCGAATCGAAGAATAATTGGAACAACTTTTAATGGCTGACATCATCGAACCAGTAGTAGGAGCAACACCATGGGGTCACCTTTGGTAATCATTGTCAAAAATGATGGAAAACTTCGCCTGTGTGTCGACATGCGTCGTGCTAATCAGCCCATCATGAGAGAACATCACATGATGCCCACTTTCGAGATTTTCCTGCCACGATTTAATTTATCCACTTTCTTCAACCGTCTGGATATTAAAGACGCATTTTACCAGGTAAATCAGCAATACTGAAATAAATTAGTTTAATTGTGAAAAATAATAATTATAATTATAAACCTAAAATACAGATTGAACTGGATGAAGCATCTCGATCTATTACAACCTTTATTTGTCATAAAGGATTGTACAGATATAAAAGGCTAATGTTTGGTATTTCATGTGCCCCCGAAATGTTTCAAAAAGTCATGGAACAGATTCTTGCCGGCTGTGATAATGTCATTAATTATATTGATGATATTGTAGTATCTGGAGAAACTGAAGGCGAACATAATGCGGCTTTGAACAAAGTTCTTTTAGTTTTGAAAGATCATAATATTATGCTGAACAAAGATAAATGTATCTTTAAAGCACGACAAATAGAGTTTTTGGGCCATATTATTTCTGCTAACGGAATACAACCAACGGAGTCAAAGGTGCAAGCACTACAGAAATTTCGTGAACCTCGTTCTCCGGACAAAATTAGAAGTTTTTTGGGTTGAGAAGTTTATCCCAGAATTAGCAACAATTACTGCGCCTTTACGGGAACTGATATGCAGTGGCAATAAGTTCACCTGGACGAAGGATCACCAACGAAGCGTCAAATGATATCAAATTCAATCAAATGATATCAAATTCCAATACTCTCGCTTTCGTTGACAATGCCTTGCGCACTAGGGTCGTAGCAGACGCCTCTCCCGTTGCGTTGGGTGTTGTCTTGGTTCAATTTGCAGACGATACCGACAATGATCCTTGTATAATATACTATGCCAGCAAAAGTCCAACTAGTACTGAAAAGCGCTATTGCCAAACGGAAAAAGAGGCACTTGCTTTAGTATGGTCAGTAGAATTTTTTTCGTTGTACTTGATTGGTCGTGAGTTCGAATTAGAAACAGACCATAAACCTCTCAAAGTTATTTTTTCTCCGTCTTCCACACCATGCGCTCGCATTGAACGTTGGGTCTTGAGACTACAATCCTTTACGTTCAAGGTTATGTATCGTAAAGGAAGCAGAAATATTGCAGATTCTTTATCCCGATTAGTTCATTCTGATGAGGCTAAAGACTTCGAGAAGGATAACAAATTTATGGTACTAGCAATCCAGGAGTCTGTGGCAATTGAGGTTGACGAAATTGACGACGCCCGTGATGATCCAGAGATAACAGCTGTTAGAGAATGTCTGCGGTCTGGTAGCTGAGGTAGCATACTAGCAAAACCGTTTGAACCATTTCGAAATGAGTTGGGATTTTTTGGAGGCACCATGATTAGGGGAAATAAACTTGTTGTTCCTAAGCGACTACGACAACGTATGTTACTACTTGCTCATGAAGAGCATCCGGGTGAATCTGTTATGAAAAGACGACTGCGAGACCGAGCATGGTGGCCATCAATGGATCGAGACACAAGGGAATTCTGTGCAATATGTGAAGGATGTCAACTAGTTGGACTACCCAGCCGACCTGTCCCAATGCACCGCAGACAATTGACAACAAAGCCGTGGGTTGATGTCACTATTGACTTTATGGGTCCTCTTCCTCCTGGTGAGTACCTTTTGGTAATTATAGACTACTTCAGTAGGTACACATAAGTCGAAATCATGTCTCGCATTACCGCTCATGAAACTGTTGAACGCTTGAGTAAAATTTTTACCCGTTTAGGGTATCCCAGAACTATTACACTTCACAATGCAAAGCATTGCATTGGTAAAGAATTGGAAGAATACAGCAAAATACACGGAATCGTCCTCAACCATTCTGCACCGACTGGCCACAGGAGAATGGCCTAGTGGAGCGTCAAAATAAATCACTCTTGAAGAGGTTACAGATTAGCCACGGGCTCGGCAGGGACTAGAAAAAAGATTTGAAAGATTATTTGATTATGTACTACACGACTCCACATTCTACAACTGGAAATACGCCGACGGAGTTATGCTTCGGAAGGACAATAAGGTCCAAGTTACCAGCTATTGATGACATTGAAACTGCACCTCCAACCTCTGATTATTGTGATATAGATTTTATAAACAAACAAAAAGGTAAAGAAAGAGAGGATACCAGACGTCATGCGAAGGAGTCGAACATTGCGGAAGGCGAAACAGTACTCATGGTAAAACTTACTCCTGGGAATAAATTATCGACCACATTCAAGAGCACAAAGAATACTGTTTTAGATCGATTGGGTCTCAGAGCGTTGGTAAAAGATTTTGATTCCAGTAGAATCTACGAAAGGATCCTGTCGCATCTGAAAAAGCTACGTAGTAACTCGAATTCACCTCGACAGAAATCCTTGGACACCTCTGATAAATCTCATTCCTTAGAAACCCGGAATACTTCAGCGTACGAAGAAGACTTTGCGGGATTTACCGAGGAAGAATGTGAAGCTCTCATGCCTGGTGTTGATTTCCTTGACAAGTGAAAATTATTGTTATTAAATTATATAGATGTAAAGATTATGTATATTATTTAAAAGATCATCATAAATCCTAGAAAAAGGGAGCTGTGCTATCAATAGCAGTAGGCTATGCTTTATATGTGTAAGTTTAGGGCACAATAAATTGTGCATCTGGAAGAGTAAGACGTGTTTCTTTATTACTGTGTTGTAAGTTATTCTTGATCCGGAGTACCACACTGATCATGTTTTCCAACATCCCAGTTATTTCTCGTTGAAGTGCAGAGGACTCCTCGGCTTCCAATTAAACGAGTATCACGTCAACATACTCCTACCCATTCCTTATTTGACCTGCATTTGGGCAAGGCCGGCGCTGGTATTGCCTTAGTTTGAGATCACCAGTTATTAAACATTGATAAGTATGTTAGTCCCAAGCATCATCTGTTGATTCTCTGTATAATAACAGCTGATCTTGTAATAACGGAGTAGCAATCATGTCAATCATGCTCATGCGCATGCTCAATATATGAGGGGTTGTTCATTGTGAGTTGTGTTTTAAGGGAAGATTCATTAAGCTAAAAGCTACATCCATTTATTTCTTGACTATTCAACCCTTGTATTTACCTAGTCTAGACAAGATAAGCAGAATTCCCAGCTTTGAGTATTTTCACAGCGTCGTGCACAGTTCTGACGTTTTTGTTTCTTTACATTCAGTTGCTCCGTGACCCTCTACCTATCAAAATTCATACAATTAAGGAGTGTATCGAAAAGTAGTTATAAACTTCCAAATAATAAAATAGGCATGAAAACATGGTTAAAATAAACATACTATTTCAGTTTATTATAGCTTAACATGTTTACAAAAGATCCAAACGGAAAAACTAGTCATCATGTTCATTTCTGTAGAATGCCCGTACCTTTGATTTGACACCTGCCATCAAATTCTGCACAGTGACCTTTGTGCACTTCCTGGATGCCGCTGCCCAATTTTTCTTAAAATCGGTCATGTTTTGGGACACTGTACCATCCTTCTTAAATATACGCTTGACTATTGCCCAATAGCGTTCGATCGGTCGCAACTGGGGACAGTTTGGTGGGTTGATGTCTTTTTCTACGAACTTGATGTTATTCTCCGTCAGCCACTGTAGAGTGGATTTGGCCGATGCCAAATCTGGCCAGAAGAGAGGAGGGGGCTGGTGCTTTCTATACAATGGTAGCAACCTGTTCTTCAAACATTCCTTTTGATAAATCTCAGCATTTATAGTTCCTTTTGTATAGAAAATTGAAGAACGCAAGCCACATGTGCAAATAGCTTGCCAAATGAGCACCTTCTGACCGAATTTCTCCATCGCAACAGTCGTATCTGCGGTTGGCACACGTTCCCCAACAGATTTAGTATAAAACTGCGGCCCCGGTAGCGTTCTTGAATCTTCTTTAACGTATGTTTCGTCATCCATCAAAATGCACTGGTCGACATTGTCCAAAATGCAGCTGTACAGCTTTCGAGCCCTGGTTTTGGCACGAGACTTTTGTTCCGGAGTTTGTTTGGGCACTTTCTGCTTTTTGTACGTCTTCAAGTCATTCCTGCGCTTGATTCGTTGAATCATTCCGATGCTGGTCCTGAACTTCTTGGCTAGATCGCGAGTAGAGGCAGATTTGAATATAATCCACAACTTTTTGGTCCAAATCGGGGTTGCTGGAGCCGGGTTTCCGGCCACTTCTTGGTAAATCCTTGAGGGAGCACTCCTTACCAAACTTTTCGATGATGCGTTTTACACTTGCCGGGTGAACATTTACTCTTTTCGCAATCTGGTTGTAAGTAACACCCTTTTCGGTGCACCAAGTGTGCAGAATTTTCTTTTTAGTCTCAAATTCAATTCGCGACATTTTGAATACAACTTTATCAACGGAAATGAATGAACCGAATAATCATTTTTGACATGTAAACAAAGCAAATGGCGCTTACACGCTAAAAATATATACAGTAGTTTATGCGTAATAACGCATCGAATGTTTATAACTACTTTTCGATACATTCCTTATGTACAACTGCATGAAAGTGTAAAATTTCTGAAATGAGTGTAAATATTGTTTTTTTTTTAAATATTGCTATCGTTCCGTTTGAACTGCATGTGAAAAAAAGTTCTATTACAGGCTACGAAAACAGCTGCATTTTCGAATTCATGTGACGTGAGATTTGATGGAAGAATATATAGAATTAGATTTTCTTAAATTGGGTTCCGAGAAAAGTCAACACTGTCGAAACCAACATTTTCCCAAGAACATTATGGTTATGGTTAGGTTTATTACTTAATTGAACGTCTTCTCCATATTCAAGTGCCCGCACCTTGCTTCGCAAGTGCTGGTTTGAACTTGTTCTGACACTTTAAGCCACATTTTCTTTCTTTCTTTCCCCCTAGATTGGGTAAAATTCCGAATCGATGTACGGAAGCTCTTCAGGTACAAACATAACATTGTCGTTCATGTTTCAGTTTTAGACTGATCAGGCCTTATGGTAGGATCTCAAATCCACCCAAAACAGTGACTAATTCCTGTAGTACTTGAAAGGCAGGAAAAGCAGGCGGTGCTTCTGGAAGCATGCATCCTTGTAAAACTGCCCGTTATGTAATCGTTGGTTGCAATTTGCTACTTGTGGGCTCCACCGCAAACAGACGTTCGACTTCATCTCATTTACCTGTGTAAGAACATGGCTTCTCTCAAGATACCAAGTAGCTATAACTTAACAGATGGCGCCATAGTTTGTTTTATTGGGTTCCCAGTGAAACTGTCAGATTAAGTGTAGCAATAACCAGGAGGTGCTACTGTGCAAGATGATTCCATCGAGGACAATCTGGGAAATCGAGGACAATCTGGGTGGCTGCTATGCATACCGCGTCCCAGATTTCCCGGTCTTGGCACATCCTCAGGACCAAATTATCCAGAGTCGTGTCATGACCACTTACGGCTATCATGCCGGATCTCGCTCCGTCGAAGCGAGGACATATGAAGAACAAATGTTTCGCAGTTTCCTCCACTCCCGCGCACTCGGTGCATGCGGAGGACTGTGCATGCCCATATTTGTGCAGATATTGTCTGAAACAGCCGTGGCCTGACAAAATCAGCGTTAAGTGGAAGTTCACTTCACCATGTCGCCTACCAACCCACCCGGAGAGTTCCGGGATTAGTCGGTGGGTCCACCGACCTTAAGTGGGGTTGTTCCATTCACTTTGCCACTTAACCATAGATGCGGCTCTAGTGGTCTTTCGAATACCTCTTGTTCCACGTTGTTCGAAGCACTCTACATCCTCTTTTATAACAATGCCTATTGGCATCATCCTCGCTAGGACGCAGACCACGTCGCGACCGTTCGGTATGCACTCACCACTCTTAGGCACATAAGCCTGAGCGTATTCTCTAGCTTACTCAAGTAGCTCTTGGTACTCAAGGCGGTGATCCATGCCGGCCCGTCGTACCTAAGTATGGACAGGGCGACACTGGCCAGGAGTTTACACTTGCTCAATTGCACCGCCGAGCTATTCGACATCATGCGGGATTTAGCCATAGAGGCTTTCTTGCAGGCGTAATCGACGTGGCTGATAAAGGACTGCTTTTCGTCGATCATGACCCCAAGATACCTCAAAGACCTCTTCGATTCGATTGTGCAGTTACCTGCACTGATCGTCGCGTTTTGCTCCGATTTTCGGTTTTTAACAACCGTGACCTCAGTCTTATGGTGGGCTAGCTCCAGTTTCCTGGAACTAATCCATCTCTCCACAATGCCAATGGAGTGCGAGGCCGTTAGCTCTACCTCTTCAATGGATTCACCACATATCTGCAGAGTGATGTCGTCCGCGAACCCGACTATCTCAACCCCGTTCCGGAACTCAATCCGTAGTACCTCATCGTGCATCGTGTTCCATAGCACCGGACCCAGGATTGAACCTTGTGGGACGCCTGCGGTGATCTGAAAACGTTTCTGGCCTACCTCAGTATTGTACACCACTACGCGATTCTGGAAATAGCTTCTCAGAATCTTGTACAGGTACCCAGGAACCTAAAGGTGTTGGTGCAAGTCAGCGATAGCCACCCAAATGGCGCTATTTAATGCATTTTTCACGTCAAGGGTGACCACTGCACAGTAGCGGACTCCTCGTCTCTTGCGCTGGATTGCCACTTCTGTCGTCTTGGTGACGGACAGAATGGCATCCACCGTTGACTTCCCCCTCCGTGAACTTTGTCAGTCTGTTGAGCATTACCCTCTCAAGCACGTTACCCGCTGTATCCAACAGACATATAGGTCTATACCGATGGATCTCCTGGTGGCTTCCCTGTCTTTGGAAGCAACACCTGAATTTTCCAGGCGTGCGGAAAGACGCCCTCGTTCAGACACCTTTCCATCACCACCCTGACATTTCGGGAGCCAGCAAGATAGCTGTCTTGATGGCCAGGTTTGAAATATCATCCGGTCCTGGCGCTTTGTTCACATTTAGCGTCTTTGCTATAGCAATGAGATACTGGAACGCTGGTCATGAGACAAATCTACGGCGGCGGGGGGCCATGGACTCGGGTCGTGATTCAGAAAGAGTCCCCCAACAATCACCTGCAGCAGTTCTGGTGATTGCTCGATTGGAGCCACCGTTCCTCTGGTTTTGACCATTACTACCCGATAGGCGTCACCCCACGAATTCGTATTGGCCTTCTGACACAGGCCCTCAAAGTAGGCTCGCTTGCTGGCCTTTATCTCCCTCTTTAGTGCGGCCTTCGTGGCCACTAGCACCCCTCTACGCTCAATTCTATCGGCGTCTGACCACGCTCTTTGCACTCGCCGTCTTGCGTGGAGGCATGTTCTTCGGAGCTCGGTGATCGAATCTATCCACCAATACACCGGCGATCTTCCATTTCTTGGTTTGACTTCTCTTGGCATGGTCGCATCGCACGCTCGTGTAAGTGCCATCATGAATCGTTCGCCGCAAGGTTCCTGAGTTTCGCGTAAGATTAGTTCCCACTAAAGCGCCCCTTTAAAAGTCTCTGCGTCAAAGTAGGACGTCCTACATCTGCGGGCGAATGGAGTGGATGCTCCTCCTTCCGCACGCTGCTTTGCATTGTGGACGATACAATTACGAAACGCCAAGTGGTCGTTATGGGTGTAGCCATCATCCACGCTCCAATTGTTAAGCAGCCCAGGACTGCTAAAGTTTATATCGATTATCGATTCCACTCCGTTTCTATGGTAGGTACTCTTGGTACCCACGTTGGCTAGGGCCACATTGAGCCTAGCCAAGGCCACCAGAAGAATCTGGCCCCTAGGGTCTCTCACTCGAGCGTCCAAGCGTTTTACCAACGCATTTAGGCCAGTTAGCTCAGTTGTCATACGATCGAGCATACTGGAAAACTGTTCAATCGACCATCTTGGCGGTGCGTAGCAGCTGCATAAGAACACTCCATTCACTTTTACAACCACGAATCCTTCGTTTGTGGTAGACACAACCTCTTGCACCAGGTACTTGCCCGTCGTCCATAATGCCGCTATATTGGACCTGTCCGCAACCCAGTTGCCGTTGCCGGTTGGGATGCGGTATGGGTCGGAAATTATGGCGATATCCGATGCCGACTCGCGAACTGTCTGACACAGCAGTTGCTGGGCGGCCTCAAAAAGGTTCAGGTTTAGTTGGGTTACCTGCATTGCTATTGGCTCGTTGGAATACTCTTAGCGGCCGGGCACTTGACCCCCACCCCATGACGTGCTTATCATCCGGTTTCCCGGCGCACATCAGGCATTTTGGGGGACCTTTGCAGTGGTGCCCGCTCTCTAGGCATCTGAAGCATGCCTTTGGCGGCTAGTGTAGGCTAAGTGGGCATATAGACCATCCCACCTTCACCTTCGCAACTTTTAACGCCACGTCCGCGTCAACGTCCGCTATCATCATGGTTGCCACCTGGGTCCTGAGTGGACCCTTCCGCAGACGTATGTCTGCGTTGGTAACCTCAATCTTGCACTGTTCTATCAGTGCAGTGGAGATCTCGTCTACCTTGGTGATCTCATCCAGGTTTCTACACTGGAACGTCTCCTGTGGGATGAGGACGGGAACCTCCACACCCTCACCTAAGGCCTGTTTTACCAGGTCTCGGTAAGCCGGGCTCCTTAGCTCTGTCTTTCGCTTAAGCTCCAGGAGCATCTCACCGGTGCGGGTACGGCGTGTACTCCGCACATCGGCGCCCAGGACAGCCAATTTACCGTCCCCGCGCATCGCTTTCAAGACATCGGAGTCCTTGGGCGCCTCGGTCTTGACGATGAGGGCCTCGCCGCGGTTTCGCTTGCCCTACCGCTCGGACCCCCTTCGGCGCTCGAGACAACTCTCGAGCTGAACGTCACGCCTTTGGCGCAGGGAGCCGGTCGCTAGGATGGACCCTCTGATCCCACCGCCACGTTCGCGTAGGTTCGTTTCACTATGGGGGCGTCCGACACTATCCGTATCTTGGAAGCGCCAGCTGCCGTTTCGCCCGGGGACTGCCTAGCCCGCTTGGAGTTCCCTACCCCTATGGTAGATGGGGTGGAGTCTTCCTCCGACACGGACTCTTCCGTCTGGGTGTGTTTCGAGGCTCTCTCCATCGCCCTCTCCCTGGCTGCTAGCCGTGCCAGCTCTTTGGCACTTTGCTCGGCTAGGAGCTTGGCTTCCATCTCTTCCCTCACCTTGCATGCAGCCTGCACTGTCATGCGTAGCCTGAGGAGGCTAAGTTTTATGTCCTTAGCAATGCGCGATGACGTTAAGTCAATGATCGCGTCCAACTGTTCGGACACCTCCACTATTTTAGAAAGGGTTTCCCGCATCCGATCCATGGCCCGGATGAGTCCTGGCCCATCCATGGCCATGCCTAGCTTGGTGGCACCTGCTTCCGATGCCGTGGCACTTCTGCAAGTGTCGGACACGCCAGATCCCACCGTTTTACGTGGTTAGGACCTCACTAGGCCGCCTTTAGCGAACGGATTCGCTTTCTCCTGGGGTTTACCCTCCATTCTGTTGGGTCTCCCGCTATACAAGCCCACGTGGAATAGTCGCTATAGTGATCCCATGGTTATCTATGCATGCTTGAAGGCGACCAGGGAGGCCATGCGAGGGTTGACACGGCCCTTCATGGAGAACCGTGTTCGGAGCCAGATCAGCGCAAGTCAGGTATAGGGACATCTGAGCCTACTCACGCCCGACTGGCAAGGTCAGGTAGTGGAGAATGGAACGTACTGGAGGCCTGCCAAGGTTTTAATGGGACGGAGACAACCTGTGCCGCTGGAACCTCGCCATTTCCTGCTCGGCGTCACCCGGCAGTACTGAGGGAGACGACACAGGAGCCAGCCCGAATGCAACAGTACTACTCGTTATCCTTTTCGCAGCCAGTTATCATAATTGGGGTTTTACTGACATCCACCCGAATGCGCCCGATGGCGCTCCCTCCGTAGTTCATTTAGCCGTTAAGGAGAGCGTAACGTTTCCAAGGTGCACCGCGGGGAGGCAAACTACCTTCACACCGCAACCCCTCCTGCATTTGGCGACACGGAACTGTGCCAGCATCTGTTTGATGGACCTTGATAAACGTCGACCATAATAACGCACCTTGGTTTGATTAGCCACTGCTGAGCTAACTTTCTTCTAAGGGGTTTTGTTCACCGTTTTCTGCTTACCTAAGTAACAACACTTGTCATATTAATGTTAATAATACACCTTTTAGACCAAGTTCTTATTTTTTTTCTAACGTCAATAACTCAATTTCATACACGCATATAACCGAAAAAACGCAATAAATGTGACGTTTTTGAACATCTTTTAGGTGTTTTGATGTTTTGTAGAACATCTATTAGACAAATATTATGTTCTAAAGATGCTTAAAACAGCCTGCTTATAACATAATGATATGTTTTGTCAAAGCAAGCACGGTATGAACGAAGTAAAACAAATATATAAACACGATTTTTCAATGGCGAAACGATATCGTAGCTAATGGTATATTACACGTTAAAGATGATTGTTTTTCAAATAGGAAATTAAAAGTGCTTTAAGCATGGAAGTTGTATCAAAATTGTATATGCGGCTCAAGGTTGGCAGAGCAACTTTCCGTTTTACCTTCCCTTATTTCATGCGCCATTGATTGGATTAAAAAACGCGGAAGGTACTTCGAATAAATTATTGAATTTTAGTGAGATTTCTTTATGGAATCCACAAAAATCAACATGGCGATTTTCCAAGTCTACAGTCCTACAGTACAAGTCTACAGTATGGGTAAAAACATTAGTAACACATTTCATTTTCAAATGTTCGTTTTTTTTCTGCGTTTTTCTGTTGTGAAATTGAACAAGGTAATATCAGAATGAAGGAAAATACAAATATAATTTTTCTATTATGTTGTGCGTAGCTACACTTCAAAAAAAAAACCCCACAAATTAAGCGTAACAATTGATAAAAAAAATACTAAACAATCTCCCAAACTGTTGATTTATGTTACATTTGAGAAATAGGGGGCCCAATTTGGCTTCTATTTGAATCAGTGAGTGGCATCACAATTTTATATTTAGGTAGTGTTTTTTTTATTATTCCAGTATTTCATATAAGCATATTTTCAGCCGTCACTGTATTGGATTCACAATCTATTCTGAATAATTTCACTATTGCATGAGGATGTTAAAAACAAGTTTAAAATTCATCTTGAATGCAACCTATCAACATATTTACAAACATCTAGCATACACGCTATTTCCAAACAATCCAAAATTAAGTACGTTTGACTCAAATCAGTCAAAAGTATGGCTACTCAAAGGTGAGTAAAGATAGTTCGTAGTGGTAAGATGACAAACAGTCACCGATGTTTTCAAGAAATAAAATTTAAGGTGATCGAACAAAAATAGAACAAAAATGTGTTCACTGTTCGGGTACCACGTTTGAACCGAATACATGTGGAAAAACATCCTCAAAACCTTTTCAAGACTAGACATGTTTGGTATTTCATCCTCACGGCTTTTTTACAACAAACTTCTTATATTCTTGTCAAAGAAGATGTTTCTGGTGTTACTTGGGTATGGCTGCGGTTCGGTGCCTTCAGAGCTTTCTATGTATGTCATCCTGCCCGTTCCTTTGCACTGTGTAAAAAAAAATAATCATTCGCTTTCTTTGCCGCATCTCGTACTACAAGGTTGGGTCGACACTTTGATAGGTTTAATATCTTCCATCTTCAATCAGAAAACCATAAAATTCTCTGGCACAGTAACTTTCCGGAGTAAATGAGCTCGTCGAGGACAAGCGCAAACATTTTAAGAAACCTTATATGCTGACGCTAACAGCTGATCTAGTTATGAGCATGAGCATGAGCATGATTGACCGCCCACGGATGCAATTCCGTTATTGCCAGATCAGCTGTATTTACACAAAGAACCAACAGATGATGTTTGGGACTAACATACATCTTCAATGTGTAAAAACTGGTGACCCATTATAAAGCAATACCAGCGCCGGCCGTGCCCGAATGCTGGTCAAGTAGGGGATGGGAAGGAACGTGTTGACATGATACTCGCTTTGGAGGAAGCCGAGAAATCCTCTGCACTTCCACGAGAAATCACTGGGATGTTGGATTGTTGGGGAAAGGTTAACAGCAGGGTTCGTTTTGGTTAACGATACGCTGAAAGTATGTAGCACTTTCCACCAAAAGCAATGGGCCGCTCCAATGTGACTGAAAAGAGACAAGCATAACGAAAAACAAAACAAAACAAAATGGACAAAATAAAATAAAACAGGATATTAGATATTGTCTTCAAAATTGGGTAGAAATAAATTATTTGTTGCTTTGCAAACCAGCTCTCCTCGATGTCCTAGATCTCGGCCAAGTCCTGCTGGACCCGCAGCTGCTGCAGTCGGCGCTCGTCCACATCAAGCCGGCCGTCGTCGACGTGTCGAAAACCATCCGGTAGTAACATGATATCTGCGTCTAATACACTCTTCTTACACCGATTAATTTACAAACTAAGCCTGCACACTGAATCAAAATTCACTTTGGCACGGTTTTGGTGTTTTTTTTTTTTTCTAAAATCTAGTTCTAGATATTGGCCCTTTATTTGTGCTAAGATGTTCCGTCGTCAATATTCTTCCTCAAACATAGCAATCGCCAGCTCAGGTTTGTTTTGAACGACCAGACAGCAGGCTCGAGAATGGACAATTCAATTTTTCCACTGCTATTGCGTTGCGACCGGACTAAAAAATATCACCAATCGACTCCGAACGACCGTAACTTTATACCTTCAATCTTTTTAACCAAATTTTTGGTTACCGAGATCCGTGATGCTAGACGTCCGCTTTTTTCGACTCCTCCTCATCAATTCACGCACGACAGAGGGGAAAAGCACTATTTTCGGACATGGAAGTTCCTCTGATTTGTTCAACACCAGTGAGCAAAACCCGTTGGGGAGCACTTTGGTACATTTTGAATGTGAATTTCGATCGAAAACACGATTATTTTTCAATTTCCTCAAAATGTTAACTATGACGGGAAAAAAGCGTCTTCTTCGCTCAAAAGGACAGCCTACTCAACGATGCGTCAAATTTCTTTTAATGCTCAAAAAGTCTAGGTCTTTCACTTTTTGTCGAAAGTAGACAACCCAAGGAGAGGCAGAAGACGGCTGATAACAGTGCGCTAACCGCTGATCTAGTTATACAAACTATTTGAAACGACACTTACAGCTGATTTAGTGCTTAAACGAACCATTGCTAATATACATCTTTTTTTTTCTATTTCAGATCAAATATGGTTACTGGGACGTGAAAGAGATTACTCAGCGGATATCAGAAAAAAGATTTACAATGCACTCAAACAACTTAGTTTGGATCCTGAAAGACTATTTATTTCTAAGAATAATGACTGCCCAAATACATTATGAAAATTAAAAGTACAAACAAGATTTAAAAACAAAAACAATGATGAAAAGCTTAAAAGTGTGTTATTATATAATGTAAATCAATTGATATTCTTGGATTTTTAATAGTGGTTTTCAATGGTATTTTTATAAGAAAGATATTAAAGGCAATCGACTGTAAAATAAGGATAAAATTATTGGTACTTCAAATTGTCATCGAAATTTTATTTTACGTACACTGATTTCACTTTGAATTTTATGTTGTGTGATGTATACCTTCTGCTAAAATATGCACGAGACTTTATGAATAAAACGGTCAGCGGATGACATATCGTCAACATTTTTTTTTCTTAGAATGGTAGGACTGTTATACGTTTACATGTCAAATTTGAGCACGATCTGTCACGAAGCTTTTTTACGGCCCTATAAACAAGTCAAGCTCCAGTGTTTTTCGAATTTTACTATGGAGCAAAGAATAAGTTTGAAATTTTGTTATTCCAACGGAATAAGTGCTTCGGATGCATTGAAAATGTTGCAGAAAGCCTATGGGGAATCTGCTCTTTCGCGTGCACGTGTGTTTGATTGGTATAAGATGTTCAAAGAGGGTCGTACATCAGTTGAAAATCTGCCTCATGATCGTCGTCCAGCAAAATCAATAGAGGAAGAAAACATCGAAAAAGTGAAGAAAACTGTGCAGCAAAATCGCCGTGTGACCGATAGAGAAATAGCTGATGAGCTCAACATATCAAATGGATCCGCTCATAGCATTATACACAATGTTTTGGGCATGAGACGAGTGTCCACGCGTCTTGTTCCAAAATTGTTGAATTTTCTTCAAAAAGAGCAACGCAAAACTGTCGCTAAGGAAATGCTCACAATGAGTGATAAGGACATCCAGCAGGTCATAACTAGTGACGAGACTTGGGTCAACGAGTACGACGTCGAAACAGCCCAGCAATCATTGGAATTGCGCTTCCAAAATGAGCCGAAATCCAAAAAACCGCGTCAAAGTCGATCGAAAATCAAGGTTATGCTGACTGTTTTCTTCGTAGCCAAAATGTGGTGCACTCAAAATTCCTTCCGGAAGGTCAATCGGTCAATGCTGAATATTATTTGGGCGTTATGAAACGTTTGCGTGAGAATATTCGTCTAAAAAAGAAAGGATTGTGGGACAAAAAGTCATGGTTTTTGCTACACGAGAATGGACCTGCTCACACATCACGTTTAGTTCGTGATTATTTGACCATAACAACGTTAACATCGTTCCTCAAGCGCCTTATTCGCCTGATATGGTACCATGTGACTTTTTCCTCTTCTCGAAACTCAAATTGCCGCTTCGTGGTAAACATTTTCAGACAATTGAAGTCATAAAAGATAATTCGAAGAGAGAGCTTAAGGCGATACAAAAAGAGGCATATGAAAAGTGCTATAAGGAATGGAAAAAACGTTGGCATATATGTATCGCCTCCGAAGGTGATTATTTTGAAGGAGACAAAATAAACATTGAAGAATAATTAACCGTTTGTGTTTTATATAACCAGTCTCGTTCATATTTGAGAAGAAGGTATAAACACACGCATTACATATCAAAAAGTAAATGCACGGAACCGAAATCCGTATTCTTAAGAACTGAATCCGACACTAAATCAAATTAGCTTTTTGTAACCGCATATCATAATAGGCAGTGTTTCCTCACGCAGTAGTATAGAATAATGGCCTAATTTTTCTCACTTAATAATCAGTTGCATATCATACTTAGCCATGCAATGATTTTCTGTATCGAAATGGATTTTGATACATACCTACTTTAGATAAATTTGCGATTCGTGCTGAAATTTAATCATTTGTGACGTGTGGCATAAATAAAAAAGAATGGTAATTGCAGGAAAAGTTGTTATGCATACGGTTCCACCAACAATCAATGTGTAACTAGCGATTTGAAATTGGTTCACTGTTGTAGAGCCCCTAGGTCCGAAGTATACCTTGCAGTCTGTACCTTGCAATAATTCTTGCGCTTTTCGGTACCATCCGGTACTAGTATCTTGATTGTTGTTTTGAATCACTATGTTATTTTGACAGAATATTTGAGAATGTGTTGGTGTTAGCTAAGTTGTTAGGGTCGAATCATTGAGCTTGGGACCGAGCTTGGGACCGATGTGCTAGTACTGACTGAGCCAAGAAAAAAATCGTATTTGTTCGGGACCTACTGGTCTTAGAGTTAGTCTATGGTTCCACCTTCACTGTACAAGCTAACAAGTTCACTATTTTTTTCCTCTTTATAGAACAATACAGACTACTTTAATTAATTAACAATCGTTTTGACGTAGGACTACGTCTTTGTTTTCAATGCAGGGGTACACATGGCGAGTACGAAAATTATTAATTAATTTATAATGTTTGCACCAATCGATCGGAACATTTTCTACGCTTTGATTTCAATATTTAAAACTATTGATTTTTAACATTCAACTATGGAAATTAACACAAATATAAGGTGATGTCATATAAGGCAATTTTTTCAAAGTAAATTTCCTAATTACACATTACTTTCCTATCCCACACTTCATATTTAAGTAAGGAGCGTCTCACATGCAGCAGTGCACGATGTAATACGGAGGAACCTTCGAATTTTCTTCATTCAGTATCATTCCAGTTCCAACAAGCGACATGTACGGTCGTGTTTTTCGCTCTCTCGTAAAAAAGTTTTTTCCGTTAAGGTGCCCTATCAATGCCCTAACCACGAAGGCAGCAACCGAGCCTGTCCTAAACGAGCGGAGTATTTGGCCATCCGCAAGCAGGTGTCCGCCAAGTCTCGGCCTGGTCAACGCCGCCCGCCACCTCGAATGGACGAAGAAAAATTACCGACGCTCCGGTACCAAGTGCCGAACCTGCCTCCAGTTCCGTTAAACCATAGCCATGCAAACCGCCCGTCAGCATCCGTTCAGCAACGATTCGTGGCAGCCGCCGCCACTCCCATGCCGGCTCCTCCTCCAGGCTGGTGCAATCTGAGTTGTAGTTCCTCCACGCAACCACCCACCAAAGGACAGCTCTAGGACACGGAGCAAATGGTCGAGTTCGTCCAAGAGCTCTATCGCCAACTACGTTCCTGCCGCTCGATGGAGGAACAGCTCAAAGCCGCCACATCCGTGACGATGAAATTTATTTTCAAGTATGGATCATAATCGCTCCATCAGTATCCTCAATTGGAATGCTTGTTGCCATCGTCACCGAGACACATCTCAAGCCGGAACACAGCGTTTACATCCAAGGATACCGGATTGTGCGACTTGATCGTAGCGGCTCTAATGGAGGAGGAGTTGCGATCGCTCTGCGCTACAACATCAATTGCCATCTACTTCCGAGTTTTCAGCTGCAGTCTATCGAAGCCATCGGAATCGAGGTCAAAACTGCCGTCGGCCCTATCACCATCATCGCGGCCTATTGTCCCAAGCAAGCCAGCACCGCTAACGGCACAACAACGGTCCTACGGAACAACATTCGCAAGCTGACTCGGAGACAGGGGCAGTTTATCATCGTCAGCGACCTAAATGCGAAACACGAAATCTGGGGGAACACCCGGCGCAACCGGAACGGAATAATTCTGCAGAAAGACCTGGAGAAGGGCCATTACATTGTCCTGGTCCCGGATACTCCCACCCGGTTGAGCAGATCCGGAGTCCATTCGACAATCGACATCTTCCTCAAAAACATGATGAAAAACATCGCCCAGCCGGTAGTACACCAGGAGCTCAGCTCGGACCACTATCCAGTGGTGGCCGAAGTTGGGTCCTCGGTCAACTGGCATCGGATCACCAGACTGAGTTACCATGGTGCCAGATGGGAGAGGTTCCGACAACACGTCGACGACACCGTCGATTTCTCCGTGCACCTCGAGTCAACTGAAGACATCGAGCGGCAACAGAAGAGCATCGAGCAAGCGATCTCCCAGACCGGGAGCAACATGTACCGGTGATTGATCAGGTGAGCAACTCTGTACCAATTGATAGACTCACTAATATTAGGTGCGCAACTAAGTTCCCGCTGTTTAGCAAAAGATGGCGCCAGTAGTCAGTGCTGGTCGAATGTTGTACATCTCAAGCGTCATAAACCAAGCTCAGACATATGGTTAACAAACCGCTTTGCCAAATCAGTGATTTTGGTTTAGTGTTATATATTTTGGTTGTTTGAAGATGTCTGATTTCGTGCCAAATAATCGTCATTTGCGGGAAGTGTTGATTTTCTTCTTTCATTCGAAGAAAACGGCGGCTGAAGCACATCGAGAGCTCCAAAAAGTTTACGGTGATGCTGCTCTGAGTGAAACAACGTGTCGTGATTGGTTTCGTCGCTTCAAAAACGGTGATTTCAGTGTTGATGATCGTCCGCGTGAAGGAAGGCCAAAAAACTTCGAGGACTCTGAATTGGAGGCATTGCTCGATGAGGATCCGTGTCAAACGCAAGAAGAGCTTGTTTCAGGATTAGGAGTTTCCCGCCAAGCCGTTTCTAAGCGATTGCATGCGTTGGGAATGATTCAAAAGCAAGGAACTTCGGTTCCTTACGATTTGAAGCCAAGAGATGTTGAGCGTCGTTTTTTCGTCTGTGAACAACTGCTCCAGCGGCAAACAAGGAAGAGTTTTCTACATCGCATTGTGACGGGTGACGAAAAATGGATTCATTACAGTAACCCAAAACGGAAACATTCATGGGGACTGCCCGGGCATGCTTCAACATCGTCGCCTAGGCCGAATATTCACGCTCCGAAGGTTATGCTGTGTATTTGGTGGGACCAAGTTGGTGTTATTTATTATGAGCTGTTGAAACCAAACGAAACCTTTACCGGGGAACGGTATCGAACTCAATTGATGCGATTGATCCGAGCACTGCACGAAAAACGGCCACAATACGAGCACAGACACGAAAAAGTGATTCTTCAGCATGACAACGCTCGACATCACGTTGCGAAATCCGTGAAAACCTACTTGGAAACGCTCAAATGGGAAGTCCTACCCCACCCGCCATATTCTCCTGATATTGCACCGTCCGATTATTACTTGTTCCGTTCGATGGCACATGGTCTCACTGGTCAGCAATTCCACTCATATGATGACATCTCAAAATGGCTTGATTCTTGGATGGCATCAAAAGACGAACAGTTCTATCGAAATGGTATTCACGTTCTACCAGAAAGATGGGAAAAAGTCGTAGCTAGTGATGGGCAATACTTTGAATAATTCGTTTGTAACCTTTGTTTTCAAAATAAAGTTCCTTTTTCACCAGAAAACAGCGAGAACTTAGTTGCGCACCTAATACAATTAATACAGTTGCGAAACGCCAAAACGTCTGTCTGTCTGTCTGTCTGTCTGTCTGTCTGTCTGTCTGTCTGTCTGTCTGTCTGTCTGTCTGTCTGTCTGTCTGTCTGTCTGTCTGTCTGTCTGTCTGTCTGTCTGTCTGTCTGTCTGTCTGTCTGTCTGTCTGTCTGTCTGTCTGTCTGTCTGTCTGTCTGTCTGTCTGTCTGTCTGTCTGTCTGTCTGTCTGTCTGTCTGTCTGTCTGTCTGTCTGTCTGTCTGTCTGTCTGTCTGTCTGTCTGTCTGTCTGTCTGTCTGTCTGTCTGTCTGTCTGTCTGTCTGTCTGTCTGTCTGTCTGTCTGTCTGTCTGTCTGTCTGTCTGTCTGTCTGTCTGTCTGTCTGTCTGTCTGTCTGTCTGTCTGTCTGTCTGTCTGTCTGTCTGTCTGTCTGTCTGTCTGTCTGTCTGTCTGTCTGTCTGTCTGTCTGTCTGTCTGTCTGTCTGTCTGTCTGTCTGTCTGTCTGTCTGTCTGTCTGTCTGTCTGTCTGTCTGTCTGTCTGTCTGTCTGTCTGACCCTAATAGGCTCGGAGACTACTGAACCGATCGGCGTGAAAATTTGTATGCAGCGTTTTTTGGGGCCGAGGAAGGTTCTTAAGATAGTAAGAGACCCCTCCCTCTTCTGAAAGGGGGGGCTCCCATACAAATGAAACACATATTTCTGCATAACTCGACAACTGATCAAGCAAAAGAATCCAAATTTAGCATGCGGAAGTTTTTGGAGGCAAAAAATGTTTCTATGGTAGTTTGAGACCCCTTCCCTCTCTAGAAAGGGAGGCTGCCATACAAATGAAACAGATGTTTCTGCATATCTCAAAAACTAATCAAGCAAATGGAAACAAATTTGGCATGTGGGGTTTTCTGGTGGCGAAAAATGTTTCTATGCTGGTTTGAGACCCCCTCCCTCTCCTAGAAAGGGTGCTGTCATACAAATAAAACTGAAATTACTTCATAACTTTAGATCTAATAAAGCAAATGGAACCAAATTTGGCTTGCGGGGATTTTAAAGGCAATACATATTTCTATGGTGGTTTGAGACCCCTCCTCTCTCTCTCTGGTAGGGGGGGCGGGGCTCCCATACAAATGAAACACAATTTTCTGCATAACTCGAGAACTAAACAAGTAAATGGAACCAAATTTGGCAGGTAGAGGTTTTTGACGACAAGAAATGTTTCTAAGGTAATTCAAGACCCCTCCGCCTTCTGTAAGAGGGGGCTCTCATACTAATGACACACAAATTTGTGCATAACTCGAGAACAAATCAAGCATATGGAACCAAATTTGGCATGTGGAGGTTTTTGGAGGAGATAAATGTTTCTATGGAAGTTTGAGACTCCTCCGCCATCTGGAAGGGGGAGGGAGGGGAGTTTCCAAACAAATCCAACACAAATTTCTGCATAACTCGAGAACTAATCAAGTAAATGGAACCGCATTTGACAGGTGGAGGTTTTTGAAGGCAAGAAATGTTTCTAAGTTGACTCGAGCCCCTCACTTCTCTGAAAGGAGGGATCATATACAAATGAAACACAAATTTCTGAATAACTCGAGAACTTATCAAGTTAATGGAACCCAATTTGGCATGTGGAGGTTTTCGAAGGCAAAAAATGATTCTATTGTGGTTTGAGACTCCTCCGCTCACTGAAAGAGGGGTCTCTCATACAAATGAAACACGAATTTCAGTATAACTCAATAAAAATTAAAGCAAATGGAACCTAATTTGGCATGTGTAGGTTTTTGAGAGAAATAAATGTTTCTAATGTGGTTTGAGACCCCTCCGCCTTCTGGAAGGGGAGACTCCCAGAAAAATAAAACATAATTTTTAGCATAACTCGAGAACCTATGAAGCAAATGAAACCAAATTTTGCATTTGGCATATTGAGGTTTTTGGAGGCAAGAAATGTTTCTATGGCAGTTCAATACCCCTCCCCATTTTGAAGGGGGGGGGGGGGGGGCTCTCATACAAATAAAAAGCAAGTTTCTGCATAACTCGAGAACTAATCAAGTAAATGAAACCACTTTTAGCATATGGGGGTTTTTGGAGGCTAGATTTCTATATACATAACAATGAATTTCTGTCTGTCTGACTGTCAGACCCTTATAGACTCGGAAAGTTCTGAACCGACCAACGTGAAAATTTATATGAAGGGTTTTTCTATGGTTGTTCAAGACCCCTCCCTTTCTGAAGAAGGGGGGAGGGGCTTCGAACAAATGAAACTCAAATTTTTATTATAATCGATGAGCCGAATGTGATGGTTCGAGAACTAATCAAGCAAATGGAACCAAATTTGGTATGTGGGGGGTTTTGAAGGCAATAATTGTATGGTAATTTGAGAAACCACCCCCCTCTGGAAGGGAGGGCTCCCATACAAATAAAACACAAATTTCTACCAAAAATGAGAATTATCCAGGTTACTTTAACACAAAACGTGTATTTCTCGGGAAGAAGCATGTTTTGATAGAAGTTTAAACCCCTGTTTATTCAAGAAAAAAAACTCATTTAAAAAGAACCATAAACGTGCCAGTTATATTAAATTTTCCTTCATTTAGTTGCAAGCGCAGCAGCGCACGCACCGGGTTCAGCTAGTCTCGGATAAAACATCGTCAGTCCACATGAAGCTGCCGTTAACGCGCTTATTACTAACATCCATAGAAGCCCCAACGACTTCACAGAGGAGTTGGAGATCACTGCTGACGAATTGTTGAATTATATAAAGGTAAAAAAAATGAGCCCAGGTAACAGGACCAGGAAAACATCTGGGGTGGTTTTTAATTTTGCCTCCGTTTTTGGGGGTGGGGGCCCCCCCGGGATACTTCATGTTCCAAGAGCTATAGGCCCATCAGCCTTCTCTCAGGAGTATCGAAACTATTTGAAAAAGCGATCCACCGTAGGTTTCTCTCGCCTGCCGACGAGCTTAACATCTTGCTCGACGAGCAGTTTGGATTCCGACGTGGTCGTTCAACAGTGCACCAACTTAACCGAGTAACCAACATCCTCAAGCGGAACAAATCTGTTGCGAAATCATCTGCCATGGCACTTCTCAATATCAAGCAGGCCTTCGATAACGTATGGCACGATGGCGTGCCATACGTTATCGAAGGCCTTTTCTCGGCCTTCTCGTGTATAAACTAAAAAGATACAATCTTCCTATCTTCCTGGTGAAGATAATTAAAAATTTCCTGTCGGACAGGACATTCCGTGTTTCGCTGCAAGGTGCAGTTTCCGATGCACAGGAGATCTCCGCCGGTGTTCCGCAGGGAAGTATATTAAGTCCACTTTTGTTTAACCTATTCACCTCGGACATACCCCCATTCCCTGAAAATGGATTTCTGTCATTGTTCGCCGATGATACATCAGTCGTCCACAATGGTAGGGTAATAAAAGCGCTTACAGCAAAACTGCAGCGAAGTCTGAATGTTCTGTCAGAATACTTCACCGAATGGAAGATCTGTATTAACGCAGCGAAAACCCAGGTCATCCTATTCCCACACTCCAACTCTCCCAGACTTGTTCAGCCTGAGGGTTGTAAAATTAGTCTAAACAACACAACGGTGGAATGGACCAAATCAGCTGTCTATCTTGGCGTTACCATAGACAGCAAGCTTATTTTCAGGAAGCAGGTTGACAAAACTGTCACAACGTGTAACGTTCTGTTGAAGCTACTGTACCCATTGACCAACAGAAGGTCTACATTATCCCTGAAAAACAAGCTTGCTGTCTACAAGCAAATCATACTTCCAGTCATCGAGAACGGCATGCCAATCTGGGAGAGTTGCGCAAAAACACATCACCTGAAGCTTAAGCGTGTTCAAAATAAGTTCCACAGGATGACCCTGAACACCCCTCCGAGGACAAGAACATCTGAGGTCCACCGTCTGCCCAAGATAAAAATGCTCGACGATTGCTTTAGTGAGTCTATCAATCGGTACAGGGCACGCTGCCTGACATCGGATCATCAGATCATCCAGAATCTGGTTCCCCATCCCTAGGATTTTCAAATTGTAGTTATAGTTGTAGTTTAAGTAGGTTATCAAATTTTTATAAACAATGCCCCAATAGCTGATCTGAAAAAAATAATTAAAACACAAAACACACTAATAACATCAATCACATAAAACACTTAAACAAAGCTGAAGTGCCCAATGGGCTAAAACACTTAAAATTTGTTATTTAGTATATAAGACAAAGAATGAAAATAAAGATCAATTTTAGTAGTAGTAATTTTCTTCATTCGGTCGGCAGCCATGGAGCTGTGCAAAGTGGCAATGGGCAAGTACTGCTCTGGCAGCTGGCGGTTAAAAGTACCCTGCAGGAGGGTACGCGGAAGAGCTACCAGCCAGAATGATGGCTCAGCGGCTGTCGCTAGCGAGTGGCTGGCTTGACAGCCAATAGAAATGCAGTTGTGTGCTATGTCAGGCTGGTGGCAGATTTAGCCATTTTGGAGGGAAACATGTATGATCCAGTAGGGGTAGTCATATCAGAATATGACGTACATATAGATATACAGGGTATGATCAACAAGGAGAAGACTAGCAAAATTGTGTCCAGATTCAAAGTGATACAGTTCGGTGAATAATTAACCGGGAAATTTATTCTAGTTTCAGCATGTTTAATCAAAATTTGATTTGACTTCCGGACACCGGAGATATCACGAATACTTTGAGGTTATGTCAAATGTGCTAATTTGTTACTTGAAAATCGGTAATATTATATTTTTCTTAGAAACTAGAATATATAACAAGTCTGTCAATGGTTAAAGATCGTGAATCGGCCCATAAACAACCGAGATATGGCCATTTCCGTAAAATGTAGTTTTTTACCCAATTGCCTGACACTTCATATATTGAAAAACTCCTTTTTAATTTATCTGTAACTCTGCGTACCCTTAACCAAATTAGATGCAACTTTTTCCATACGATCACAAATTTATCCTAGTTTTTGGAAAAGTAGCGGACATTTCGTTATTTTCCGTAGTTCCGGATTCATTATCGGGAATCGTGAAGGAAGTACCCTACCAGTGTAATGGCCAGAGTTAGAACTGTATCAAACCTGGCTTGCGACATATCAAACTTCATGATTTTACAAACCAATACCACTGGTAGTCAACCTGAGAGTATTCTTTCACATTGGCCACACCTGGTGACGTTCCGGATTCCGGGTTCCCCCAGGGAAGTGGCCAGATTTCGAATGATGTCAAACCCTGGCTTGCGACACATCAAACTTCATGATTTTACAAAACAATACCGCTGGTGGTCAACCTGAGAGTATTCTTTCACATTGGCCACACCTGGTGACGTTCCGGATTCCGGGTTTCCCCAGGGAAGTAGCCAGATCTCGAATGATGTCAAACCCTGGCTTGCGACACATCAAACTTCATGATTTTACAAAACAATACCGCTGGTGGTCAACCTGAGAGTATTCGGTCACATTGGCCACACCTGGTGACGTTGCGGATTCCGGGTTCCCCCGGGGAATTGGCGAGATATAGAACGATTCCAAACTATGGATTGCGACACATCAAACTTCATGATTTTACAAATCTAGATTACTGGTGCTCAACCTGAGAGTTTTCGGTCACATTGGTTAGACCTGGTGACGCTCCGGGATCCGGGTTCCCCCAGGGAAGTGGCTGGATTTAGAACGATGTCCAACCTGGCTAGCAACACATCAAACTTCATGATTTTACAAACCAATACCACTGGTGGCGAATCTGAGGTTTCTATTGTGGGCATCAGGATTCAATGGCAAATTATTCAAACATAGTTTCGAAAATATATAAAAGTTCGGATATGTTAACAATAATTCAGTTATTTTGATTAGATAGATTGTTTCAAAGGAAAATCGCGTTTAATAAGGCGTGGGTCCACCATTCGCATTCAAAACGGCTAGGATACGCCTAGGGATAGAATCGTACAATTTTCGGATTGTTTCGATAGGTATTTTATACCACTCATCGATCAAAACCTTCTCTAACGCTTTTAGAGACGATGGTGGTGGAAATACACTACTCATGCGTGCTTCTATTGTAGACCAAAGTGGCTCGATAATGTTGAGGTCTGGTGACTGTGCTGGCCAATCAAGGTGATGAAAGTCTGTGTCATGCTCTTCGTACCACGCCTTTATGATTTGAGCAGTGTGGATTGGAGCGTTGTCATCTTGGAAGATTCCTCTGCCATCAGGAAAGATGGTCTTCATCATTGGCAGCTGTTGGGCAATTGTGTTATTTTAAGTATATTGTGAAGGTTTTCTAAAAAATACCTGGTCATCCAATATTTCTTGATAATCTTTGGCCTTTATTTTTCCCTTCATAGCAACTAAAGGCCCAAGAGAATGCCGCGATATTGCACCCCATACCATAACTGACCCCCCACCATGTTTAACGGTTGGCAGAAGGCAGCCAGGGTTGTAGGCTTCTCCAGGAGTACGCCATACGTACACTCGACCTGTAGTTGGAAACAAGGTAAAAGATGATTCGTCCGACCACACAACTTGGTTCCATTGATCTGGCGTCCATTCCTTATGATCCTTGCACCAGCGCTTCCTGTTTACCGCGTTTTGCGGTTTTATTAGCGGTTTAGAAATGGCCGCACGAGCGCAAAGATTCATGTCGTGCAGCTCCCTTCGGACAGTTGATGTAGAAACTGGTTCTTGAAGCGCATTGTTCAAAGCAGCAGTTGCTTTAACAGCACTAGTGCGTCTGTCTGCTTTGACTATGCGCTTCAACGAACGTTGTTGCCGGTCATCCATCTTCTGCATCCGTCCACAGCTACTTTTATCAGGCGATGTTTTTCCATGTTTTTTATATTCCGACATTATCCGGCAAACCAACGAGTTTGCATGTTTCAGCGATCGAAGCACCGGCTTCTCGAGCATCGACTATACGGCTCCGTTGAAATTCCGTAAGCTCTAATGGCATTTCGAACTGCACACTTCAGCACTTAACCTTGATTTGTCCCATGCGCAAGCACTCAATCCTGTCACCTTTTGTCTTCTTCTATGCAAACATGTACACGGATAAAAAATAATACCCAATTTGAGTTCTATTCCGCCAGGTCGATGGTTCCGTACGCCAAATTAATTTTGAGTTATTTTTCAATTAATTTTGAGTTATTAATTTTGAGTTATTTTTAAATTAGGTATTGTTTTGTAAAATCATGAAGTTTGATGTGTCGCAAGCCAGGGTTTGACATCATTCGAAATCTGGCCACTTCCCTGGGGGAACCCGGAATCCGGAACGTCACCAGGTGTGGCCAATGTGAAAGAATACTCTCAGGTTGACTACCAGTGGTATTGGTTTGTAAAATCATGAAGTTTGATATGTCGCAAGCCAGGTTTGATACAGTTCTAACTCTGGCCATTACACTGGTAGGGTACTTCCTTCACGATTCCCGATAATGAATCCGGAACTACGGAAAATAACGAAATGTCCGCTACTTTTCCAAAAACTAGGATAAATTTGTGATCGTATGGAAAAAGTTGCATCTAATTTGGTTAAGGGTACGCAGAGTTACAGATAAATTAAAAAGGAGTTTTTCAACATAAGAAGTGTCAGGCAATTGGGTAAAAAACTACATTTTACGGAAATAGCCATATCTCGGTTGTTTATGGGCCGATTCACGATCTTTAACCACTGACAGACTTGTTATGAATTTTGGTTTCTAAGAAAAATATAATATTACCGATTTTCAAGTAACATAAAAAATAACGAGCTGCAGAAAATTAGCACATTTGATATAACCTCAAAGTATCCGTGATATCTCCGGTGTCCGGAAGTCAAATCAAATTTTGATTAAACATGCTAAAACAAGAATAAATTTCCCGTCGAACGCTTCTAGTTTCATCAAAATCGGTTAATTATTTACCGAACTGTATCACTTTGAATCTGGACAAAATTTTGCTAGTCTTCTCCTTTTTGATCATCCTCTGTGGATGCTATAGAAATATATGTAAATGATATATATAGATAACTAGCTGAACCCGGTGCGTTCGCTGCTACGCTTGCAACTAAATGAAGGAAAATTTAATACAACTGGCACGTTTATGGTTTTTTTAAAATGAGTTTTTTTTTCTTGAATAAACAGGGGTTCAAACTTCTATCAAAACATGCTTTTTCCCGAGAAATACACGTTTTGTGTTTAAGTAACCTGGATAATTCTCATTTTTGGTAGAAATTTGTGTTTCATTTGTATGGGTGCTCTCCCTCCAGAGGGGGGTGGTTTCTCAAACCACCATACAATTATTGCCTTCAAAACCCCCCACATACCAAATTTGGTTCCATTTGCTTGATTAGTTCTCGAACCATCACATTCGGCTCATCGATTATAATAAAAATTTGAGTTTCATTTGTTTGAAGCCCCCCCCCCCCTTCTTCAGAAAGGGAGGGGTTTTGAACTACCTAGAAAAACCTCTTCATATAAATTTTCACGTTGGTCGGTTCAGAACTTTCCGAGTCTATAAGGGTCTGACAGTCAGACAGACAGAAATTCATTGTTATGTATATAGAAATCTAGCCTCCAAAAAACCCCATATGCTAAAAGTGGTTTCATTTACTTGATTAGTTCTCGAGTTATGCAGAAATTTGCTTTTTATTTGTATGAAGGCCCCCTTCAAAATGGGGAGGGGTATTGAACTGCCATAGAAACATTTCTTGCCTCTAAAAACCTCAACATGCCAAATGCAAAATTTGGTTTCATTTGCTTCATTGGTTCTCGAGTTATGCTAAAAATTATGTTTCATTTTTCTGGGAGTCTCCCCTTCCAGAAGGCGGAGGGGTCTCAAACCACATTAGAAACATTTATTTCTCTCAAAAACCTACACATGCCAAATTAGGTTCCATTTGCTTTAATTTTTATTGAGTTATACTGAAATTCGTGTTTCATTTGTATGAGAGACCCCTCTTTCAGTGAGCGGAGGAGTCTCAAACCACAATAGAATCATTTTTTGCCTTCGAAAACCTCCACATGCCAAATTGGGTTCCATTAACTTGATAAGTTCTCGAGTTATTCAGAAATTTGTGTTTCATTTGTATATGAGCCCTCCTTTCAGAGAAGTGAGGGGCTCGAGTCAACTTAGAAACATTTCTTGCCTTCAAAAACCTTCACCTGCCAAATTTGGTTCCATTTGCTTGTTTAGTTCTTGAGATATGCAGAAACATCTGTTTCATTTGTATGGGAGCCTCCCTTTCTAGAGAGGGGAGGGGTCTCAAACTACCATAGAAACATTGTTTGCCTCCAAAAACTTCCGCATGCTAAATTTGGATTCTTTTGCTTGGTCAGTTGTCGAGTTATGCAGAAATATGTGTTTCGTTTGTATGGGAGCCCCCCCTTTCAGAGGAGGGAGGGATCTCTTACTATCTTAAGAACCTTCCTCGGCCCCAAAATCCCCTGCATACAAATTTTCACGCCGATCGGTTCAGTAGTCTCCGAGCCTATTAGGGTCAGACAGACAGACAGACAGACAGACAGACAGAAATCCATTTTTATATGTATAGATATAGATGTATATGGTGATTATATTGATATATTTGTTGGTTATACCGATAGATATGTTGATGATATAGATGTATTTGATGATGCTATTGATATGTTTGAAGATGATATCGATGTATAAGTACATGATATAGATATGACGCTACTTTGAGTGTTAAAAATCCGCAATCACTTTGTCTGTACAGGCAGAACGGCATTTTTCGAGACAAAACCATCTGTGTTTAGCGCCACGGTCCCCAAATTTCAACAGAATGTCAATAACTATTGAATGATGTAATGATGTATGATGTTAAAGCTTTTCAGGGCTACTATTCTGATTTTGAAAAAGTGTTATACTGAATTTTTATAAATCCTGGCTGATCCTGAATTTTGCACGATTTCTGTTCGATAAATACCAAATATTTCCTAAGGGTCGTTTTAAGTTGGCTTACTTTTTGCAATCGCAGCCAGCTGCACAGTGGGAAAAAACGGACCCAAATTCCCACAGATGAGACGCCGCTGGATTGGCTGCTTGAAATATATCATTTCTTATGGGAAATTTGCCAAAAAATTGAATGGTGCTGGTTTCATTCTGCGCCGGGCCCGGGAAATGGTCCATTTTACCCGATTTACCTCTAAAAATTTGTCTTTTTGAGTTGGCACACATATAACTAAACACGCCGCTGAATTTTTAGCCCGCATAGAAGCATGTTTCATATTTCAAAACTCTTGGGAATCGAATGGTGCAAGTTTAATTCAGTTTCAAGCTTGGAAAGTGGCTTATTTTGCCCAATTTCCCCATTAATTTGAGATTTTCTTGTTCGTACCCTTTCAGCTACAATCGCTGCCAAAGTTTTTGATTGAAAACAGCCTATCTTACGAGAAAAAGTCTAAGGAATCGAATGGTGTTGTTTTCGTTTAGTTACAGAATCGGGAAACTGTCCATTTTGCCCCATTTAACCCTATCTTTGTGTTTTTAAGTTTTTATTCATATATCTACAATCGCCGCTGCAATTTTCTCCACGAAAAACACCATATCATACGTGAAAAACACTGAGAAATCGAATGGTGCCGAGCCCGGGGAATGGTCCATTTTACCCCATTTACCCCTAAAAATGTGTCTATTTGAGTTGGCATCCATGTTACTACAATCGATGCACAGGAGATCTCCGCCGGTGTTCCGCAGGGAAGTATATTAAGTCCACTTTTGTTTAACCTATTCACCTCGGACATACCCCCATTCCCTGAAAATGGATTTCTGTCATTGTTCGCCGATGATACATCAGTCGTCCACAATGGTAGGGTAATAAAAGCGCTTACAGCAAAACTGCAGCGAAGTCTGAATGTTCTGTCAGAATACTTCACCGAATGGAAGATCTGTATTAACGCAGCGAAAACCCAGGTCATCCTATTCCCACACTCCAACTCTCCCAGACTTGTTCAGCCTGAGGGTTGTAAAATTAGTCTAAACAACACAACGGTGGAATGGACCAAATCAGCTGTCTATCTTGGCGTTACCATAGACAGCAAGCTTATTTTCAGGAAGCAGGTTGACAAAACTGTCACAACGTGTAACGTTCTGTTGAAGCTACTGTACCCATTGACCAACAGAAGGTCTACATTATCCCTGAAAAACAAGCTTGCTGTCTACAAGCAAATCATACTTCCAGTCATCGAGAACGGCATGCCAATCTGGGAGAGTTGCGCAAAAACACATCACCTGAAGCTTAAGCGTGTTCAAAATAAGTTCCACAGGATGACCCTGAACACCCCTCCGAGGACAAGAACATCTGAGGTCCACCGTCTGCCCAAGATAAAAATGCTCGACGATTGCTTTAGTGAGTCTATCAATCGGTACAGGGCACGCTGCCTGACATCGGATCATCAGATCATCCAGAATCTGGTTCCCCATCCCTAGGATTTTCAAATTGTAGTTATAGTTGTAGTTTAAGTAGGTTATCAAATTTTTATAAACAATGCCCCAATAGCTGATCTGAAAAAAATAATTAAAACACAAAACACACTAATAACATCAATCACATAAAACACTTAAACAAAGCTGAAGTGCCCAATGGGCTAAAACACTTAAAATTTGTTATTTAGTATATAAGACAAAGAATGAAAATAAAGATCAATTTTAGTAGTAGTAATTTTCTTCATTCGGTCGGCAGCCATGGAGCTGTGCAAAGTGGCAATGGGCAAGTACTGCTCTGGCAGCTGGCGGTTAAAAGTACCCTGCAGGAGGGTACGCGGAAGAGCTACCAGCCAGAATGATGGCTCAGCGGCTGTCGCTAGCGAGTGGCTGGCTTGACAGCCAATAGAAATGCAGTTGTGTGCTATGTCAGGCTGGTGGCAGATTTAGCCATTTTGGAGGGAAACATGTATGATCCAGTAGGGGTAGTCATATCAGAATATGACGTACATATAGATATACAGGGTATGATCAACAAGGAGAAGACTAGCAAAATTGTGTCCAGATTCAAAGTGATACAGTTCGGTGAATAATTAACCGGGAAATTTATTCTAGTTTCAGCATGTTTAATCAAAATTTGATTTGACTTCCGGACACCGGAGATATCACGAATACTTTGAGGTTATGTCAAATGTGCTAATTTGTTACTTGAAAATCGGTAATATTATATTTTTCTTAGAAACTAGAATATATAACAAGTCTGTCAATGGTTAAAGATCGTGAATCGGCCCATAAACAACCGAGATATGGCCATTTCCGTAAAATGTAGTTTTTTACCCAATTGCCTGACACTTCATATATTGAAAAACTCCTTTTTAATTTATCTGTAACTCTGCGTACCCTTAACCAAATTAGATGCAACTTTTTCCATACGATCACAAATTTATCCTAGTTTTTGGAAAAGTAGCGGACATTTCGTTATTTTCCGTAGTTCCGGATTCATTATCGGGAATCGTGAAGGAAGTACCCTACCAGTGTAATGGCCAGAGTTAGAACTGTATCAAACCTGGCTTGCGACATATCAAACTTCATGATTTTACAAACCAATACCACTGGTAGTCAACCTGAGAGTATTCTTTCACATTGGCCACACCTGGTGACGTTCCGGATTCCGGGTTCCCCCAGGGAAGTGGCCAGATTTCGAATGATGTCAAACCCTGGCTTGCGACACATCAAACTTCATGATTTTACAAAACAATACCGCTGGTGGTCAACCTGAGAGTATTCTTTCACATTGGCCACACCTGGTGACGTTCCGGATTCCGGGTTTCCCCAGGGAAGTAGCCAGATCTCGAATGATGTCAAACCCTGGCTTGCGACACATCAAACTTCATGATTTTACAAAACAATACCGCTGGTGGTCAACCTGAGAGTATTCGGTCACATTGGCCACACCTGGTGACGTTGCGGATTCCGGGTTCCCCCGGGGAATTGGCGAGATATAGAACGATTCCAAACTATGGATTGCGACACATCAAACTTCATGATTTTACAAATCTAGATTACTGGTGCTCAACCTGAGAGTTTTCGGTCACATTGGTTAGACCTGGTGACGCTCCGGGATCCGGGTTCCCCCAGGGAAGTGGCTGGATTTAGAACGATGTCCAACCTGGCTAGCAACACATCAAACTTCATGATTTTACAAACCAATACCACTGGTGGCGAATCTGAGGTTTCTATTGTGGGCATCAGGATTCAATGGCAAATTATTCAAACATAGTTTCGAAAATATATAAAAGTTCGGATATGTTAACAATAATTCAGTTATTTTGATTAGATAGATTGTTTCAAAGGAAAATCGCGTTTAATAAGGCGTGGGTCCACCATTCGCATTCAAAACGGCTAGGATACGCCTAGGGATAGAATCGTACAATTTTCGGATTGTTTCGATAGGTATTTTATACCACTCATCGATCAAAACCTTCTCTAACGCTTTTAGAGACGATGGTGGTGGAAATACACTACTCATGCGTGCTTCTATTGTAGACCAAAGTGGCTCGATAATGTTGAGGTCTGGTGACTGTGCTGGCCAATCAAGGTGATGAAAGTCTGTGTCATGCTCTTCGTACCACGCCTTTATGATTTGAGCAGTGTGGATTGGAGCGTTGTCATCTTGGAAGATTCCTCTGCCATCAGGAAAGATGGTCTTCATCATTGGCAGCTGTTGGGCAATTGTGTTATTTTAAGTATATTGTGAAGGTTTTCTAAAAATACCTGGTCATCCAATATTTCTTGATAATCTTTGGCCTTTATTTTTCCCTTCATAGCAACTAAAGGCCCAAGAGAATGCCGCGATATTGCACCCCATACCATAACTGACCCCCCACCATGTTTAACGGTTGGCAGAAGGCAGCCAGGGTTGTAGGCTTCTCCAGGAGTACGCCATACGTACACTCGACCTGTAGTTGGAAACAAGGTAAAAGATGATTCGTCCGACCACACAACTTGGTTCCATTGATCTGGCGTCCATTCCTTATGATCCTTGCACCAGCGCTTCCTGTTTACCGCGTTTTGCGGTTTTATTAGCGGTTTAGAAATGGCCGCACGAGCGCAAAGATTCATGTCGTGCAGCTCCCTTCGGACAGTTGATGTAGAAACTGGTTCTTGAAGCGCATTGTTCAAAGCAGCAGTTGCTTTAACAGCACTAATGCGTCTGTCTGCTTTGACTATGCGCTTCAACGAACGTTGTTGCCGGTCATCCATCTTCTGCATCCGTCCACAGCTACTTTTTATCAGGCGATGTTTTTCCATGTTTTTTATATTCCGACATTATCCGGCAAACCAACGAGTTTGCATGTTTCAGCGATCGAAGCACCGGCTTCTCGAGCATCGACTATACGGCTCCGTTGAAATTCCGTAAGCTCTAATGGCATTTCGAACTGCACACTTCAGCACTTAACCTTGATTTGTCCCATGCGCAAGCACTCAATCCTGTCACCTTTTGTCTTCTTCTATGCAAACATGTACACGGATAAAAAATAATACCCAATTTGAGTTCTATTCCGCCAGGTCGATGGTTCCGTACGCCAAATTAATTTTGAGTTATTTTTCAATTAATTTTGAGTTATTAATTTTGAGTTATTTTTAAATTAGGTATTGTTTTGTAAAATCATGAAGTTTGATGTGTCGCAAGCCAGGGTTTGACATCATTCGAAATCTGGCCACTTCCCTGGGGGAACCCGGAATCCGGAACGTCACCAGGTGTGGCCAATGTGAAAGAATACTCTCAGGTTGACTACCAGTGGTATTGGTTTGTAAAATCATGAAGTTTGATATGTCGCAAGCCAGGTTTGATACAGTTCTAACTCTGGCCATTACACTGGTAGGGTACTTCCTTCACGATTCCCGATAATGAATCCGGAACTACGGAAAATAACGAAATGTCCGCTACTCTTCCAAAAACTAGGATAAATTTGTGATCGTATGGAAAAAGTTGCATCTAATTTGGTTAAGGGTACGCAGAGTTACAGATAAATTAAAAAGGAGTTTTTCAACATAAGAAGTGTCAGGCAATTGGGTAAAAAACTACATTTTACGGAAATAGCCATATCTCGGTTGTTTATGGGCCGATTCACGATCTTTAACCACTGACAGACTTGTTATGAATTTTAGTTTCTGAGAAAAATATAATATTTCCGATTTTCAAGTAACATAAAAAATAACGAGCTGCAGAAAATTAGCACATTTGACATAACCTCAAAGTATCCGTGATATCTCCGGTGCCCGGAAGTCAAATCAAATTTTGATTAAACATGCTAAAACAAGAATAAATTCCCCGTCGAACGCTTCTAGTTTCATCAAAATCGGTTAATTATTCACCGAACTGTATCACTTTGAATCTGGACAAAATTTTGCTAGTCTTCTCCTTTTTGATCATCCCCTGTATGCTATAGAAATATATGTAAATGATATATTTCAAATTCCTCTTAAAGGTACTCTTAGCATGTATGCAGATGATTCGGTGTTTGTCTATAGTGCTGATAACTTGGAACAATTATTTGAAAACATGCAACATGACCTAGACCTAATGAAAAACTGGATTTTCAATAACGGTTTAACCATCAATGCAGCCAAATCGAAGTACATGATCTTTTCAAGCACAGATCGCTTCAATTCCATAAATTATAATCTTTATCTTGGAACCAACCAGTTAGAAAGAGTTAATGTCCATGCTTATTTAGGATTAGTGATTCAACAAAATTTAAAATGGAATAGTCATGTTGATAGCATGCATTCCAAAATAGTTAAATTTCTAGGAATGCTCAGGAGAACTAGTTACATGCTACCACCAAAAGAAAGAAAATGCTTGTACTATGCGCATATTCACTCCCAAATAACATATATGAATATAATCTGGCAAAATGCTCCAACGTACGTAATAAACAAAATAACAATTACATCGAATAAATTTATGCGGGTAATATTCTGGGAGCAATATAATAATCCAGAAATAAGGACAGCTGATCTATATTTGAATAATTTAATGTTAAATTTCAATCAAATTAAATTCTATGAGGCAGTATTGTTTATTTACAAAGTGAAGAATAACCTTATCAAAAATAATTTGAATTTACAAAATAGCCGTGACATTCATAGTTACGAGACACGTTCAATTGATAATTTGCGCATATCAGCACCAAGAACAAACTATCTACGATTAGGATGTATGTATACTGCCATAGTAAACTTCAACAATTTACCTGCAAATATTTCAAACATCGTTCCTCTTCATAGATTTAAAAAAGCTTTAAAAGGGTATATACTGAGCACGTAGTTTGAATTTCTACTATTACCTTGAATGCAAATATTCCGTCATCAAAAGACCTCAATATCAGTCATTTTTGACTGTCGGAGGTTTGTTGTCTTTAATTAAAAATGCATATGATTAGTAAAATATTCAAGTAATTATAAAATTGGATCTTGTAAAATAGGTTAAGGATACAATTGTATTTTATTTGATTTTGGGGTTTTTACGCCTGAGGTGGATATATGACTACAATTGCATAAGATATCTCCACCTTGGCTTTTCCCCTTCCCGAAAAAAATATAAATAAATAAATAAAAAAAAAAAATAAACCGATTTGCTAACATTGAAGAGAACTCTGACGTACTAATTATTATTATTATTATTATTTATTAAAGACACTTTACCATTTATGTGGCATTCGTGCCGGGTAGAGTAGATATTGAGTTACAGAGTATTAGATTTCACTATACAGGTTAGTTTCTCTGATGAATTGTAGGATCGCTATTTCCTTATCCAGGTTGTGCGCCAAGACGTCAGCTATTGTTCCAGTGATTCCACATTTGGTCCGTATATCAGCGTATCCTCAACAATCGACTAGTAAGTGTTGGATTGTGAGTTATACGCCGCAACTATTACATACAGGTGATGAGTTCCGCTTAAGTATATAAGAGTGTGTAAGGCGGGTGTGACCAATTCTAAGCCGTGTTAATATGCGTTGTTCGGAGGCACATTTGCGATCCTCGTATTTAACGGGAAGTCGTTTGATTTGTCTCAGATGTCCCCGAGTTTGATGCCATTCTGTTTCCCATGATGCCCAAATTTTCTCCTTTATGAAGTGTATCGCGTCTTGGGATGGCACAGGAATATATTCCAAAGGGTTGTTTCGCCCTTGCTTTGCTAAAGTATCCGCTAGTTCGTTTCCGGTGATACCGGCATGACCAGGGATCCAGCTGAAAGTGACGTTCTGGTTTTCAATGATTTTTTCCACCGATTGGATCCATGGATGTTTTGATCGACCGCCCTGTAGAGCGTTGATACAGCTAGCAGAGTCGGTCAAGATGATGACTTTTTGTTGTGCATGAAGCTGTGATACGGCAGCGTTAAGGGCGAAAGCTTCAGCAGAGAATACACTGCAAGTGCTTGGTAGTCGGTAGATGGAGTTTCCATCTGGTAAGACCACCCCGGCACCAATGAACTAGTTATCCTTTGAGCCATCGGTATAAACGTGTTGGTGTGAGGAATATCTATTGGTGATGAATTCTTGGAAAGTAGGTACAGCAATTTCCTTACATGTGCCCGCCTTGATACTATTCTTTAGCTGGTTGTCGATTTTTGGAGTTGTTTTGTACCATTCTCTGTCGGTGTTCCGTAGAAGGGTGCAAATCTTTGGGAGCGAGAAATCGGCTATCTGTTGAAGCAACTCTTTAGCTCGCTTTACTGTTGGATGCTCGGAAGCTGTTGAGGATTTCTCCAGTAGTCGTACAGCCAGCTGCGAAAGTCGCTGGATTAATGCTTGCTTGAAGGGAAGACATCCAGATTCGGCCATTATTGAGACGATTGGGCTGGTAGCAAATGCACCAGATGCTTGGCGCACTACATCATTATATATTGGGCTTAAGATCCTTTCCATGTTTTCAGTGTTGATACTAGTGAGTCCTAAACCGAAGAAGAGTTTTGAGAAGATCAACGCCGAACCAACTTTCAGCAGGGTGACTCGGCTACTTCTCTTCAGACGGCGTCCAAGAATCCGCAATATGCGAATTCTGCTGCTACAGCTTCTCTTGACAGACATGTGGTGTTGGATGAAGTTGAACCTAGAGTCCACCGTTACTCCAAGGATTTTCATTTTCCTTACTCTTGGAATAGGTTTTTTGTCTATCATGATCGCCAACCTCGTTTTCGGTGGTGTTCCCAGTAGTGGCGTATACAGCTGTCCTCATAGTTTTCCGCACTGTCCTGTGGTTTTTATGTTTTACGATAAGGATAACATCATCGGCGTAAAGTAAAATGTCTGCACCGGTGGGAATATTGTTGAAAATAGGCTGCATGGCTACCAGAAATAATGTCACCGACAAAATGGATCCTTGTGGAACTCCGTTTTTTGATAGTCTGAGGCTGGACATGCATCCATTGGCAGCTACTTGGAAGTGTCTTTCGGAGAGAAAGCTGGAAACAATGTTCATCATCCTACCAGAGATTTTCCAATTTGTCAAGGTATGGATAATTCCGGGTCTCCACGTTTTGTCGTATGCCTTCGATATGTCTAAAGAGACTATTTCCACATGTTCTTCGTTTTCGAGTTGGATGAGCGATTCAAAATTGGCTAGATGCGTATCGACGCCTTTTCCAGCTCGAAATGCATGTTGGCGCGGGTCGAATTTCCCGGTGACTTCTAATTCAGTTACTAGGCGGCGATTTACCATTCTCTCAAACATTTTACCTAAGCAACTGAGAAGCGTTATGAAGCGTCTGAAACCATCTGGTTTGCTTCGGTCCGCGTCAGGTTTGGGAATCGGTACTACCGTTCCAAGTTTCCATCGTTTTGGAAATGTGCCATTAGCCCATACTCGGTTGAATAGTTCTAGCATGGCGATTTTAGCGCTGAATGGCAATCGTTGAAGCATTAGGTAACTATTGCTGTCGACACCAGTTGAAGAACCTCCACGGCGGCCAAGAGCCCGCATCAGCTCTTCTATAGAAAAGTCAATGTTGTACCGATTGTATAAATTTGGACGCTGTGTTTTAATGGGAGGGTGACTGTCTCTGCTATACTGTTTTCGGAATTTGTCAGGGTAGTTTTCGTCGGATGATTTCTTCTGGTACTCGTTGGCCAGTGCTTCTGCTACGCTTTGCCCGTCGTTGGTGATACCAGATGGAAGGTTCAATGTAATTGTGTTACTTCTTCTTTTACCCTGCAGTCTATTGATGTCGTTCCACAATTGACCAGATGATCTGTTAGGATTAATGCTTTCGGCAAATTGATCCCAACTGTTTTGTTTTGCTTCACGGATGAGGTTACGGCAAATAGAGCGGGCGTCTTGAAAATGCTTCAATGCAGTGCTTTTACGAGGGTCATCTGCATCTAATCGGCGTAGTATACGTAGTCTTTTGCGTCTCGTCTTTATCGCCGTTGCGACTTCTTCATTCCACCATATAACTGATTTAGGACCATCTTTGCCGGTTGTTCTCGGAATGCTGGCTTCAGCTGCTGCGATGATATGATTTGAGAACTCTTCTACGGTCTGTGAGCAACCTGGACGTAGAGTCCTACTCGTGAGTTGTTCGTAGAGATCCCAGTCAACTTTTTCGTAAATCCATTTTACTCGGTGCCGAGATTCATTGTGGTTGCCATGTGTGGTAATGAGTATTGGTAGATGATCACTGTCCGAACAGTCCGGTAGCACTTTCCAATTGAACCTGGGGGCAATTGACGTGGAACAGATAGAGACGTCGAGAGCCTGAGAATTCCCAGTAGCTGGGTCAACTCGAGTGTGAGAGCCGTCGTTGAGTACTAGCATATCGTGTTCGACTACTAGCCCTAGAATTTGTTCACCTCTTTTTTTCGCTGAAGAGGCTATTTTACTACCCCACGCTGTGTGGTGGGCGTTTAGATCCCCCAGCAGTAGCACGGGTTTAGAAAGGTTTTGCAGAAGTGCATCAAGCAGGTTCGCAGCGTCCTTGTCTTTGGGTGGCAAGTAAGCTGAGACTACTGTTATTTTCGTCGGGGCGTGTAATTGTACTGCAATTGCTTGGATGTTGGTTTGTATCGGAATTTGCTGAAAGGGTGTTTCTTTCATGATAGCCATGCCAGCGCCTTGTCTACCGTGGGTAGAACACTGACTGAGTAGTAGATGGTAATTATTTCCAAGAAACCTATCCGCCACTCGACGATAGCCTGCGTTTGTTTCTTGTAGACAGATTATGGTGGGTTGATACTTTGTTGTCAAGATCGGCAGTTCGTTTTGATGGGAACGGAGGCCGCAAATGTTCCACTGAATAGCGAACGTTGGTGGCGTGCTACTTACTGTGCTTTTAGAAGACTCAGACGATGACCTTGTGAGTCTGTTTAGCGGTGACTGGTTACGAGTTTCTAACGGACTAACGGGGCTGCTCCGATTCAACTCGACTGGATTACTAGAGGAGGGGAGGGATGCAGTGCCCTCGTGACGTGCCTCGTTCGTGTCGCCCAATACAGCCGCTCCAGATGTTGGGGCGGTGGGGGCTACCGCGTGCTCTCTCTCTCTCCTTGTTTTAGATGACCACATGCTGAGACGGGGATGCTGGAACTAGCGTCACTGTTTGTGATATGATTTTTCCTCGCTGTTGTAAGGTCTCGGTAGGCACCTGTGTTTGTTGAGAGGCTTTTGGGAATTGAACGCTCCTTAGGTGGAAAATGTTTGGGAATACTTGCCGGAGAGGTGGAGAAATCCACGTCGACTGCCGCCAGAGGCTCTTCGGATAAATCCGGTACATCTCTGGTCAGGGTCGACGTGTTGAGCCTCGCGCTTGGCGAATCAAATGTTGCGTTGCTACTGCAAGCCGTGGGGTAAGTTGTGGGATGTGGGTTTCTGCAGGGAGAGCTGGTGATGTTGGTTACGACGTCAACGTTTATGGTGGTGTATGATGGATGGTCTTCGTTTGCACCTGAGTTGGTTGAGAAGCTTGGGGGAGTTGAGCGGTTCATATGTGAATTATGTTTGTAAATACTTGCCGGAGAGAAGAGGAGATCCACGTCGACTGCCGCCAAAGGTTCTTCGGATAAATCCGGAACATCTCTGGTCAGGGTCGACGTGTTGAGCCTCGCGCTTGGCGAATCAAATGTTGCGTTGCTTGCACAGTTGAATTTGTTATGGTGTGCGTAGTTGTCGGCGTTGGATAGAGTTGATACTTCAGACTTCTTTTCTTCGTGGTTAATTGAATCTTGCATGGTGTTTGATCGATGTCCTGAAACATATTCCTGTGTGTTGCTGGGGTCTAGTTTTGCATTGGAAGGTAGTTGTCGGTCGTCCTTTATCGTGTCCATGTTTGTGACTGGGTCATAACCGAGATTTCGTACAGATTGTTCAGTAGGTTTTTGAGCCATTGTTTGTCAGATCGTTCGTGTGTCAGATCGTAGTAGTGTACCGGATTTGTTTGAGGCCCTCTTGCCGTATGTGCTACTTATTTCGGTAGGGGATACATCATGTTGCCGTTTTGCACTTCGGCTTCGAGTTCGAATATCGCAGTTGGGTTCGGTATCGCGATTATCTTTCCTTTTAGCTGGTGGCGATGCAAATGACTTGTCTTTCCTTGATTTACGTTGATCACCTCTTTGCGATGTACCTGCTGCCTGGTTGGGTGTGGGGGGTAAATTTTTTGAAAGATTGATTTGGGTGGATGGTGCCTGATGATTGATTTGTGGTACTGGCGACTGGCTATGGGAGCGGGTTTCAAGCGCGAACTTCAGTGCGATGAGCTCTTTCGCCAAGTCGGCTACTTGCTTCTGTAGCGACGCTATCATTTTATCTTTGTTGGCTACTTCTTGTTTCAGTTGGTCCTGGATCATACGAGCAATAATGTCTCGTTTATTTTCGTCTGTGTACAGGCGTCTAGCTTCGGTGAATGAAATACATTTGTCAACTTTGATGTGGACAATTTTGTCCTCCTCCTTATATTTAGGGCAGTCGCGTGATGTGACGGAGTGTCCATTTTTGCAGTGGTGGCAGTATGGTGTGTTATTGCATTGCTCTCCATCCTCAAGGTGCATTGCTTGTGAGCAACGCATGCATTTAGCGGGTTGTTGGCAAGCTTTTCTTGGGTGACCGTACGTGCCACAGTTGAAACAAAGCATCGGTGATGGATAGTAGATGCGAACTGGAATTCGTAACAAACCAAAGTATACATACTCCGGGATAGCTGTACCGTGAAACGTTAGAACCAACAGAGGAGTGTTTAGCAAATCCCCGTTGACACGTTTTTTGATTCGTCGAACTGCCTTGACGCCTTCAGGGGTCAACATCTCTTCTATCCTTTTTTCGTCGGTGTTGACTGAGTCAGGTTCGTACACAATTCCCTGAACCGTGTTGAGTGTTGGATGCGGGAAGATCTCGATCTGCGTTCCGTCGATGAGTTCTGTCATCTTCTTCAGCTTTTCGGCGTTTTAGAGTTCAAGCGGAGGAGGTAACGTGACCCACGTCCCTCACGGGAAGCTTTTACACTTCTAGCTTCTTTCTCACCAATTGCCATTTGAACCGATGTTCCGATGGTGAATGGCTCAGGAAGCTGACACTCTCGATTTTCAGTATTCGTTCCTTTTGTTTCAACTTTACACCGCAGCACAAGCACCATGGATTCACCCATTTCGTCCTCATTCCGCATCCATTCCGGGAGTCTTCCATTGCACTGTGGACCTATGGTTCTCCCCGGAGGTCCCCCCGGCAGAGCGGGGGGTCTGCCGGTCATTTGACCGGAGCTCAGTGCCCCTTTTTTGGATTCACTTTACTTTTTATTTTATTGACGAAAAGCAAGCGAAATTAAATTCAGTCCCTTTTGACACCGATTAGCACTCGGGGCGCACTGATAATACCGCACTATCTCTACAATGTGTGTGTTGGTGGCGTATTGTTTTCTACGCTGCCGCGTGATATTTGTCGCTATGTGATAATTATTTTTTACCAATCAGCACGTGGAATTTCACCTTAACTTCACTATGCTGGTAAGAACACTAGCAGTAAGAATCACGAGATCACCGAATTACCGATTTGAAATTAGTTTTTTAAGACAAAATGCGAGAAATTGGATGCGAGTAGTTCGTGTTTGTTGATATTCAACGTGACCCGATTACTCGAACTGACGACGTACTAATGGGAAAAATTCATCATGTGAAATTCTTCTTTCAAAAATCTCGCTTTTTGTGGGGCCACCTTTGGTGGGGGGTCCGCCTTCTTATTGGGGGGGGGGGGGGAAGGGGGGGGGGCAAGTGAAAAAATATTTTAATATTTTTTTTTCCACCCACACACTTCTTTTTTTTTGTTTGGGAAGGAAGTGAGGGGGTTGTTGTTTTTTGGGGGGGGGGGGGGGGGGGAAAAGAAGAGAAGGGGGGGAAAGAAAAAAGGGGGGGGGGGGGGGGGGAAAGTGGACGTAGTTTTTGGTAACCTCTTACGGTTACTGTTATTAGGTAGCGGCGGGTTGGTATAGCTACAGCTAGGAACGGATGCATCAGCTATTACCGGTTAATTTAATTTTTTTAAATTGACCCCCGCTACCTCCAATTTTTTGCAAGCTTTTGAGAGTAGGTTTTATTTGTTTCCGGCGCACACCCGGAGAACTAGTAGGCTTTCTTTTACCGGGGGCGTGTACCTCCAGAAATCCACTCTCATCGGCTTCGTCAGAGTCCAGTTCATCGGAAGACAAAATCAAAAAAGGATTTTCATTTTGAGCGGCTGATACAGACGATGCAGATGCTCCGTTTTGCGACTTTAACATTTCTGCATACGCCTGCTTGGAGCGTTCTTGTATGGAACGTCTCACGTTACCAGTGCGCTTCTTGTACACGGGGCAGTTCTGCAAATCGTGGAGAGGCTCTTTGCCACAGTAAGCACACTTTGTTGCTTCCTGTTGGCAAGCATCCTCTAGATGCCTTTGGCCGCATTTGCCACAACGGGGCTTGTTGTCGCAAAAAGTAGCCGTATGACCCAACTGTTTGCACTTGATACAATTAAATACCCTTGGTACAAAAAGGCGCACTGGGAAAAAAAACTTTATCAATTTCAACAAATTTTGGGAGAATCGATCCGGCGAAGGTCACTTGTAGCGAGTCCGATGGTGAATACGTCTTTTTTCCATCTACCATTGATCCTGCATGCAATTGTTTGCATTCCAGGATTTCAATGGTAGACGAAGCTGAATTTGGAAGTCGCCCCTTACCTTCCATAACGTCTTCACACGTCAGGCTCGCTGCAGAAACCACACCATTCATCTCCACATCTCGAGATGGGATGTAGACGTAGTACTCGACATTATAACCTTCATCACTAGCAATTTCATTTGCAATTTTATATGTAGGTGCAGTAACACGCAGTTTGTTTCGGTTGAGCTGATGAAATTCGGTCCCCGGATAACGACGCGTCAAATTTCTTTTTATGCCCAAAAATTCTGCCGAAAGTAGACAACCCAAGGAGAGGCAGAAGACGGCTGATAACAGCGCGCCCTGAAAACATCTTTGGGAGGCAAGTCGCCCCCCTTAGAATCATCCATGAAAAGACAAATTCAGGGACAAAGAAAAACAAAAATTAAATAAAACAACATAAAAATCTGATGATTTTGTTTTGAACCACCCTATGCAGAACGATATTTTTTTGAACCACCCTATGCAGAACGATTTACTACACTCAAAAAAATCGACACGTTACTTCCACATGAAACGCACGTAATTTTCGTCCACTGCCAAAACCAGTAATAAACACGTGGAATTCACGTAAGAGTTACGTGATTTCCGCGTAAATTCACATTCTACTTGAAAATCACATAAATTTTACGTGATTTTCACGTACAATTCACTGGACACGTAATGTTCACCTGATTTTACTGAAGAAGATTTGGTTACGTGTTCAGGTGGAAGTTATGTGACATTTCACGTGAACACAATTTGTCGATTTTTTTGAGTGTAGCAGATGAGGAAACAAAAAACAAATGTGCTACTTGCCGTTTGCCGGTATGGCACCTTCTGCTGTTGTTCGCAAACAAAGCACCGCTTGCTGACCGGCAGTGGATGGAGCGATGACCTTCCTTGCTGCGATGGTGCTTATGGGGTTACACTTTTTCCCCTCGGGTGTTTGACGATGGTACAGGCTGGACAGATCATCCGTCGGGCTCGGCCGGGAATGTCTGCTTCCCTTATGGAACGCTCGGCTGGATATCGGTGGTTTAAACAGTGCACTACTTTTAATCACCGCGTGATTGATAGCGGGTTGGAAAAAAAAATGCAAAAGGGGTAATGCGGAGTGCAAAAAATACTGAACCGAAGCTCTTCAGCGTTCGATGCGGAATGAAGAGTGCGCGTTTGTTGGTGGTCGTTTCTCTTGTTTAAAAAGTAATGTAAACGCGGTGTGCGGAAAGGCAATTTTGTGCGATTAGGAGATAAATTGGAATAGTACAGTCGTTTCGATATCAGCAGCATTTTTAAACGCACCCAAGACGCAGGCACTCCTTTCCGTCGGACAGATTTTCCCGGCCACAGGCAACCGACCGAAAGCGAACTGATTCGATATAGATATCAGTCCGAGGAGACACGAGGGAATCTCTAGTGGATATTTTCCACACGTTGGTTCATCAACATACCGGCATGGCCGAGTAACCGCCTTCGCAGTGGTGCGCGAAACGCCATACGGCCTCCATTCGTCAATTCATCACAATTCGCCATTGATCGTCGATCGAGATCATCGAGCCCTTCGGCAGGACATCGACGTTGATGATGGACCGTGAGCAGTCAACAGCTGGTGAGTCAAGCCCTTCTTTTTCTTTGGAGTATGGCGTCCGGTGAGGGCTTTCCGGACTCGTGAAAGAAACGGTGTTTTTGACGCCGCCTAAGTTAAAGTTTGAGTTTAAAGTGACGACACAAATATTTGAAACACAAGCACATGAGCACACCAGTTTAGTTAGGGAGAGGAAATAATCACACAGAGTAGGAGAGAAGGACGAACAATGCTACCGTAAATATAATGAAAAATACAATACTACAATATTATGTTTCTGTTAGCGCTCAAACCTAATTTCATTCATGTAGATATTTTCCATCACTTCGTCTCGAAACTACAATTTAGTGAGTCCGTTCTCTCGTGTAAGAGTTTAAATGGTTGTGAGAGAAAGTCCACTTCAAGATCGGTGCGACGTCTGGTGGCAGATAACGAGAGAACCGACGATGGTTATGTCTGTTAAATTCAGGTTTGAAGTATAAGTGGCTCTCACCGCGGTCTCTGAGTGACGATCGTGAATGTGGTGGCATGCAATAATAGAGTTTTCCGTTTGGTGGTTTTAAGTTTGCAAGCCAACTGAACGGGAATTCTTTTTTTAAATGGACTCGCCCTTAGCTGAGTCTCAACCGGGCAAAATAACATTGGGCATGTGGTCTCCCCTGTGAAGTTTTCGAGACGGATCGTTCGGGTTCGCTACAACTTTTTTGCTTCGTCCTTCAAGATGAACAGTGAAGCTTCGAATAGAATTTTAATTGGAGTGTTTATCATGCTTGTTTCTCCATTAGTCGGTATGATATATTCAAAGTTGAATTCTTCTTTAATTTTCTCTTTTAAAAACTCCATCTTCATCGCTTCGCCATGTACCAACATTACATTTTTGAGCTCACAATACTGGATTAGCTGGATGATGCCTTTGGCGTCTGCATGAGTTCTGAAACTCATGTATTCGACTGACACCTTAACTTCCGCCACCTGTCGATTTTCAAATTCTACCTTTTTAGCACTTGGGCCCATTTCTTGAGAATTTGCAACAACAGACCGACATGAAGCATACCAGGCGTTGCAAAAACGACCATTGCTTCTGGATTATCGGTGTAACCTTTACCGAAAGGTTTAATGTGTTCGAAATCAAACATATTGCGCTGTACAAGTGAGTCTTTTGATTGGTCTAAGTGATGAGCATTTTGTAGTCGTTGTTAGTCTTTTCTGACAATGGAAAACTGGTATCTTCGTGGAATAGTGTGTAGGAGAATACTATATCTTCCGTTTCTTCGCCTTCGCTCAACAGTAGTGCTATCATCACGGCTTAGAAATTGTTGGTCAATTCATGACGAAGTTCCAGCTCATGGATCCATTAGCGTACAACATAAACTCCTTCGGGTGTAGTGTGATGGTCAGAACCGCTAGGTGTTGATTCTGGACGGTGACCTTTACCGTATGATGCCAAGTCACCTGTAAGTGGGATGTTAAGAAAAACCGTTAGTAAGTTTTAGAGGTAGACATTGTCACATAATAAGTGACAGACAGCCACGATCACATTAATTTAACTCAAAGCTCCTTAAAGCAACCCAACTGAAATATCTCTCAAGTGATTCCTTTTTTTTTTAAAAAAAAAAGAACAAAAATACGCAGCACTGAAAGCGATCCATGATAAATTCAACAAGTATTATAACCACCTTCTTTGCAGGCGAGATCTTTGGTTCATCAGTTCACTAATAAACTACACTGAAAATGTCAATGCAGTTTAATGCCGCCTATCTGCATTTGCATGAATCTGCTATGGAGGCAAGAAGTTACCTTCTTAAAAATTCTATAAAGCACAAAATAAAGCCAATTTAGAAACGGCAATACTGTTGCATAATGTTTCGAAGAAGTTTGCTTACCTTTCTTCAAATCCAGATACATCCAGAACCAAATAGATCGACATTAGGAACTCCACCACCGCATCGCGTAAAAACTCCAACCGTTTGATATACGTGATGTTGCTGTCCGTATTGTACTCCTTGCAAAACCGGGATTTGATACTTCAAATTAACCGGCTTCATGGAGTTTTTTATGTTCTTCGTTGATGCTGATGGAGTTGAGCACTTCGAATATGAATGGGAACACGAGGACGAATACTCTGGTCCGCGCAGATAAATAAATTAACATTTTTAAATAGTGAAAACGGAAAGAAAAATATTGTGCTGCTGGAACTAACATGAAACCACCGGTGAAGATACCGACAAGTGATGAAAATAATAGCAGTAGGCATAACTAACATGCACGCTAAAATACGTCTACGCAATATCGGTAATATTCTAGTATACACGGCACTTTGACAGAACTAGAAGCTGGTTCTGTAGTACAATAGTGATCCATAATTTTTCAAATGTTTCTTCGGCACAACAACGTCCTTCCCTCGATACGTGGTCCATGGTAGGACCACAATCCGCAGACATTTACAATTAGAATTGTTATTGTCATTTATATTATAACATCCCTTAACTATATGTTACATGCTATTTCATAAGTCATTTTTAGGTTCGCATTTATACATCCTTGTAGGTTTAAACCCGTCTAATCCCGTCAGAAGAGTGTACAATAGAATTTCCTAATTTTCATAGAACGTACTAACGCACTTACTCACTTACGTCCCATTAGAATAGTTCCTGCACAGATTGAAAGAAACGTTTTATTTTCTGCGTTATCTAATGCACATACAGGGAATGCTAGATTTGGCAGAAGTTAATGGGATATTTCATGTAATTTTAAGTGAGAAAACGCCAGGCTGTAGTCTGTCGTATGGAAGATTGCCAACATTGTCGTATGGCGTATAAAAGATTGCAAACAATCTTGATGTTTACACCTTCTTTGGCCTACAATTAAACGAAGGGAAATTATACACGCCTGTTAAAATTCATAATTTTTTTCTGTGTGCGTTGCAAAATAGTTTGAAATAAACATTTAATTTTCTGCGTTATCTAATGCACATAAAGGGTATGCAAGATTTGACACAAATTCATGGAATAAAGAATGTGCACACCAAAAAGTAGTCAACGGGAAATTAGTGGTATTAAATGGAAAATATGAGAAAATCAAAAGTAAATCATTTATTTAAGACTTCATAAAAATACAAATATAAAACATATACAGTTAAGTCAATTTGACCTGTTATATCCAAATGCCCGCACCTTTCGTTTGACACCTTCCATCAGTTTTTGCACAGTGTCACCCGTCACCAATTTTGCAGCTTTCTGCCAGTTACGCCTGAAGCTTTTCTCATCAATTGCTACGCTATTCGTTTTTCGAAGATTCCTCTTGACCTGAGCCCAATACTTTTCGATCGGACGGAGTTCTGGCGAATTTGGCGGATTGCAATAATTTGGGACAATATTTACACCATTAGCAATGTACCAATCCTTAGCCAGTTTTCCATAGTGGCAAGATGCCAGGTCAGGCCAGAACAGCACCGAACCGTTGTGTTCCCAAATGAACGGCAACAGTCGTTTATTCAGACACTCTTCTACGTAAATTTGTCCATTTAGAGTGCCAGTCGTGATGAAGATGTCGCTTCTGAGACCGCATCCACATATTGCCTGCCATACGAGGTATTTTTTTGGGAACTTCGACAATTTGTTTTGCTTAAAACGATCAGCAACATTTCCTCTTTGCAACGAGGTATAAAACTGTAGTCCCGGTATCTGCTTAAAGTCAGCTTTGCAATATGTTTCGTCGTCCAATATTATGCAGTCGTATTCCTTCAGCATAGTGTCATATAATTTTCTCGATCGAGATTTTGCGCTCTTGTTCTGGCTGTCGATACGATTTGGAGCAACACCTACTTTGAATGATTTCAAGCCTGCACTTTTCTTCACTTTCTGGACGAACGATGGAGACATTTTCACTTTTTTCGCCACATCACGAACGGAGATATTCGGTTTCTTCTTAAATTCTTTAATCACTTTCTTCCTCTCCGCGACGAAACGAGAATCATGGTTACCTCCGGAACCGACTTTTCTCTTTAAAGTTAAGCGCTGCTGAAAGTTTTTTAGCACTTTAGTAACCGTCGATTTGGCGATTTTTAATTACTTGGTAATATCGCCGTGCGACATATCTGGATTTTTCACTATTTTGTGCAAAATTGCTTCGCGCACGCGTTCTTGATTCGACGCCATTTTACTGAATAAAGGTTACTGTAGCCAAACGACGTCTTCATCATAGCACACATACATTAATATTCATGTAGTAGTGATCGGATTAGCAAAGCGTACACGGAGAACACTGCAATAGGGCATTTCCGACGACTACTTTTTGGTGTGCACATTATTTATTTAATTTAAATGTAAACCTGATATCGCTGAAATCAGGTCTGTTGTATGAAAGATTGCGAACAAAGTTCTTTGTTTACGCTTGTTTTGGATAGCATTTGAACAAGGGAGAAATTTACGCGTCTGTTAAAATTCATTATTATTTTTTCTGTGAATGTTCGCTACGAAATTAACGAAACTAATCAAACGATTTAACGTAGTCTACGTTAATCAGTCGTGTGTTAAACACAACCCTACTATTTTTTTTTAATTCAAATACAAGCTTTAATTTGGTATACAAGTTTAAGAAATCGGTTCAGTGTTTCCAAATATATGAATTTGAAATTAAAAAGAATTAGGAAATTTTGCTTTAAAAAGTGTGTTTCAAAAGCTTACAAATAATTATTTTTTGATACGTTATGTAAAATTGTTCAAAATTTGAGCAATTTGTTATTATGTTTATATTAGTTAACGCGGGGACCATCCAACTTTCCAACACATCATCACCCGTCACCAAAGAACAGCTCATCAATATCATAAACAACGTACAACCGTAAGCACAATCGACATCTAGCTCATCGAGGTCACCGGACAGCAACCAGCCAACACACCACCGGATAGCAACCAGTCAACGCACCTAGGACTTGCTGACGCAGCACTCGACAACAGTACAACAACACGCGACATCGACTTGGACTACGAACCCGACCACCTGAGCTGAGAACTGCAGCGTTAGGACTTTTAGGGCCATTGGTAGGTTTCAACCAATTTCAATCAATAAATAAAATCATTATTAGTCTTACCTTCATCAAGTGTAGTTCAGTGTTTATTTTTAAAAACTTCGAAACTCCATGTGAGTTCTTAATTGGCGCAGTCGGTAGGATCGGTTTTGCTAAAACGTTCAGAAGTAGTGAATAGTGTCCACCTTTCGGGTCGCCGCGAGTGAATATCGCAGTGTAGTGAACCATTTCTACGGAAGACCGTTGCGGAATCGAGCCAGCTCCTTTTTACATCATCAGCCAGGCAGGCCAACCCGAGCGAACATCGGATTGTAACGATGTGGATTCAACCAATGACCCTGACCTTGACATTGACTATTGTGATGACCGCATCACAAACAATACAACTCTATGACTTGACGCGAAATCCAGGACTTTTGACAATACAGACAGGAAACACACTTCTTAAGACGGGCAGACACCGTATCTACCACGCTATCGACTTAACTAAATACAAACCACTTTTAGACAACATCGAACTTGCTGTCGATGGACTTAACATTTTCAAAGATTTCACGGACTTGACATCTATGTTAAATGCAAAGCTCAATGAAGCTTGGAATTCATATAGACGAATTTTACCGATCAAACAGATTAGGCAAAGAAGAGGAGTTATTAATTTTTTAGGCTCAACCATAAAAGTAATTACTGGAAATTTAGATGAGAACGACTTAATTCAAATTAATAATGATATTAAAAATTTGCAAGATAGGAATCTGGATCTCACTAGGCAAAATAATATTCAGGTAAAACTTAACAAACATTTGGAGAAGCGTATTAACAAGATCATCGATACAGTAAATGCAGAACAACGAATTATCAAACAGCAAATAATCACAGCTAGGCAATCTAAATGCAAGACTTATAAACAAGCTCATTAATCAAAATTTTACAGCAATAAGACAAGCTTTTAAAATTTCATTACATGTGGATTTCTTACAGAAACATCTTGACTCAATTTTCAAAGTAATCCAATTAGCTAAAATTAATATTATTTCAAAAAATTTCTTAGAGTCGGAAGAACTCAAGTTTATTTTGGATAGATTAGAGGAACAGGGAATTACAGTTCTCAGCACTGATCAAGTTTACGATTTTCTGGATATTCGAGCACTCTTCAAAGATTCAGTTCTGTACTTCATCATCGGAGTTCCACAAATCTCACCACACACCTTCAGCAGTCTACTCCTGGAACCGCTTCCCATCGACGGTCAGATCGTTAAGCTACCATGGCATCAAGCAGCAATACACGGAAATCTAACGTATTTTCTCAAGGCAAGCTGTCAATACATCGGAGAGAAAACCCTCTGCGATGAAGATAAGCTTCAAGACGTCTCAGACGATAGTTGTTTCTCAAAAATCATTAGAGGACTACCTGGAAAATGTACATTTACAAACTACCGGAATCTAACAAACATAAAACGACTGACAGACAACTACGTCGTCGTGAAAAATTCAACAGTCACGTTATCCACGAACTGTTTAAATAATGACAGGCAGTTATCAGGCACAATCTTGATATTTTTCTCGAATTGTACCATAAGGATTGATCAAAGAAACTTCACCACCTCAACATTTTCGGCACACATCTTTCCAACAGTTATACCACTGGATGGAGTAAAAATTGAACAAACCGAGTTCAAATCGGAAACCGACCTTCAAGGATTGGAAAAGTTGCACATCACGAATCGAGAGCAGATTCAGTTAATCAAACAACAACATACGCTCCAAACAGTGACAAGTTTGGGGTTATCTTCCACTTGTATCATTTTAGGCCTCTGCTTGGTAGTCTATAACTGGTTTAAAAGGACAACAACATCCAACAGAACAAATCTGACAGTCAACGTAGAAAAACGAGCATCATCCACATCAGAAGACATAAGCCTTGGTAGAATCGGATCGGGACGATCCAATCTTGAGGGGGAAGCAGTTAACGCGGGGACCATCCAACTTTCCAACACATCATCACCCGTCACCAAAGAACAGCTCATCAATATCATAAACAACGTACAACCGTAAGCACAATCGACATCTAGCTCATCGAGGTCACCGGACAGCAACCAGCCAACACACCACCGGATAGCAACCAGTCAACGCACCTAGAACTTGCTGACGCAGCACTCGACAACAGTACAACAACACGCGACATCGACTTGGACTACGAACCCGACCACCTGAGCTGAGAACTGCAGCGTTAGGACTTTTAGGGCCATTGGTAGGTTTCAACCAATTTCGATCAATAAATAAAATCATTATTAGTCTTACCTTCATCAAGTGTAGTTCAGTGTTTATTTTTAAAAACTTCGAAACTCCATGTGAGTTCTTAATTTATTTTTCTTCAAAGTCAGAGTTAAAATGCTTCCATTTGGTATAGAAATGGAGTTGCGATCCTATAGTTTTAAGGACAAAATATCTTCCAACAATAAGTATTAAACAAAAATGAACTTTTTGTACCACCCTAACATGCACAGAGACATGGCAAAAAATACGTGTCTAATATTTTTCGTGGTGTCTAATAACAAACGACACTATAAGCATCTCCTTAGAGCATCCGTATCGGGCGCAACTATCTGGGCGACTAAAATACTTGGTCACTTCGTCACTCAATCTCACACCGGTCGGTACTATATTTTGTTACCGTGTTCTGTATCGGTGGCTGCTAAACTAGTGCTCCATAATCAGTTTGGCAGATTCGGTGGTCGTCATAAACATAGTCAATTGGGGTGGCTCTTTCTTGGGGGTTTTTTTTGGGGGGGGGTTTGGTTGGGAGGAAAAAAACATTTGGTTTGCACAGTGGGCCAGGAGACGAAATTAGCAAGACAAAACCTCTAGCGCTTTGAGCATGCATTTTATCAAGATGATTGCTTCAGCATTGTTGCTCAGTTTTATCTGCGCCACAATTTGGTAATAAAAATTAGTTCCAATTTTCACCGCAATGGCGGCGCTGCGATACTAACTTTTTTATTTCGCCTTCTAGCGGTTTGATGACTTCGGCAAAGTTGTAGAGCATAAAATAATAAGAAAGTTTGCCGAAGACATCAAAGTTCTATGTCTACAAATAACAAAGTTACGATTAGTTTTGTAAAATTTAACTGAAATTTACGTTTTTTCTACTAATTTTCATATTTTCGTCAAATATGTTATTTTTGGTACCATTTATGTGTTGAACCTTATAATTTGCGTATGTTTTGGAAATGTTCGCATAGTTTTGGGACATAACAAGCGAAATATTAGCCAAAACTTTGAAAAATATCATGAATTTCAAAATTAATTTTCTCAAAAAATTGCAAGTTGTTGCAAAAAATTACTCATGTTTCAGAAAGTACCATATGTGACCTTTCAATTCTGAAATTATGCCCGATACATATTTTGATATATTTGAGATATCGTATTTTAAACTTTTGATGATTTTAGCCCGAACTCAATGCTATAATTGATTGCTTTTTGCGTATACATACATATGCATTCCATTGTACAAAATCTGATATGTTTTCATGTCAACATGTCAAATGGAATTATTTTTTCACCTCGAATATCTTTATTTTTAATCTGTAAAAGATAGTGTGCTATAAAAGTCAATTGAAAATAAGTATTCCTCTGCACTTGTATTCGTGTGTCGACGAATACGATTGATCGCTGACACACATACTTGTTTACTTCACTGTCAAAACCAAGGGGTCATCATCGAAGCAAATGTTGAAGCATGAGCCTGTGCACGCTGCCATAATTCTATTGCCTTTTTGATATTACTGTTAGCCGTGTTTTGGTGTTGCCTCACTCATTTCCACGAGAATATTTAAAACGTGCCTCACAGTAATTTTTTCTATGTCCATGAGTGCACGGATGTTGATGAAATATCAAAGCAACCACGACTTTCCCCATTACATTTGAATACGCCTCAAAACTTCAAATCTCAAACGTCAAATGTCATAATAATTGTGTAGTTATCAACCGTTTGGAAGCGCTGGTTTACCCTTTTGGTTCTTTCGGCAGATTACTTCTAGTTTGTGGTTGGTGCCTTCTACAGATCACTATGGCTCAAGGTAGGTTATTTTAATTAATCCAGTAGGAATTCATTCAAGTAATTTTATTATTAGCGTGCAGTATTCGCGTACGAGAAATAGTAGAATTATTCCTACAGAATCTTCCACTTGGTGATGTGGCATCGTATGTGAAGAAGAAAATAACATGTCCTGATAATAAAATGTTTTCTGATTCCGTTCAAAACTCACTACGTTTGCTACTATCAAATATTGAATCACGATACGCAAAGTGCATAAAGAGTTTGTTTTTCCTGAAACATTCAAAATGGCTGGATTCAAACTTTAAAATTTTGAATAATATTCCGAAGAAAAATGTTGGTGGAAGGAAGAAAATATCTTTTGGTGCAGAAACCACTAGGACCAGGCTCCGTAAAACCAAAGATTTGCGAGAAAAACACACCACAGCAGAATTGGTTTCAGCCACGGTAACGGCATTAAGGACTGATGGATATCGTTCCGTTGCTTGGGTTGTCGAGCACCTATTTGCATTTCCTGAGAAAGCTTCCCGTTTCAAAAAACTTGCTCTATCTGTTGAACCAGAGATGAAACGTTTTACAGTCGACGATGCATTGAGGTTTTTATGTGAAAACGATCTAACAAAACAACAGTACCAAAACATAAGGAACATGACGCTAAAAAAAGGATATGACATTTATCCAGCATACAATGACATCCGCGATAATAAAAGTACTTGTTATCCACGTGGTAAGCACAAATTCATTTAATTATGTTCTTGTCTAAACAGCTTCCAATAGATCGATAATTCTTTCAAGTTTTGGATTTTGTGGTGGTTTTGAGTCGCTTTTTTAATAATTATAAATTATTTCAAAATTACTTTAACTCCCCAATTAAAAAAAAAAATATTTCCTCAAAAGTTTCGAAATTATTTTTAATAAAACCAAAAAATTTAAAAATTGGAACAATTCCCAATTGATTGGAAGCTGTTTCATGGCGGAATGTGAGCTGTATCAAAGTTTATTTGCAAACTATATTGGGCACGCAAATGATAATAACCTTTACAATAAAGTTTTGAAAGTTTGCATGTTTGAACGTATTTCAGATATTTCCATTCGGCCATCATGCGCGAAGTTCCTCTTCAAAATCTTGTTGACCATACGGTAGAGCGTCTCTTCATGACACTGAATAAATATATTGAACCGTACATTCATGAACAGGGAAATTTATGTGTTATTTTAAAATGGGGATTGGATGGTTCAAGCAACCACTCACGGTATAAGATGACATTTTTTGAAGAAGTTGGCGATGATGTTATATCATGTAATGACTCGCATATTTTTTTGATTTGCCTGGTTCCTTTGCGAAATCAGAAAATTTCGATCAGAAAATTTCGGGAGCACCATTCTCGACAATTCAGTCGCCTGGCGAACATCGAAGATGTATTTAGAAGACTTTTGCTAACCTCTGACCCCGTGATGACACTCACAAAACAGTTTCCTCAAACCGATAAAAATCAATTTCCAGAATCCGTACAAAACCTGTTGAAATAATAGTAAATATAAAATAAAAAATAGTTGCTAGATCAAAAATATTAATTATAATTAATCCAGATATCTCAAATATATCAAAATATGTATCGGGCATAATTTCAGAATTGAAAGGTCACATATGGTACTTTCTGAAACATGAGTAATTTTTTGCAACAACTTGCAATTTTTTGAGAAAATTAATTTTGAAATTCATGATATTTTTCAAAGTTTTGGCTAATATTTCGCTTGTTATGTCCCAAAACTATACGAACTCTTCCAAAACATACGCGAATGATAAGGTTCAACACATAAACGGTACCAAAAATAATATATTTGACGAAAATATGAAAATTAGTAGAAAAAACGCAAATTTCAGTTAAATTTTACAAAACTAATCGTAACTTTGTTATTTGTAGACATAGAACTTTGATGTCTTCGGCAAACTTTCTTATTATTTTATGCTCTACAACTTTGCCGAGGACATCAAACCGCTAGAAGGCGAAATAAAAAAGTTAGTATCGCAGCGCTGCCCTTGCGGTGAAAATTGGAACTAATTTTTATTACCAAATTGTGGCGCAGATAAAACTGAGCAACAATGCTGAAGCAATCATCTTGATAAAATGCATGCTCAAAGCGCTAGAGGTTTTGTCTTGCTAATTTCGTCTTCTGGCCCAGTGTGCAGTGGTTTCTCTGAAAACCTCTGGGGTTTGGTACAAAAATATAAAGGTCCTTTCCTATAAGTTTCGCCAAAACCCCCCGGGGGGTTGCGGGGGGGCCTTTGGGGTTAATTTTTTTTTTGCGGCCCCCCGGGGGTTTTTCGGGGGGAAAAAAAAAAAAAAGGGGCGGCGGGGGGGGGGGTTTGGTACAAAACCCAAATATCCCCCCCTCCGGGTTCGCCCGGGGGTGGGGGGGGGGGGGGGGGGGGGGGGGGGGGGTGTGGTTTTTTGGGGGGGAAACAAAAAAATATAAAAAAAAAAAAAAAAAAAAAAAAAGGCGCGGGGGGGGGGGGGAAACCGGCCATTGTGGCTAATGGTTCTCTTTCATGCCAACCAAAAATCTATCCAGAAGAAATAATGAAAAAGCCATCGCACGACCCTATTGATAAAATTCTTATTATTAAACAAAATTGACTTAAAGTTGATAAATCAATAATTATCTTTAAATCAAAATCAAAATTTGCCCCTAATCGGAGATTTTTGACAATTGGCAGTCGAATAGCAACCCTCTCTCACGCCACTATCGCATTGCTAAATTTGAGCGCCTGATGCTTTCCGATAGTCTTGCCACAATTTTGCTAGCGCTTTTAGTTGCGCCCGATACGGTTTGAAGTGATGGTGAGGGCGATCAAATATAGTTTAGTCGCGCATCGGTACGGGTGCTCTTAAAAAGCTAAATTTTATTAACAGCTAAATTATTTAATGAGAAACAATGAAAAACGTTTTTCATCGCTACATATTACCACGAAACATGGGACTTAAACATTAAATGAGGAATGTTCGAGGCATCAACGTGAAGTTTACAATGTGCTTTGCATTTTCACTATTTTGATTTTTTTTTCTCGTCCTGAAGATGAATTCAAGAAGATTTGATATCTTATCGACAGAGACTGTTTCGAAGCTTTTTAAGGAGATTCATAAGTATGGGGCACGTTTTACTCTACTAAAACCCAAATTACATGGAAATTCAAAAAGAAGTGCAATGGTGATAAGATCAAGAGTCCACTACCACATTCATATTCCAGACACCCAGACATCCAGGAAGTGTAAGAAGGGTTAGCTATTGCCGTAGGTGGCGAAATTTAGGTTTTTCTTTTTATTTAGTGACTGTTAGAGTAGATTTTAATTTTTTTGTAGTATTTATCTGTAGTATGTCAAACCTGGGGCTTCCAGTTAATAAATCTTATTTCAGTTCAGTCTCAATTCAGTATCAATAAGAGAAGAATAAGAGAGAAATAAAACAATATAACGATAAAAAAAAATCTTCAAAAACCAAGCAGACTTAATTGAACACTGCATCCAATACATCAACCACCTTCGACAAAAGGGATTCATTTGCTTTCAGCAACATAAGAGCCTTATTAGTTTTGCTACTACTTGGCTGTCCATTCCCACTATCACTACGAAAACTACGGTTATCTTTTCCCAAACCCAACCGCCGAGCCACATCGGGATATAACGCAATGAAATGCATTTTAAAATTGGCGGCCACAAACGTATTCGGCTTATAATCACATTTTCTATCATTTTTTTCTGCCAGGCAGCGGTATTTAATCGCACCACTAGCTTCCGTCACTTCCTAAATCACACCACGAATCTGCTGTTTCAACCTTTGCCGTTCTTCATTGTGACGAACAACTTTCCTGGTTCGCGTCGAAGAATAAACGCGTTGCATCTTCATTCTTCATTCTTCATGAAGATCAACGCATGTGAAGAAGAGCGACAAGACCGAAGAACACTCGGGTCTATCACACCACTCTGCTAGTCACGATGTGAACGAGTCAGAGCCGAAGAGCACGAAGAATGAAGATTCACGGTTTGCTTTGCCACTCATATTCTTCTCAGCCGGGCTACTCACCGCAGTTTGCTTTTACGTTGGTATGCTCTTCATTAAAGAGGATTGGTTGTATATCGATGCTTCGAAGATCTTCGCACACGATGAGTGAATAAGAGGAAAATGATGCGAATATCAGCAAGCCTGCTTGCCGATCTGATCTACAAAAGTTCATTGGAAGCACAAAAAAGAAAAGTCCCAGGCGAACATTTAAAAAGGAACCCCCCCACCCGTGTTTTTTTTTAAAAAATCGGGGGTTTTTAAAGTTTTTGGGGGGGCGCTTCTTCCTCTTTTTTTGGGGGATATTTAAAAAGTGCACAACACCACACACAACATTTAAAAAAAAAAAAAAAAGGGGGGTGGTGGGGGGAGGTTTGGGGGGGGACCCCAAAAAAAACAAAAATGGCGTCGTGGGGGGGGGGGGGTCGCACCAATCGTTCTCACTTTTCTTTAAGATGAATACTCCAACCGATGGATATTCGATTTCGCAAAAAAGGTCTGTCCGGATTATGTTCCAGCAAAGCATATTTTTCGAGAAATGTCTCCAAGCGGTGGCTCTCTGGACAGACCATTCACAATGCTAGAATTCTCTATGGCTCTTCTTTCTTCAAATAACTCCTCACTCGGATGCGATATGATAAAATTCAATCTGCTGAAAAATCTCCCAGATATCGCAAAAAGACGCTTGCTAGACCTATTTAACTCCTTACTACAAAACAACATAGTACCGCCTGAGTGGAGACAGGTCAAAGTAATAGCTATTCAAAGGCCTGGCAAACCAGCGTCTGGCCATAAGTCATACCGTCCGATTGCTATGCTTTCGTGCATTAGAAAATTGATGGAATGTAGTCCTTCGAAGGCTCGACCACTGGGTCGAATCGCTATGCTTTCGTGCATTAGAAAATTGATGGAATGTAATCCTTCGAAGGCTCGACCGCTGGGTCGAATCGAATAACTTGCTATCAAATACACATTTTGGGTTCCGTAAGAGCAAAGGAACAAATGATTGTCTAGCGCTGCTTTCCTCAGATATTCAACTGGCTTTTGCGCGCAAGGAGCAACTGGACATCAAGGGGGCTTTTGATTCAGTTTCCATCGATTTCCTGACAGATAATCTGCAGAGATGTGGACTTCCCGGAATTTTAAATAATTTTTTGCACAATTTGTTGTCAGAAAAGAAAATTATCTTCTCACTTGGAGAACTGACAACTTCCAGAACTAGTTACATGGGCCTGCCCCAAGGCTCATGCCTAAGTCCACTTCTTTATAACTTTTACGTCAAAGACATTGACAATTATTTGGCAGAACAATGCACGATAAGGCAACTTGCTGACGACAGTGTGGTTTCCTTAAGAGGCTCACATGCCATTAGCTTGCAAGGACCACTGCAAAATTCCCTAGACAACCTATTTTCTTGGGCTAGGAATCTAGGGATCGAATTCTCACCGCAGAAAACTGAACTGGTAGTGTTTACTCGAAAGCGGTACCCAGCCCAATTACAGCTTAATCTTTTGGGCAGAAACATAACTCAATCGTTATCCTTCAAATACCTTGGGATCTGGTTTGATTCAAAGTGCACTTGGAATGCCCACATTACGTATTTGAAGCAAAAATGCCAAAAAATGGATCAATTGTCTTCGTTCAATTTGTGGCACATGGTGGGGTGCTCATCCGGCATCCCTTTATAAAACAACTATTCGCTCTGTTCTAGAGTATGGCACATCGTCAGTTATGTGCCTTCCTTGCTATACTCCACACCGTGCTCACCTCACCTTTAGAATTTATTTTTTTTATTTATTTATTGTTCTTCGTCTCGAATTAAAAAAAAACTCAACAGACTGGTACTTAAGCTAGGTTTCTAATTCTATTCTTGAACACACATTTAGACAAATTAAAATCAAAAGCAGCACTGACATTGTTAAACGATCTAACACACTTATCGAAAGGGTTGTTTTGCCCATACGTAGTTCTATGGCGACTGACTACAAGTAAACTACGGTCACGAAGTTGGCGAGAAGGTGCATAAAAATTGATGTTTAGCAACAGCGCCGAGCAATCTACACCACCTTCGACAATGTAAAAACAGATAACCTCTGTAGGTTAGTACGTCTGTGCATTAAAGTTTCTAAATCGATCAGTCTACAACGACTCGAATAGTCAGGTAGATTTGCTGGGTCATTCCACGGAAATTGACGAAGAGCATACCGTACAAAATTGCGTTGAACCCTTTCCATCCGGATGATCTGAAGTGATCTGAGTGATAAGGTGACTACACGCTAACAGCATACTCCATGATGCTACGAACGATCGAACAGTACAGCGCCTTGAAAGCATATATATCGGTGAAACCACTTGTATTGCGACGAATAAATCCCAGTGCTGCAAAGGCCTTTGCGGTAGTTGTCCCTACCTGTCCCTATGATTTTATGTTGAGTAAGCTTCTATATAACCAAATCTAGTCACATAAAAGTATTTTCAACCGTTATAAAACTTGTGTGTTGCTTGGGGTGCTAATATGCTCATTGAACCGGAGTTTTGTATCTACAGTTATCCCTAGGTCACGAATTACTTGAACACGCTCTACAGCTTCTGAGCTGATGGAGTAATAAACTCTGTTCGGGATTGCCGGCGGGTGAACGAAATAACTTTGCACTTTTTGATGTTCAGTTTCATTCCATTCTCATAACACTACAACAAAATCTCGTCGATGTCAGCCTGAAGAGCGCAACTGTCGAGATGCGATGATATAACCTTGTAGATTTTTAGGTCGTCAGCGTAGAGCCGAAAGCACAAGTCATTCACGAACAATATAAAAATCATTGGTCCCAGAACGCTTCCTTGTGGTACACCCGAAGTGACCGAGAAGACGCGTGACCAACTACCGTTAATTTGACGAAAGCGCTCCGACCAGATAAGTAAGAGCGCACTTTGTGATCCAATCAGGAAAGCCGAGATACTTCAGCTTATCAATTGCAAGAGTGTGAGGAACCTTGTCGAACGCTTTTGAAAAATCGAAGTAAATGGCATCAACTTGGTGACGATTCTCAATTTCCGTTGATAGGAAATTTACGTAAGACATCAGATTCGTTGTCGTGGATCGCTTCTTAACAAAACCATGTTGAAATTCAGAAATCAGCGGTCGACATACAGCGTAAAGAGTTTTGTGAAGCAATTGTTCAAACACCTTGGCCATATGATGTATGATATGTACTACCACCCATTGTAGCACGGAAACTAAGTCCGACAGCAATGGGCTCTCCCCTCTGCTAGACTTGATCAAGCTTTAATAACCACTGATTATCCTAATCATCCTAATCGTTGTATGAAGGGCCAAAAAGGGGTTGGGTGGATCTATATGCAACATCACTTATACGTATCCACAGGGATATAAAGAATCTCCTTCCAACAACAAGACTGAACAATTGGTCAAAAGAGCAAGCTATCTAACAAGAGGATGCCCCAATGGGCGGGGAGAAGAGCCCGCCCTCTATTCACAAACTGTTAGCAATGGGGAGTTGGCATTCCTACTCTCCCCATCCAGAGTGCTTCAATCGGGTGCCCTGATAGTCCCTCCCATTCCCATGAATATAATGGTGTATATATTTATGTAAATGAAAAATACTACAAGCGTTCGTATCTATAATATATGATCTTCATTCGGTTGATCCTGAAATGCAAGAAATATTATAAAATGTTAAAGTGTAGAGTTCTGTTGTTCGCGCTTAAGCACATTTTCATTCGTTTTCAGCGATAACAGCATTTCACCAAAATCTTGATTTGAGGTATCCTGAAAAAGTTTATTAAATCTATTGAAATTTTACAAAACTAACATTTATACATTTTAATTTACTGTTGCCATGGTCACTATTTGCTACTTGATGCTGATATTATAACAGCAATCCGCTTATATTTTTGCTGACCTAATAGTTATTGTTACCGAGTGAAGAATGGGAAAATTTAAGTGGAAGGGAGTTAAAGATAAATGGGCTAAAAAAAACAATAAGTAATGTTTAAATCATCTATGAAGTAGATTTTACTTATAATATAATAAAACAATATTACCAAATATAATGATATTGTGAGTTATGATGATGTAATGACAAAGATTGAAATGTAAAATCAAACACTAGCCAAATTGATCACAGCGCTGCATGAATCAGATCAGCTCAGAATTAGTAATAAGTCCATTTGCAAACCGGAAATGAAAAATACATTCAGCAATAAGTGCAAAAGCCTACCACAGCTGTAATTTTCTGCGTTATATACTGATGATGATGATGTAATACTACCATCTATTGCAGCAAGGAAACTTTCCATAGCAGTGGAATAATCTGAAAAACGATTTGATCAGGATTCTATTATTGTTTGTGATCATCAAGCTCCTGTATGAAGGGCCAAAAACGTTTGGGCGGGCCCGTAAGCAGAGACACTTACGCGAAACCCGCGAATATAGGGAAGAGAATCTCCTTCCAAAAGCAAGTTCACACTCACAATACTAGAATCGAGCCCTCGATTGACAGAATAAACCCAATAGATGGGGTCGAAGAGCCCGCCCTCGTTCCACGAAATGTTAACAAACAATCATCTTCGTGTGAGTCTTTCTTGACGGAAATCGTCAGATCGAAATCGATCTAATTATCTGCCGACAGTCTACAGTGACTTTGCTAAGCCTATTTTTAACAAACCCCTTCATACAACGTAATAGTGAGGGTTACAGTTATGTACAGTTTGATCTTGGCATTAGGAGGAACTGTACGCCATGGCAAGTCCTGCAGTGGTAGTGGCTTCCTATCACACCACATTTCATCACGTAGTTTTATCATCATCTTCGTATGGGTCTCATCTCATAGTTTGATTCCGGGCAAAGAAAAAAAGGAATCACTAGCTCAGGAGGGCGCTGGAAAAGGCAATATTCATGATCGACAAATCGCCTTCTTCTCGTTAGCTGCCAATATAAAGGTGATTTGGGACGATGGCTACATTCTAACCTCCCTAAGGTGCCAAAGAAGTGTTGGTTCAAAGGTTTGAATGTGGATCGAAACTTCATTCGTGTGATGTCCAACATCTTGTCTGATTAGCATTATTTAAACGCTTGATTCATGTTGGGCTGGGCAAAGGTATTTATTTATTTATTTATTTCGTCAACCGATCGTACACTACATTTTTACACTTAGTTCTATCTTTTCGGTTCATCATTCGGTTAATTGGTCCAAGTTTTGCATAGTTTGTCCGATTGGTATTTAATGCAAACAAGTTCCGATTCCTCAAATGCGAGGTGGTGTAGAAATTTAGATTTCAGTTCCTAAAGAAACAGTAATTTGTGGTGTATTTTGTTTTCTACGGAGAGTTATTAAGTTACATTTCTTAACGTTTATTTTTAGTAAGCTTTTTTTACACCATTTGTCAAATAATATTATTTCGTTTACATAAGTTACATGATCTTGGACATTCTTAATTTCCATAAATAGTTGCATGTCGTCTGCATAGATGAGAGTTCTGACCTGAGAATGTAAGAAATATCATTGACAAACAAAATTAAAAGTAGAGGTCCCAGATGTGAGCCTTGGGGAACTCCAGATAATACACGAACAGGGTTTGATTTTTTCCCATAAAAACTGACTACCTGTTGCCGATTTATTGAATACGATTGCATCTATTTAAGAAATTTATCCTCAAATCCTATTTTTCCTAACTTGTAGAGTAACAGAGGAATGTCAATACGGTTAAAGGCCTTGCTAAAATCAGTGTACAGCGCTTCGACATGGTTGCCGTTGTCCATTGCGTTCAATGAATAGTTCACGAATTCTAACAAGTTTGTGGAAGTTGAGCGTCCTTTGAAAAATTCATGCTACGAATTTGCTATAACATTTTCTACTTGGCTAAGCAGTTTTCTATTGACGGTAGCTTCCAAAATCTTGGGGGTGCTAGACATAATAGCAATTCCTCGATAATTGCGAACATCGAATTTTTTTTTCCTGACCTATAAATAGGTATTAGGTAAGAGAGTTCCCAAATTTTTGGGAACTAACCTGAATCAAGTGATAAATTGAAGAGCAAAAAATAAAGGCGAAGTTAGTTCAAATGCAAGATTTTTCATAAATGCTGGAGGGATTCCATCAGTTACCGCGCCTTTCGCAGCATCAAGATTTTTCAAACCAGCGAGAATGTCTTGAACATGGACATGACTAACACTAATGTCATTTGAAGATGACAGATGTAAGAATGAAAAATAATCTAGATCGCGATTATCATCTGAAAAGGTCGTGTTAATTTCTTAGAAAAACTTTGCAAACAAGCCACAAATCTTCCAGCGTTTTTTTTTCATCTAAATGCATTTTTGTAGGGAAGTTGTTTGATTTTAATTTTGTTCTGACATACTTGAACAACTGCTTAGGACATGATTTGATTTCGCTCTCTGTTCTGAAATTACACTCTTTCAATTTGGAATTGATTGCTAAATTAAGCTGATCACAGATATTCAAATAATTTTGCAGATTGACACTGAAGTTGTATTTTTTTGTAAATTTTGTGAGCCTTTTTTCTTTCGATTTTTTAAATTAATGATATTCCTATTGAACCATATTCAATATTTGGAGTTATATCTGCGCCTTTTTCTTTTAAGAGGTACGTTCGCATTAATTATTTCAAGCGCTTTCGATATTTACTTCATTTTGTATGATTGATTGCCAATTTATTGAATTTAGCTTAATTTTTATGTTCTCGTAATTACCATTGTTGTAATCAAAGATTTCCTCATATTCGTAGTCGTTGGGCCGTGGATTGTAATGAACAAATAAACAATATTCAATAGCAGTATAAAATATTTCGGTTTTCCATAATGGTGTCAAACATTCTTTAACACAAAAATCCTCATGAATGTATGTCAACAAAAAATGTAGGTAAACAACAGTTCTCGAGTACTTTTTCAAACAGACGTATCTGATTTTGTAAACAGAGAGGGAAGGTAAGATTCAAACGTAAATTTCTCAAAATTCTCAGCAGCTTCATGGAAAGTAGCATCACCATGGCGAAATGTTATTCCTTGTGTTGGTGCATGAAAGTGCTTAAGGTTTCAAGTATTTAACGTTTGAATCTTACTTATTTCCTTTGTTTACAAAATCAGATGCTGATTTTTTACACGATTAATTTGGTTAAATCCGAGGCAGGCAATTTTGTCAAATATTAACCGTAATTTCACATTTTCCCCAACGACTGGAAGCAGAATACCTTCAATTTCCACGTCAAAGATGAAGTCAGCGTTCATTAAAATCGTCAAATACATGCACTTTGATGTCAGGGGCAAGATCCGCGAGGATTTCTTCAGTATTTTGAAAAAAAAATGCTTCGTATGTGTTCTTGTTAGCATGATCAGGTGGGAAATACACACACAGTTCGAAAAAATAGTGTGAATTTCTGTTTTATATCATGCACATAAATGGAGCGTCACAAAACTTACAAATTAACATTACAAAACGTGTAAAGTTCTGGGACATTCGATTCATTGCGAATAATGTTGTATATCAAAGCTCGTCTTTATTACAACTATTTCATGCAAGTTACTGATTCGTGAGGAAGGAAATACAATTTTACATGCCCTGATATTTACATCACCATACAAATTAAGATTTTCTTTCTGTGCAGAAACAAACACATGCATTTCACCGGCTATTTGCGCTTTAACCCACACATGTTCAAACTCCTTAAATTTGGAAGAGGGAATTAGAAATTTAGATGAAATCACAATGAGGACACCACCTCCAAACCTCCTTTGTGCCATTTGAAGGTTCCGGTCGTCTCTGAATACACAAAAATCATTCCTAAACATACAAGTAATACCTGTAAATGTGGAGAAGGTTACCAGGTCGCTGATCACGTTATTTGGTTTGTGTTTAGCTTTATAATACCCTTCGGGCTCGATGTAGACAAACTAAAGGGTGATACGGTCAAAATTTGGTCAAGGGAAAACGCGTGTAAATCGGTGAAATCGTTTATTTGAAAAATCAAATTAAATTTCTTTTTCAAGTTCAATTAGTATAAAATTCAGGAAAAATATTCAGTTAGGCTTCCGCTTTTCCAAATCCGAATTGCCGGGCCTTACGCTTGACCCCTGCCATCAGATTTTGTACAGCCACCTTGTCCACCTTCTTCGCCGCAGAAAGCCAGTTTGCCTTGAACTGCTGCTCGTCCTTAGCAGTTTTTTTGGTCTTCTTTAGGTTCCGCTTGACAATAGCCCAGTATTTCTCAATTGGGCGGAGCTCTGGCGTGTTGGGAGGGTTCTTGTCCTTGGGAACCACCTACACGTTGTTGGCGGCGTACCACTCCATGGCCTTTTTACCGTAATGGCAAGATGCCAAATCCGGCCAAAACAGTACGGAATAACCGTGTTTCGTCAGGAAAGGCAGCAGACGTTTATTCAAACACTCTTTCACGTAAATTTCTTGGTTGACAGTCCCGAAAGCTATGAAAATGCTGCTTTTCAAGCCACAGGTACAGATGGCTTGCCAAACCAGATATTTCTTTGCGAACTTTGACAGTTTCGTGTGCTTGAAAATATCTGCTACCTTTCCCCTTCCTTTTGCCGTATAAAACTCCTGTCCCGGAAGCTGCTTGTAGTCGGCTTTGACGTAGGTTTCGTCGTCCATTACCACGCAGTCAAACTTCGTCAGCATCGTCGTGTACAGCCTCCGGGATCGCGCTTTGGCCGTCGTATTTTGTTTATCATCGCGATTTGGAGTCACTACCTTCTTGTAAGTCGATAGTCCGGCTCGTTTTTTGGCTCGATGCACGGTTGTAGACGATACACCCAGCTTATTTGCGGCATCTCGGAGAGATAGGTTAGGGTTTCGCTTGAAACTACCGGCAACTCTCTTTGTCGTCTCAGCGGCTTCCGGTTTTCGATTTCCCCCCGATCCAGACTTCCTGGCTGTCGACAAACGTTCCTCAAACACTTTAATTACATTTGTAACGGTTGATTTGGCAACTTTTAGCGATTTTGCCAACTTTGCGTGCGAGTAGCTCGGATTTTCGCGATGCGCGAGCAAAATTTTGATACGCTGCTCTTCTTGCTTGGACGGCATTTTGACAACTGAAGTGTGAATTCCAAAATCAAAATAGGAGCAACATTCTACCCACACACACCTTCAAAATGAGGGGTGTTCAGGTTTTTTAAATGCAAAATTGAAAGAAATACGTCAAGTTGATATTGACCAAATTTTGACCGTATCGCCCTTTAATGTATCTATTGGACCCATTTTGGCAGTACACCTCTGGAACTACTCTAGCAGCACACTTGTTGCAATACAGTTGATGTTACTCCAATGCTACTCAATTAAGTAACAATGAAGTTGTTTTAAAAAATGTGGGGTGGGTGGGGGGGGTGTGAGGGGGGTTTTATTTATATATATATTTTTATTTTTTTTTTGGAATAATATAAAGGGGGTTATAATATATATATATATATATATATATATATATTATATTTTTTTTTTTTTTTTTATCTATTGGACCCATTTTGGCAGTACACCTCTGGAACTACTCTAGCAGCACACTTGTTGCAATACAGTTGATGTTACTCCAATGCTACTCAATTAAGTAACAATCAAGTCGTTTTAAATAAATGTGGGGTGGGGGGGGGTTTTGGGGGGTTGGTTGGATTAATTTATTTGTTTGTTTTATTTTTCGGAATTAAAATGGGGGTATATATATATATATATATATATATATATATATATATATATATATATATATATATATATATATATATATATATATATATATATATATATATATATATATATATATATATATATATATATATATATATATATAACCTAAGTTTTACGATTTCTTATATGTGCATCATGAATTAAAAATCGGTTCTGTAGAATTGGCTCGATTGAACTTATGAAAATAAATAAATTTAATACAAAATACATATTTTCACTAATATACCATGTATTATATTATCACAATTTTGCTGAACATACAAATTAACAGACGTATTTTGTAACTTTTGAAAAGACTTTGCCATCAAAATTGTTCAGTAAAAGTATTTGTTATGATTGTAAAGAAAGTGACGCCATTTTAGAGCTTTGACAGGTCTCTTGGTCGTTTGAAACGAGGACTACTATGAAACGGGAAAAAGATCGCTGTTACAATTTTGATTTTTTGTCACTGTCTAAAGTATTACCAATTTTCAGTAATATAGCAAAGGAATAAATTGTGTTGTATGCGTTTGCCCACTGAAACGAAGGGAAAAAAAACTCGAAAAAGTTGTTCTGAAATTGTTCACATTATTGTATTTTAAATTGATTTTGAAGTTTTTTTTATGTTTTATTGTTTGATATTTTACACAACAATTTAGGTCTGTATTGATTTTGTTCCCAAAAAAATTATATTTAATTATTGGTTTTGAGCGCTACAAATATTTAAAATCAAACAAATAATTTCAAAAGCTATGAGATTAAAAAAAGGTGATTCTTCCGGACCACCCTAACATGAATATTTTTTTTTTTAAATCATTTATTTGTACAGGCTCTATCAAATCAACTTTCCAGAGCCAAGTTTTCATATTTATATACATCAATTATCTTAAAACTAATGTTAAGGGGATAGAACCGAATACTCGCGGCCGTCTCGAGGTTAATAGGAATAACAATTGTATGGATGGGAAGATAGACGGGAATTTGAAGTGTGGTTTACAAAGCACGTTTATTTTTAATTCGGAATTGCATAAAAACTTATAACTATACAACTTTAGGTTTTCTTTTGACTTTAACATTTTTGCGAAAAAAAAAACACACAAACACAGAAAAAAAAACTTAGAGTAAACAAGTTAACGCGGGGACCCTCCAACTTTCCAACACATCATCACCCGTCACCAAAGAACAGCTCATCAATATCATAAACAACGTACAACCGTAAGCACAATCGACATCTAGCTCATCGAGCTCACCGGACAGCAACCAGCCAACGCACCACCGGATAGCAACCAGTCAACGCACCTAGGACTTGCCGACGCAGCACTCGACAACAGTACAACAACACGCGACATCGACTTGGACTACGAACCCGACCACCTGAGCTGAGAACTGCAGCGTTAGGACTTTTAGGGCCATTGGTAGGTTTCAACCAATTTCAATCAATAAATAAAATCATTATTAGTTTTACGTTCATCAAGTGTAGTTCAGTGTTTATTTTTAAAAACTTCGAAACTCCATGTGAGTTCTTAATTGGCGCAGTCGTGCGGATCGGTTTTGCTAAAACGTTCAGAAGTAGTGAATAGTGTCCACCTTTCGGGTCGCCGCGAGTGAATATCGCAGTGTAGTGAACCATTTCTACGGAAGACCGTTGCGGAATCGAGCCAGCTCCTTTTTTACATCATCAGCCAGGCAGGCCAACCCGAGCGAACATCGGATTGTAACGATGTGGATTCAACCAATGACCCTGACCTTGACATTGACTATTGTGATGACCGCATCACAAACAATACAACTCTATGACTTGACGCGAAATCCAGGACTTTTGACAATACAGACAGGAAACACACTTCTTAAGACGGGCAGACACCGTATCTACCACGCTATCGACTTAACTAAATACAAACCACTTTTAGACAACATCGAACTTGTTGTCGATGGACTTAACATTTTCAAAGATTTCACGGACTTGACATCTATGTTAAATGCAATGCTCAATGAAGCTTGGAATTCATATAGACGACTTTTACCGATCAAACAGATTAGGCAAAGAAGAGGAGTTATTAATTTTTTAGGCTCAACCATAAAAGTAATTACTGGAAATTTAGATGAGAACGACTTAATTCAAATTAATAATGATATTAAAAATTTGCAAGATAGGAATCTGGATCTCACTAGGCAAAATAATATTCAGGTAAAACTTAACAAACATTTGGAGAAGCGTATTAACAAGATCATCGATACAGTAAATGCAGAACAACGAATTATCAAACAGCAAATAATCACAGCTAGGCAATCTAAATGCAAGACTTATAAACAAGCTCATTAATCAAAATTTTACAGCAATAAGACAAGCTTTTAAAATTTCATTACATGTGGATTTCTTACAGAAACATCTTGACTCAATTTTCAAAGTAATCCAATTAGCTAAAATTAATATTATTTCAAAAAATTTCTTAGAGTCGGAAGAACTCAAGTTTATTTTGGATAGAATAGAGGAACAGGGAATTACAGTTTTCAGCACTGATCAGGTTTACGATTTTCTGGATATTCGAGCACTCTTCAAAGATTCAGTTCTGTACTTCATCATCGGAGTTCCACAAATCTCACCACACACCTTCAGCAGTCTGTTCCTGGAACCGCTTCCCATCGACGGTAAGATCGTTAAGCTACCATGGCATCAAGCAGCAATACACGGAAATCTAACGTATTTTCTCAAGGTAAGCTGTCAATACCCTCTGCGACGAAGATAAGCTTCAAGACGTCTCAGACGACCGTTTGTTTCTCAAAAAACATTAGAGGACTACCTGGAAAATGTACATTTACAAACTACCGGAATCTAACAAACATAAAACGGCTGACAGACAACTACGTCGTCGTGAAAAATTCAACAGTCACGTTATCCACGAATTGTTTAAATAATGACAGGCAGTTATCAGGCACAATCTTGATATTTTTCTCGAATTGTACCATAAAGATTGGTCAAAGAAACTTCACCACCTCAACATTTTCGGCACACATCTTTCCAACAGTTATACCACTGGATGGAGTAAAAATTGAACAAACCGAGTTCAAATCAGAAACCGACCTTCAAGGATTGGACAAGTTGCACATCATGAATCGAGAGCAGATTCAGTTAATCAAACAACAGCATACGCTCCAAACAGTGACAAGTTTGGGGTTATCTTCCACTTGTATCATTTTAGGCCTCTGCTTGGTAGTCTATAACTGGTTTAAAAGGACAACAACATCCAACAGAACAAATCTGACAGTCAACGTAGAAAAACGAGCATCATCCACATCAGAAGACATAAGCCTTGGTAGAATTAGATCGGGACGATCCAATCTTGAGGGGGAAGCAGTTAACGCGGGGACCATCCAACTTTCCAACACATCATCACCCGTCACCAAAGAACAGCTCATCAATATCATAAACAACGTACAACCGTAAGCACAATCGACATCTAGCTCATCGAGGTCACCGGACAGCAACCAGCCAACGCACCACCGGATAGCAACCAGTCAACGCACCTAGGACTTGCCGAGGATCAATTTTTTGTATGAATAAAATATCGGTTTTCAACATAATAGCTGGATAGCTGTGGATAGCTTGTTTTCGATACAATCCTTAGTATGACACCCTTATCGATTACTATCATTTGATCGGTGAAGAAATTATAACAAATCAAAATAACGATCAATATTGTACTAAAACAACGATCAATAAGTATTATTTACAAGTGAAGAATAACGAACATGTTATTTGAACTTTGAAGCATTTTTTCAAACGTTTGGTCGGGTTATCTGGTATCGATTACATGTTTAAAAAATATCATTATTATTACTTGAAGAAATGCAACTGTCGATATGTATTCAAATCGTATCGTAGCGCAACCATTGACTGGTTTGTTTATTGTTTACTGTTCAGCTCCGCCTAACTCAATATGGTTTATTTTTGAATATAACCAGACGCTCGGAAATCTAGTTTTAGTTCACAATCGACTGCCGAGCATTCACGTTATGGTTAAGGTATCGAAACATATTAAATCAATTCCAAATGATTAAGTGACGAAAAGTGATATATTATGTGTACGAATCATATAAATTTTAGTGTTGAGCGTTTGTTATCTGATGAATCTAGTAATTCACAACAGCTAAGAATATTAGACGGATGTGAAAATTATGATCTAAAAGAATTTAGTGACTCAAACGAAACAAACTTCAAAAGTCATGGCAATAATTCTCTTATAAGACAACCCTCAAATTTGAAGCAAATCACTGCGGTACAACGCAAAAATCAAGATAGGGTACTAATCAAACGACCATTGCCGATAAAAGTGAAACCATCCGACATAGGTGAGTAAGTAAATACCTTTTAGAGGACGTCAATAGGCGACACACAGTGATCAATGGGCTAACCGAGGCGAGATGAATAGGTGTAAACGAAAAAGATAATTTAAAGATAAAAATGATAAAAATACAAAATGCTCTATTGTCACTACTATAAAACTAGGAACTGCATAAATATCACGTCTTTGGTTCCAGATTTTTCTGTTTTATCACACCCAGTGCCTGTTTTACTTTTCTTTTACACACGAGTTGGGTCTGTCACCAAATTGAAAACTAAATATGATGTTGCATGTTGCTGATAATGAATACTCAAGTTGCTGTCGGTTTGGTTGTTTTAACGTTCAAAATATCAAAATTGAGACCAATAAAACTAAATCTTCCTGTACAATAAATTTTAAAACTGATCTGATGAGAACCAACTGGAAAGTCATTTTACTGTACCTTCATTGCTGTTAATACCACGAATATTGTATTTGATGTACTGAATATAAAGCTACTTTACTCTAAATGCAAGATTACAGTGAGATAAAAACTAACTTTGTTATCATGATTGACAATTGTAAACTGAAATTGTATCCTACATGAGAAACCTTGAACAGACATTCAGTTTATGTGCCATAAGTGAATAATGTGTGGTTTTTTACAGTAAAATATTCAGTAAGACTGTTGAATAACATTATTTCTAGATGGAAATGCATTTAATGAACGCTGTGGTTAAAAAAATGAAGATTGAGTCAAACAAATAAATAAAATGAATAAACATTCAAAATATGTGGAAAATAACAACTTGAATATCATTCAAAGCGCTTAGCGGCACATTGAAAAATTATTTTCGTAAATTAGCTTTCACTCGTTTCGTAACCATGGATTTTGTACATATAACAAATGTCTCACAAATTGTATGAAATATTCATATTGCTTGTTATCTAACAAAATGCTATCATTACACCTTTTTAGTACAATGCACAAATTGAATTTCGTGAAGACCAACCAATCGCTGCTTCTCTTCGATCGTACTGATAAATGTAGGTGTTCCTGTTGGGATGGACAGGAATTTTTATTTTACTCCCAAATAGAAATTAAAGCACTGTCGAGAGTTAGAACCTCATGCACATTAATCAAGTAACTTCTCACGAGTCAACATGGTTTAGTGAGATCAATCACGGACTCAATAACAGCTCTTCCTAAAAATAAAGGATCGAACCCAATGTCAGAAACATTAAAAAAAAAACGCCGATCAACTCCTCGTGGTGGCGCTTTTTTTTGTCACTTATACTTTGAGCTAATAAAGTAGATCTGTCAGTAGTTCATGCAACCACCAGAGAAACGTTTCATTTTTAGTGGTAACAAATCCAAATTAGGGGGTCAATACATTGAATGCATTTATTTTATATATTTGTTTGTATACCGTTTCGTTGCATAGATTATCTTATACGCTAAGTTGTTTTAACTCAAACTTGTCTTAATACAATATAGTATGCATGGGCAGATGTTACTAAATATAAAGTCCTCCTAGCTATTACTGCGCGCGGAAATATTGCCTCAATTTTGTTTTGGACATTGTAAAATCAATACTATTGCAAAGTTTATTGTAAGTCAATACTATTGCCAAGTTTATTGTTAATGGGTCCAAATTTTCCGTAGTTCGTACGATGGTATTTAGTTGCAAATAACTGTCGGTGCCTTAAATAACGGGTTGGTGTGTAGAAGTTTAATTTTGAAAAAAAATCCATCGAGTAAATTTTCTGTGATACAATATTATTTATAAGTGAAACCATCGCAAATTCTCGACGCTCTTTCAGTGTTTGAATGTTGATAAGCATACATCGAGCTTCATACGATGGTAAAGGAAATACAGTCCAGCCTAACTTGCGAATTACTTATAATAAAAACTGTTTTTGCACAGATTATATTATAGTTTTATGTGTAATTGAGAAAGGGGACCAAAATATGCTACAATAATCAAGTATTGATCTGACATAAGCAACGTAGAGTCAACAATCAATATGAAACTAACGATTTGAAAATGGTTCACTGTTGTAGAACCCCTAGGTCCGAAGCACACCTTGCAGTCTGCACCTTGCAATACACCTTTGCGCTTTGTAGTACCTCTCGGTACTAGTATCTTTGTTTTTGTTTTGATTTGATATGTTATTTGTTTTGATTTGATTGTTATTTTTGATATGTTGGTGTGACTTACATTATTAGGGGCGAATCATTAAGATTGGGACCGATCTATAGACACTGTATATAGACCGGACAACGCAAAATCATACAATCTGCCAACCCTGAAAAATGTCATAAATTTGATCAATTGATCTGGCACCACTTGTATTTGTACTGTGTGCTCAAAGTGCTCGAATGCAGTGATTAATAACTCAAAAACAAATTACCTCATTATGAAGCTCATAGCATATCCAAAGTTAACATAGATGCTGTTGTTTGAATTTTGTTTGATTGATGTTATTCACTAGTTTTGATCAAATTTTTCAAGCGCTATGGCTAGAACACGTCGCATTTGTAAGTCGGGTTCTGATGCATTTCATCGTAGATTGCGTTCAAGTATTCCGATGCTGAGGGCTAGCAGGCTGCAAGAGGTTTTCCGGTATAAACTTCAAGTCTTTCCGCTGGCCATTTTCTGGTACTCGTAATAACCTCAAATAATGTAGCCATAGCCTCAACAACAGCTAAAATGGTTTGTACTACAATTTCGGGACTTAATGTATCATTTGTAAAAACGATAATTGATAGTGCTGTGAAATACACGTTGAAATGGTGGTTCTATGCTCGGCACTGTGTAGAGAAAGAATTTTGTTCATTTTTCGTAATCCATACGGCAATAAATAATACACCGAAAATACTTACATTTACTGAATATGGAAGTAGAAAATCCCTTATTTGTTCATAATTGGCTTTTGTCATAACAATACTTGATCACAATACCTGCTCCTTTAAAGTGAATCAAAAGTTGACAGTCCGTTTGGCTGCATTTTTTGACAGGTCGTTGGCTGCAATTGTTGTCCGGCCTATATACAGTGTCTATAGACCGATCTTGGGACCGGTGTGCTAGTACTTCCTGAGCCAGAAAATATATTCATTTTCTTCATGACTATCCAGCCGCTGGTAGAGTGTTTTTATTGTGTATGGATCACGGAAATTATAGCAAAACCGTTTTATAAAGCCTAGCATATTACTGGCTCTGTTTATAATTGTGTTATAATGAACAATGAATAAAAGTTTAGAGTCTAACATAATACCTTAGTCTCTGACTCTATCACACCTTTCGACATTCTGATTTCCTAAAGTAATTACAAAGTTCGGTACGTCTCGTTTTCTTGTAAAGGTAATCAAGTTACATTTTTTTACATTTAGTTGAAGGAGGCTTTAGTTACACCATGTGTGGAATATTTTAATCTCATTTTTGAATAAGTAACAGTTTTCACCATTTTTAATTTCCAAAAAAGGTTTCATGTCGTCAGCATAAATTAAAAATTTAAGTCTCTTATGTATGAAGGATAGGTCATTCACAAATAAAATAAATCGAAGCGGTCCAAAATGAGAGCCTTGTGGAACTCTCGAACTAGCATGAATAGAAGGTGATTTTTTCCCGTTAAATCTAACAATTTGTTTACGGTTGGTCAGGTATGATTCAAGCCATTTGATATGTTTAGGCTGTATTCCCAACTTTTGTAATTTAAAAAGAAGCATTGGTATGTCGACGCGGTCAAATGCTTTGCTAAAATCCGTGTACAAAACTTCTACATGGCTTCCGTTATCCATTGATTCCAGAGAATAATTCACAAATTCGAGTAAATTATTGGTTGCCGAACGACCTTTGAAAAATTCGGGCTGTGAGGTAGTTATTCTATTTTTTATTTGGTTGAATAGTTTTTCATTTGTGATCGCCTCAAAAAGTTTTGGGGTGCAAGAGATAAGGGCTATACCACGATAATTGCTGACGTCCGATTTTTTACCAGATTTGGAAATAGGCGGATATTGGAGGTATTTTGACGCCTTCTTCTTTTGACCGGAACTTCTTCATGTATTATTTTAAACAGCTTATTGTAGAATACTTCAGTTGCATTTTCAACATTTTCTTAAATCCTTAACACTGTTTGCCAATCAATAATGATGCAGTTGAGGATTATTTTATACTAGAATTTCATCAATCATGTCTCCCACAACAAATGTTCCGCACTATTTTGCATGGCGCCGGAAATAATGGTCAGAATATTGAAAGCAAACAAAATTGTATGCTGTACAACATAATTTTTGTTGTGGTCGATTTTTGTCCTATTTTAATTTAACATTAATTGGTGTCCCACGTAAGGGTGCGTCTGGTCACTTTACCAAAATATGAAAATGGGTTCAAATTTAAATACAGCAGTATGACAATTATTTCCATTAGCTGAACTAAGTTTATAACCATTCGTTATACGTTGGAACTGATTTATTTCATTGCATTGCCGAAAGTCAATCTATGAGCATGAAAAATGTGATTAAATGATAATTATGACTCATAAATTCCCATGGCACACAACATGATTGGTCACATGTGGAATTTGTTTACCAACAAAAGAATGTTTCTGCCGTTGAGCCATGATTAACTTGATTTACATAATCATTAGCAAATATGAAAAAAACTTAAAATCACCAAAATATTCTCCGATTTTTCACAATTTGTTCATCTTTTATTACTTAATGTTACCAGAAACTGCCAAGTTGCACTTTTAACGCTTTGAATGAATTCAAGTTGTAATATTGCACTATTTTGTCATGTTGATCGTATATTCTCCAAATTAGGTAACTCAGTCCTGAAATTATTAAAACCACAGTGTACATTCGATGCATTTCCATTTTGAATTATTGTAATCTCATAGAATTATTTGCGCCAAATTTTGAAACAATCGAAAAAACAAGTATATTTAAACAATTTTACCACTTTTTTTAAAACAACGGTAGGCTTTGGAAATGTTTACGTCAAAGAAGGAGTAGTTTATTTTGGGAAGAAACGACTTTGCTGAAAATATCAAGTCTCTATGTTGGCTATACGAATGAGTTCTGAACTATTTGATAATGGAAACATTTTTTTTTCCATTTGGAAAACTAGGAAAATATAAACTAACACTTTAATTCTCATTTCTAACACCCGTTCTCATTTTAAAAAATAAAATAAAAATAAATAATCAAGAAACACGTATTCAAACTATCTCTAGTAAACGCGCGCAAATTCCATTGAATTGCACTAGAAAAAGCTTTTCAAAGGAATTTGCTCGTGTTTACTATGGAAAGTTTGGAAAAGTGTTTCCGTTTTTAATTTTTCATTTATTATGCCTCTTCAAGTTATGAAAACATACGCATTGAAACAAGAACATTCAGAAAATTTCTGGACACTTAATTCAAAGTATTGAGAATTTGAATTTGTAGTCCTACATGTTTCTTTTCAATATCACGCGGAAAGCTGTACATTGTGATATATAGGACAATAGTTACTTGACGTGTTAAGTTTCAACTCCGCTTTCATTAGAAAATGGGGTTCTTTTGAACTAGAATATACTTCTTGTTCTTCCATTTGGCCTGCCGCTCAAATAAGTGATCTTTGAAACATTTCTAAATATTTTAATTAAGGGCTTTTTTTGCTATACCAAAGCATCAAGTCGTATAGAGTGTGTGCCGAATACAATAGTGCAGTTGAAAGAATTTTCCATCCGAAAATACATTCGACTGTATCTGAAATAGAATCCATTTCCTCCGGATTGGAAACCGACGCGTTGACCGACTACGTTATGGGGCCTCACATGTAGAATATATCAAAGCTTCAATTTGATTATGGGTGCTAGCTTGCAAGATTGAAGTAACTGTTTAAAAGATATTGCTCAATTAAATAATTCCTCGAGGTTTTCTGATATTTTGGTATATTCTTTATCAGCATTTCCATTTCGAGCAGGAGCTGCTATCTTTTCAATTCAGTGTTAATTAAAATCAAATAGCTGAAAATACTTAAGTGACACCATTGATACAAAAGTGTTATGGGTTCCTTACTTGACCATAATCCATCGTCCTTCGAGTATCACAACTTCACCCGGAATCATCCACTAAGTGGCCACTAGATCTGGAAAATTATTCAGATGACTATTTATGTAATCCTCTTTCAAAATGCTGGAGTTTCAAACGATTCAGTTGCTGATAATCTCTCAGTCAGTTCCGCTTGGGAATCGTGTTTAAAAAAATTCGATTAGCCTCATCCGTAATTTTCCAGATTGTCTTAAATAATTCATTGATGATTGTTAAAATTTTAATTATATTTTCGACATGTTGTTTTTTTTTCTTGATTATCGAGATATTCATCCTCGGGCTGGTTTCATCTCTCATCATAGTCACTCATACACCTCTTTGGATATTTCCGTAACTTGGGGGTGAGATTCATGTACTCATGACTTTGGCGTGAGAGGTATGGATGCTAACCACTACGAATGATCTAAATTTGGCTGAATTGAACCGATAATCCGAGTAATGCATCCTAGATATAAGGAAAATAGCCACACTTTATAAGCTAACTGTCTATATGAATACATTAACATTGATTTATCAAGAAAACCGTAGGCCCAATGTTAGGGACGTATTTGTTCCTATGTTCCCAACCATGGCGTATCGTATTAATCCCATAGTAAAAATGATGTTATTGGGAGAATGTACAATGGAAATGTATGAGTTTGTGATAGTATATTTTTCAAATGGCTCATCTAAACTCAAACCAAAGCAAAAAAATCTGTGCAGAGTGAATTATTATGTTTTCATTATCGAATGGCCAATAAACTATATGTGAATATCACTTTAGTGATTTAAAGTAGTTTTGTTTTAGTTTGTTTTGTAAAATGATGTGTTTGGTAAAGCTATGTAAGCAATGCCAGCAAACAGCTGGCAATGACTAAAATTAAAAAAATCAGAAAAAAAAACCGTACGTAGACAACATTTCATAATAAATCTATCGAATGGTACGAAGTTGCATCCATGAATAGACCCAATTTGGTGCTTACAGACCGACATTACATCCATATCTCTCGAAAGTTTCTGACTTTATAAAATGAGTTGTGTAACTTTTCGTGATACACACTACAAACGTCTTATTAAACATGTCTTAGCAAGTGTATAACTAGTTGAACAACATTTTCAGCTCAAATACTGTATGAGTTATGATAAAAAATGTAATCGATCGCTGCATATTAGGCTGAGTCGAGGGACACATACCCTATGTTGTAATTAGATTTTTGAAAAGTATGCAAATTTGCCGCACCAAATATTGCATATGTTCCTCACACAAAATCCGTAATTCTCTATTGATAGTAACACAATAATGAAATAATATTTATTAATTGAAATAATAGCGCGTAACATTCTGACGTTGACTATCCACCACTGGTGGCAGAAAATCACGATTCACCTGATTATTGAGCATTTTAATCACACCATATCGGAACCATATAAGTTTGATTTATATTTCTTTATTCCTTTCCTTTCTCAAACCATTTGTCTTATGACTGAATGATACATTTCCAAACATTTTGATAAATAAATTGTTGTTCAATTGACACGTAAATAAACTCATGTCGGGTAGGTAGTCTACCTAGACCCCGGGAAATGTTTTCCTCACTTGGTGTTCTCAGTGTGATCGTTCATCACCATATGGATGATATCAAGTATCATCGTGCACTGCGTGTTATTTATTTATTCATTTTTCTCTATTTGAACGATGTTCTCGCGAACCAGCGAATGTAGGAATAGATGCTACACAAAGAAAAAAAGGGTTTGAACAATACACATACAATTCCATACGTTGACCAATGTGATAAAAAATCGCGAACAAAAATGTTCATCCATGAATACACATCTTTCACGAAATGTTTTAAATCAACAGATGTTTGTGCACTTTTAATGACAGTTCTTGTATGAAAGTAATAGTCATTTCATTTGGTTTGCAATTAAGACCAATGGACGAATCCAGGTTGAAAAAAGAAGAAGACACCGAGCGGTGAAAAATCTGACAGCTCCCATGTTAAAGTGAAGGACGAACATTTTAAAATGCTTCTAAAAAATTCAAATGAAATTTTTATTAAAAACGGTTTGTTGTATGTTGGAAGAAAAATCCAAAACTGCACAATAGAGGCACTATTTTTATGTAATTTTTATTTTGCTGAAAATGTCTTTATTGAGTACCTTAGGATTTTTCTTATATCATACAACAAACCGCTTTTAATTAGAATTGCACTTGAATTTTTAGAAGCATATTTATATTTTCGTCCTATACATTAACATGGGAGCTGTCAGGTTCTCACCACTCGGTGTCTTCTTCTTTTTCAACCTGGATTCGTCCATAGCTGATACATTAATTTCGTTAATACATCTTTTGAATATTTTTTCCTGTGAATGCAGAATTTATTCATAATGGCGCTAGAATTTACCCTTAACACAACCCATTCCTCTTTTTGTATTATGCCACTATTCACTTCGTAGTAAGGTTGAATATACACTCAGCTAAATAAACTTTCGATATTCATAAGATTGCATTATGATTATTTGCTATAAGGAATCAGTAAGAATTTCATAAGTTTGCCTTATGAAATATAATTATGTATGTATGTATGTATGTAGGAAGCCACCATCCTAGCGTGGGCCTTGTCCTGCATGCGGTTCCACTTAACAGAAAGATCATGCTTTGTTACCGTTCTAAATTCAACATACTACTGTATGAAGGGCCAAAAAGGGTTGGGCAGGCCCATAAGCAGACACACTTAAGCGAAACCTGCGGAAATAAAAGAATCTCCTTCCAGCAATATGATCCGATAAAACGAATAACAAAATACGCAATTCAGTAAAGCTTTCCACTAGATGGTTTGTTTGAGAAAGCGTCAAATTCATTACATCTGTTGGAGTGGAATGTAACAATCATAAATGAAAGACACATCCCCTCCTAGACTCCGGTTGGCTGTCCACTCCATTGTCCAATTGCAACTTCAATGATGCCCTGGTGCACCCTCCCATCCCAGTATTGAAATGTTTTAAATCAATGAATTATAATAAGGTTCGTGCAATATAATTATAATAAGGTTCATGAATATAATAAGGAAATAAGTATTTAAAGCGTGTAAGTAATTTTATACAGCAAAATGGGTAGCCTGGGCTGGATAATGTTTTTGAATTGTACACCTTGCACGTAGAGATTTCTAAAATAGTGATTTCCTTTCTGCTGGTTCTATGGAGTAATAACATGTATTAGGATATTTTAACAGAATAATATCCGACGCACTCTGTGTTAACAGTTAATATCGAAATGATAGTCAATAGATGTTAAAATTGATAAAATTAGTAACTACAACAGCCGAGCTTGTAAAGAGAAATAATAAACGAACAAGGAAGCCTAAACGGACTTAAGGCAATAAGTACTTATTTCTGCTGCTGATTCAGTTGCAGCTTCTTGTATTCAAGGCACTAGGTACTTCTAAATCATAAGAGGAAGAAGGAAATCATTGGACATATAAGACACATAAAAAACAAACAATCTATACCTATGAAGTGAAAATAACACAATTATTTTTATGTTAATATATAAATCACGAAAACAAAAGTAATGATAAAAATAAAATCAATATACAATGTCATACAAATTGATATACATAATACAGTGAAGGGATATTATGAAATGAACTGATACCAATTCAATTTTCATTTACGTTTCTGCAGATTGTTGTCCTGCTGCAATTGTAGAATAACTTAAGTAACCAATATGAACCTGAAAATTTAGACGATATATCATAGCCATGAGAAAAAAACATTGAATTTAAAATTATTTTACAATACTTGGTAATTTTATGGATGATTTGAAATAATATATCATATATGTTATAAAGAATAGTTACCTTAAGTTTTGAAATGCTGTTCCATTTCCTTGCTTCGCAATAATCATTTGTAGTGGATCTCGTAGGTGATTTTAAGTAATAAAATTAATTTTAATTTAATAATATACTTTCATTTCATATCTCAACATAAAACATAAATAAGACAGTTTACGATAAAAGAATGAACATCTGTAACTAAGCTGGCCATCCTCTCATCAATAGAATTCTTATTTTGCAGCTACTGTAGTATTAACCGTTAATATCTAGTAAGATTAATATTTGTATCCACATAAAATAATAATAATAATAATAATAATAATAATAATAATAATAATAATAATAATAATAATAATAATAATAATAATAATAATAATAATAATAATAATAATAATAATAATAATAATAATAATAATAATAATAATAATAATAATAATAATAATAATAATAATAATAATAATAATAATAATAATAATAATAATAATAATAATAATAATAATAATAATAATAATAATAATAATAATAATAATAATAATAATAATAATAATAATAATAATAATAATAATAATAATAATAATAATAATAATAATAATAATAATAATAATAATAATAATAATAATAATAATAAGAGAATATAATATATTAATGTACACAACATATTTGACATCCCTTAGTCCAAAGACATCTCATGTAAACGTTATGCTGAAATAATTAAAAACAAATTGAGCCTTTAATGCTAATAATGTTGCTCCATGCTCATAAGGTAAATGGTTTGGAGCCCAAAGATGATCCCAAACCGGGCTGAAATTATAAATTGAATGTAAATGTTCGCACCCCCTCACTTCGCTATTGTCAAAATGACAACATTGCCCAGGCTATGCCAACCAGCGTCTCCATGTTTCAGCTGGCAGTCTATTGTGATTATATGACTCGTGGAGGCGTGAGGTATGAACTTGTGAGGACTAGAGGTCGGTCGCACCCTCATTTGAAGATGTCAACTCACCATTTGAAGCCCAGTTTGCCTTATGAAGTAGAATTATTTTGAAAAAATAAAAATATGGAGCAATCTGGATTCAAATTAATTTTAATTTAATAATATACTTTCATTTCATATCTCAACATAAAATAATATAATGACGTAATAAAATATTAATATGAGCAAGACAGTTAACGATAAAAGAATGAACATCTGTAACTAAGCTGGCCATCCTCTCATCAATAGAATTCTTCTTTTGCAGCTACTGTAGTATTAACCGTTAATATCTAGTAAGATTAATATTTGTATCCACAATAATAATTATAATAATAATAATAATAATAAGAGAATATAATATATTAATGTACACAACATATTTGACATCCATTAGTCCAAAGACATCTAATGTAAACGTTATGCTGAAATAATTAAAAACAAATTGAGCCTTTAATGCTAATAATGTTGCTCCATGCTCATAAAGTAAATAGTTTGGAGCCCAAAGATTATCCCAAACCGGGCTTAAATTAGAAATTGAATGTAAATGTTCGCACCCCCTCACTTCGCTATTGTCAAAATGACAACATTGCCCAGGCTATGCCAACCAGCGTCTCCATGTTTCAGCTGGCAGTCTATTGTGATTATATGACTCGTGGAGGCGTGAGGTAGGAACTTGTGAGGACTAGAGGTCGGTCGCACCCTCATTTGAAGATGTCAACTCACCATTTGAAGCCCAGTTTGCCTTATGAAGTATAATTATTTTGAAAAAATAAAAATATGGAGCAATCTGGATTCAAACCTTGAACGTTGAGGTTGTGGGTCCAGTGACTTGCCCACTAGTGTATATCAACACTTGTTATCAGGAAAGTCGTGTGAAACAAAAGCCATTCATAAGTCAGCCTTATGAAATTCCAAAGCATCGTTAAAAAGTTGAACCTTGGGAAATTCTTAAGTTTATTGAATAATGGTACTGGAGAGTTGTAGTTGGTAATACCTACCACAAAAACGGACAGTTTATGATTTTATAATTCAACATTCTGTTTAAAGCTATATTTTTCGAAGCGGAAGTTGCCGACGGGCGTGTTGCACCCCACACTTGTGCGTTGGATTGGAAATACAAGCAAAAGTACATTATGCAATTAATGAATTAATTAATTATGAAATTGTTATCGTGCGATGAAGAACTGTTCTTTTATCTCATAACTCGTGAAGAACGAACCTTCAAGGTAAATTTGTACATTTTCAAGGCAATAAAGCCCTTTTAAGGTTTTAGGCCGATCTGGTTTCCGTTTACTACTTTTGTTCCAGAAGAATTTACATAGTATTAAGATCATATTTGTCCATAGAAACCCGTTTTTTTGGCGTAAAAGTACAAACATGCTTGGTAAAGCAATTGAAAAGATTTCATGAGATACCTAAGTCGAAAAAAAAACTGTGTTTCTGATGACAATTATGTAGCTTACGAATCATTGCAAAATAATAGGGTTACATTCCTAATAGATAAAAGTAAATGTAAGGACGGACGGACTATGGAGGCGAAGGATGAACCATGAGGTACAAGACGACGTGGGGCGCAACGAGCAAGACGGTCAGACCAGGTGGAGCAAGTCCTAGGGGGTACAAGGTGCCCAAGGGATTGGCAGGGAGCAGCCACGAATCGGGCAATATGGAGGGATATTGTGTATCAGGCTATGTTATAGTATTGTGACGTTATGCCATGTAAATAAAAAATAAAATGTATTAATTTTTATCTTGGTTGAAGCAAATCAGTTAAAAATCAAAGTGAAACAAAGGGATAACATTAACCTTTTTGGTTGCGTCTTATGTTGACGCGTGGAAAATTTTCTGTGGAAGTGATCAACAGTAATCAAAAAAGGATTTGATCAAGTGGCTTCATTAAAAAAATTAATGTGCTTTATAACGAAAACGTAGATTTCACTTCAAAAACTCTACTTATCAGGCAATCAGTGGCATTCAAAACAAATATTCAAACAAATGGTCATATAATTGTAGTCAACCAAGCAAAATATCACGTCACTCACACGAGAGTCATCAGCATATTAATTTACAAACGTTGATCAGAATCAATTATACGTCTCATAGGGAGCACCATGCAAACGATACTAACATTGTGATTATAGTTACGTACGATAGACCTTTCTTGTGGATTTTTTTACTAGCTTATCAGATACCTTTCAATGTGAAGAGTATACTTTTCTATGGGACTTATGTTTTTTGAAGGCTGTAACTATTGAAAAACAACCAAAAAAAACTGTTAAATTACCATTTCTCCCATATTCACCCACTATTTTTACTCTCTTCTGTGGTGAGTTTCACGTTAACTTATTAGCTCTTCACTCCTTTGGAGAAATCCCATAAGCAGATGTCAGTGCTCGCGTGAAACATGGCAGTAGTTTTCTGACTCAGGCACTTCACCTGAAAGTCTCGGAACAAAGTGTCAATCTTTGCGTAAAAAGGCAAGTCTTCAGAAGTACTGTCAAAGATATATCAAAAACTATTTCAGTTGAACTGACAAGAAAATGGAAGCTCGGAATAATATCCTCCTCATCGTTGGCATCGCTTTTGAACAAACCAACGTTAATCTTCTCCGATTACAAACCAGCCAAATCATCGTAAGCGGCACACACTCAGAGTGGAATTTCTACCTACACTGATAGGCAAAATAAAGTGCCCACCTCTTCGTTTTTTCAATTTCTCTTATTTACTTGGTTCAAATTAAAGTAAACACAGTGTAGTTTTTTTTCTTATTTTATTTTTTATATTCTTTTTAAGTTTCACTTATGGAATACTGAAAAAAAAAGGAGTTTTACTTAAAGAAAAAAAAATCAATTTGTGTTGAAAAAAAAACAGTGACAAAATAAAGTGCCCACTTCAAAAAACGATATGTTTTCGATAAGTTTCCATTGGAAGACCCCTCGATTGTTTATGTTTTGATATGTTGACATGTTTTGAAGCATACGGCTCAACCTGGTGCATTTGTATACGTGATCGCATTTGATTCAATTGAAAAAAATGGAGAACGCAGTGCTTTCGAAAGCAATTCCCTTGTGTATCCGAAAATTGGTCGTTCGTGATGTGCAAAACGGTGAATCGCACCGGGCTGTCGCTAAGAAGTACAGTATCAGTAAGGCAGCGGTTGGCAAAATTCTTCTGAAGCTTAAAACGTTTGGATCAGTGGTGGATCGCCCTGGCAGAGGCAGGAAGCGGAAAACGGATGCGAGAACGGACACCAAGATCATGCGCGAAGTCAAGAAGAACCCGATGGTAACTGTCCGCGAGATCCAGGAAACCCTTCAGTTATCAGTTTCCGGTCGAACTGTTCGTCGCCGTCTCGTTGCACAGGGGTTGAATAGCAAACTTGCCCGGAAGCGCCCATTTATCAGCAAGGCAAACAAAGTCAAACGGCTTAAGTTTGCTAAGGAGCATGCTGATAAGCCCCTAGAGTCCTGGGAAAAGATTCTCTGGACGGACGAATCAAAATTCGAGCTGTTTAACCGAAAGCGGTGGGTTCGTGTTTGGTGCAGATCGGGAGAGGAGCTTCAGGAGCGCCACATCCAAGGCACGATGAAGCATGGAGGAGGAAATGTGATGGTCTGGGGGTGTTTTTCGTGGGGTGGAGTGGGAAGCATTGTGAAAATCGACGAGATAATGACGGCAGATTCTTACATCAACATCCTGCGAGAAAATCTGGAGGTTTCGCTGATCCAGACGGGCCTTGAAGAGAAGTTCGTTTTCCAGCAGGACAACGACCCGAAGCATACTGCCAAGAAGACCAAGTCTTTCTTCCGGTCTTGTCGGATCAAACCACTGGAATGGCCTCCACAAAGCCCGGACCTCAATCCCATCGAGAATTTGTGGGCGATTCTCGATGCCAGGGTTGACAAAACTGGTGTTACCAATAAAAATAACTATTTTGAAGCCCTGGAGCGCGCCTGGGAAGAGCTAGATACACAGCACCTAAAGAACCTGGTCGAGAGCATGTCGAAGCGCCTGCAGGAGGTCCTGAAGGCCAAAGGATTTTTTTTATTAAGTAAAACTCCTTTTTTTTTCAGTATTCCATAAGTGAAACTTAAAAAGAATATAAAAAATAAGTGTTCGAGCCGTGGGCTCTGTATTTGCCGGGATGCAGAGGGATTTCTTCCCGTTCGTAGTTCGAACGGCGCACAGAAACCAGAGGAGAATTATTGCACCAAATGAGCACTGCTGCTGTTGCACCGCAGTACCAAACAGCTGCGAAGTAGTCCTTCAATCGTTTGTTCACCGCCACGTTCACCGTGAGTTCACTTTCACGCACGGTTGTAGATATCACGTTCACGCACGGACACGCTTATGACTGATAAAGTTCACTTCCCGTGATATCACCTTCGGATCGATTAAAATAATTCGAACTTCAACTCCACTTGTTTATTGCACAACACAATAAGGCGACTGAAACAATTTAGCTGCGTATTCATATCGTTGTATATTTGCTACTACCCTATCCTACATTGGTATCACTTGGTCAAGTACAATCGACCATTGGTGTGAGATAAATCTCTCCTCTCGTGAGAGATTGTATTTAGCATTAGGCTGGTTCACAATATTTTAGTTCATAGCTTTAGTTGTAGTTTACTTTAAGTTCAATTGTTTAAGGATTTAGTTTAAGTTCTAGAATTAATATTAGGGTTATTATATACATTATTTACAGATTAAGCTTTTCATTATGATCAGTTGGTAGTGATCAATAAGATAATAAAAAAAATACAGTGTGTTTACTTTAATTTGAACCAAGTAAATGAGAGAAATTGAAAAAACGATGAGGTGGGCACTTTATTTTGCCTATCAGTGTACGAGTCAACATGAACCAAAATGCAGGTCGTCATTGGCAATAAAACAAGCTGAAAGATAAATGAATCAGATTTTTTACCATTTCGTTGCGTATATAAACAAAGTACCGCAGAGTTGCCAGGAAAAGTTCAAAAAAATTTTTTTATAAATTCATTTATTTGTACAGGCCAAATCGAATCAACTTTACAGAGCCAAGGTTATGTTACGTTAGAACTAACGTTACGGGGATAGAACCGATTACTCGCGGCCGTCTCGAGGTTAATAGGAATTACAATTTTATGGATGGGAAAATTGCGGTGGAAATTTTGAACAAAGCATAAGGAAAAATGGCTTTCTTATATCTAGAACTCCGAATGACAATTTTTGAATTGAAAGTTTTCAATTTAAAAAAAAATCACTCACTCACACACACAAACACACTCACACACTGACGCACACATTCCTCAAAAATTTAACCTTAACAAATAAGTTAATCAAACTACAATTTATAATTAATGTTAATTAAAAACACATAAACTCCAGATCACGTGCAGCCAAACTGTCTCGAATAGGTACATTGGGTTGTCTACCAAGGGAATCATAAAGCTCAGATTTGACTCCACTACCACAAAACCAAATAACGTGATCTGCGTCCTGGTAACCTTGTCCACATTCACAGAGATTGCTGTCTCCCAGCCCAGCACGGAACAAATGAGCGTTTAAAGAATAATTATTAGACATGAGTCGAGACATCACACGAATGAAGTCTCGACCCACATCCAATCCCCTAAACCAACATTTCTTCGACACCTTGGGAGTGATAGAATGTAGCCATCGCCCCAAATCGCCTTTATTTCATTTATACTGCCAGCTAACGAGTGATATCTGACGACAAATATAGAAAAATTCGTTGAAGGCGATTTGTCGGTCATAAATATCGCCTTCCACAGCGCCCACCCTTGCAAGCGAGCCCGCTTTCTCATTGTCAGGAATCGTACAATTAGAAGGGACCCAGACAAAGGTGATAATAAAAGAACGTGGAGATAAAGCACTTAGAAGACCTCGTATTTTCATGAGAAAATAAAAGGTGTGCCTTACCGGTCTCAATGAGCGAATAGCCTCTATAGAAATAAGACTATCCGTGAAAATGAAATATCCGGTGTAAGTGAGGCAACAGTTTCTAGAGAAAAATTAATTGCCGCCAGTTCCACGACAAAAACAGAACAAGGTGCTTGAAGTTTACGAGCGACGCACAATGGATGGAAAAATGAAAAGTTTGGCCAAAACTGTTTTTATTGTTTTATTCGGAAGATTATGCCTCCCAAACATTATACTAGGCAACCGATTCATTTTTGGGACCGTCCTTATACCACGTGGACAGTTTAGAGGGGTCGTCCATATACCAAGTGGACGCAATTTTTACAATTTCAGACATCTCCCCATGCGTGTTCATATAAATTTAAAAAAAAATTTGTATAGGAGTTTGTAGCTCTTTTGGACACGGTGAACAAATAATGAGAAATGCTCTTACTTTTATCAATCAACTCATAATGCAGTGTGATAAACAAAATTAAATTGAGATAACTTGGTAAATAACCAATTGTAGATAACAAATCTTTTGAGCACTATTGAAAAACGGGTTTGAAATTGTTTAAACACTCTCAAAAATGTACTTTTTGCTCTTAAATCATATTCGGATTAAAAAAAATCAAAATTATAAGTTTGATACATATCAGTACCTGCCCTTCATTCACAAAAGTTCCAATAAACCACTATCATACATGTTAGTCATCACAATCCTCTTCGTCTGACAAATCAAATTCTTCAATTTCATCCAAAATCTCATAAAATACTTCCATTGGATCTTCTTCAATGTCACTATTTGGCATTTGATCATCATCCTATTGCAACAAAATGTCCTGAACACGTTTTGGCAATAACTTATGCGTTCTTTTACGCATTCTTTCCTCCAAATATATACTAGATACTACCGGATCACTTGTATCTAATAAACGATTGAAAACGTCTTTGAGATTGTTAAATCGCGATGATCGACGTGCGTGTCTCAACCGATATTCCCTGATAAACTTATTTCTAGCTTCAGCTGCTTCCTCAGACATCTGTCCCATAGGTAGCGGCATCTGCCTCAAAATATCTCCGCCGTGGATGAGAACCTTATGTAAAGTTGGTGTCATTGGCTTCCAGTCGTATTTTGCAACGTACAACTTAGCGGTCTCATCGCAAAGTTTTTCAAACTTTGAGATATTCAACGGCAACTGACAAGCTAGCGATATTAGGATAGTTTGCAAATTGGTAAGAAGGGCTTCGTCAACTTCAAGAATTTCAGCAAGTTTCTTCGGATTTTCAAATGCTCGCCTTGCAAGATTGCCTATGAAAATTTAAAAAGATGGTTAAAAAATATTAGAAATACTCAAGTTAATTACTAACCTGTAGTACTTGTTCCTCCTGATGGCCATGGTAAATCGAGTCTTAGGTGTAGTTCGCTCCAAAATCGATCCTGAATCTCCTTTTTTGCGTGCTACTATTTTCTTATTTTCTTCACCTCGTATCTTCTCGTTTACCGGCAACTTAAAAGAAATCTTAATAACAACATCCAAAAGCCTCATCCACAGATGAAGAACGGAGAAACCTTTGTTCAGCATATCTTCATTTATTGGGAAATTTCTGACTTGCTGCAAATTGTTCATTTTAGATGGCGGGCATTCACAAATGTAGCATACTGAGCTTGATTTAACATCCAAGATATTCATGAGACATTTTCCATCCAGCATTGTCAGAAAAAAATCGCACTTAACGGTCAACGTCTTGGCTCCGATTTTACATGATGTAGGTATCAAGTTGGAAATTTCAAGCTCGAATTCCTCCTTCGTTCGTCGAGTCAGTTCGGCTGATTCTTTTTCAAACACAATCGATTTTGGCCTGCAGAACTTCACAGATTGGGGAGTAGCATTGGCCCATAGTATATTACCATTATCACAAATCTACTGCAAAGGTAATGTTGATGTGACGAACAGCGATGACTCATGGTGATCATTTGCTGTAGAATATCTTTGATTGAATTGAGCTTGGGAAGAGCTCCCATCAAACCCCCAACAAATGATCAGCTTTCCATTGATCTCTTGGCAATTCGTAGAATTGATTTGGCGCTCAATGAACTCATATTGACTCTGAATGATCCCAGTGATAGTGTGATCAACTGCAATGGTTTGCAATGGTACACTTGCTTGCGTTTCATCAACCGATACGTTTTTCGGCCGGCAGGCATTTTTAGCATCCGAAACCTTATCGTATGATGGCAAAAATTGGTGTCCATGTGCTAACGCTGCATTCCTAATTTTGAGATACTGTGCTTTTGTAAGCTCGCATTCCAACAGAACAGCCAAAGCAGCATCGGGGGTCATCAAACTACACTGCTGATCTTTAGAATTCTCAATATTTTGCGTGTCCTCTATAGTTTTTAAAGCAGATACTACCTTTCCATCGCCATTTCTCGCCACCACATACCGCGCCATATCGAGAGCCAAGTTGGTATTCTTATCAAAAACTTTCGAAGCTTCGTTGATAGTTCGCCTCCTGGACCTCTCTGATTGAACTTGATACGGGAGCCTTGGTCTACCTCCTCCATGAACTGCGGCTGGTTCAGAAACCGTAGGGACCATGTTTACTGTGACAGAAACTTTGTAATTAATTTCAAGCCACCGTTTATGATGTTTATAGAACCTGCCAGTCTTTCGCTGACAGCATTCATCATGCAGCTTTATAAATGTAGATTTCAATCTTGATATCGAGCAGTACAATTTACGTCGATTTTTTACGTCAAATACAATATTGAACCGAGATTGTATCAACGCAATACTATCTTTAATGGCATCACTATTCGACTTGGAATTCAGAAACACTTTCACAAGATCACTTTTGCGCACTGACATTTTTTGTTCCTCTCCGTTTCCGGTCAGATCAAAACAAACACTGTGTCTACGCACGGGTAGAAACAGATCTCGCGAATTTCAAACTCCGCTTGTATTCCCAACAAACATTGCATGCCGTGTAACCGCTTATTCAATCCAAAATTCGTTTTTTAAAAAAAAATATGTTATTTTTTTTTTTTTTTTTTTATTAATCATTTATTTGTACAGGCTCAATCGAATCAACTTTACAGAGCCAAGTTTTCATATTTATTTTACATTATTTATCTTATAACTAAAGTTAGGGGGATAGAACCGATTACTCGCGGCCGTCTCGAGGTTAATAGGAATAACAAATTACGGATGGGAAGATGGGTGGGAATTTAAAGTATGGTATACATAACACATTAATTTTAAATTCTAAATTGTCAAAAAACTTAAAACTATACAATGTATGGATTTCTTTTAACTTGAACATTTTTTTGAAAAAGAAAAAAAAACACACAAACACAGATAAAAAAAAAGAAAAAAAAACTTAAAGTAAACATACAGGTTAAACTAACTACAATCTAATGCTAATGTTAGTCAAAAACACATAAATTAATTGCATATACTCCAAATCACGCAAAGCCAAAATATCTCGAATTGGCACATTGGGTTGTCTACCTCGAGCCCGAAGGGAATCATTAAGCTCCGATCTGACTCCACGATGCTCAACACAAGACCAAATAACGTGATCTGCGTCCTGATAGCCTTGTCCACACTCACAGAGATTGCTGTCGCTCAGCCCAACCCGGTATAAATGAGCGTTCAAAGAATAATGATTGGACATGAGGCGAGACATGACACGAATGAAGTCTCGTCCCACATCCATCCCCCTAAACCAAGATTTCTTCGACACCTTAGGGATGATAGAATGTTGCCATCGCCCCAAATCTCCTTTACTCCATTTATACTGCCAGCTGACGAGTGACTGTTGACGAAAAATAGTAAAAAATTCATTGAAGGCGATTTGTCGATCATAAATATCGCCTTCTATAGCGCCCACCTTTGCAAGCGAGTCCGCTTTCTCATTGCCCAGAATTGAACAATGAGAAGGGACCCATACAAAGGTGATGATAAAATAACGCGAAGATAAAGCACTTAGAAGCTCCTGTATTTTCATGAGAAAATACGAGGAGTGCTTTACCGGCCTCAAAGAGCGAATAGCCTCTATAGAACTGAGACTATCCGTGAAAATGAAGTACTGATCCGGTGTTAGTGAGGCAACGATTTCTAGCGTAAAGTGTATTGCCGCTAATTCGGCGACATATACGGAACAAGGAGCTTGAAGTTTACGATTGGCGCTATAAATTTCATTGTATATACCAAAGCCTGCAGACTCCTCTATCAATGATCCGTCAGTGAAGAACGATTTAGTGGAATTAACTTGGCCAAACTTTGCAGAAAATATCACAGGAGCAATCATAGGACGATGATGCTCTGGAATTCCACGAAGCTCTTGCTTCATGGATAAATCAAAATGAACCGAACTGCCGAAGTCGGAGAAGCAAACACGATTGGGAATATTTGGCGAAGGGCTGACATCCTGTGTTATGTACCAATGGTACAATGTCATGAAGCGAGTTTGAGGATTCAACTCGAGAAGCTTCTCAAAGTTTTCGATTACCTGGGGGTTCATAACTTCACACCTGGTGAGGAGCCGGAGAGACAATTCTGAAAATCGATCCGAGAGTGGCAACATGCCAGCCAGCACTTCCAGACTCATCGTATGAGTCGAGTGCATACAACCTAACGCGATACGAAGACACCGATACTGAATACGTTCCAGTTTAATGATATGCGACCGAGCCGCCGACTGAAAACAAAAACTACCGTATTCCATAACCGACAAAATCGTTGTCCGGTACAACGTTAGAAGATCTTGCGGATCTGCTCCCCACCAGGTCCCGGTAATTGTGCAGAGAAAGTTGATCCTTTGCTGGCATTTTCGCTTCAGATACTCAATGTGGGATCTCCAGGTGCACTTAGAATCGAACCAGACCCCAAGATATTTAAAGGACATAGAATGAGTTATCGGTGTACCCCAAATTTGAAGCTTCGGTTGTGCTGGGTTATGCTTCCTTGAAAAAACTACCAACTCAGTTTTCTCCGTAGAGAATTCGATACCTAGCTCTAGAGCCCAAGTAGACAAATTGTCTAAGGTATCCTGTAAGGGTCCTTGCAGATCGACCCCATTGGGTCCAGTGACCGACACTACGCCGTCATCTGCAAGTTGTCTCAACGTACAGTTGTCACTTAGACAACCGTCAATGTCTTTGACATAAAAATTATACAAAAGGGGGCTTAAACATGATCCCTGGGGGAGACCCATGTAGCTAAATCGAGAAGCTGTAGAGGTTCCATGAGAAAAGCTCATATGTTTCTCTGACAGCAAATTGTACAAAAAGTTATTCATTAATGGAGAAAAGCCACAAGCGTGGAGTTTATCTGAAAGAACTTCAACAGATACTGAATCAAAAGCCCCCTTTATGTCCAAGAATACAGAAGCCATTTGCTCTTTTTTAGCAAAAGCTAGCTGAATATCTGTGGAAAGTAACGCGAGACAGTCGTTCGTTCCCTTACCCCTACGGAAACCATATTGAGTATCTGAAAGCAGGTTGTTCGTCTCAACCCATTTGTCCAGACGGAAGAGGATCATTTTCTCCAACAACTTTCGAATGCAGGATAACATCGCGATGGGTCGATAGGAGTTGTGGTCGGACGCGGGTTTGCCAGGTTTTTGAATGGCGATAACTCTCACCCGCCTCCAATCATCCGGTACAATGTTGAGCTCCAAAAACTGATTAAACAAGTTCAACATGCGCCTCTTCGCGACGTCTGGAAGGTTCTTAAGCAAGTTGAACTTGATTCTATCAGCTCCTGGAGCCGTATTGCCACACGAAAGGAGCGCGAGAGAGAGTTCTACCATTGAGAAAGGTTGGCTGTTCTCATCTATCGAATTCTCGGTTTCGCGAGGAATGATCCGTGCCGGCACAGAATCTGGGCAAACTTTTCGCGCGAACTTGAGGATCCATTGGTCCGAGTACTCTTCGCTCTCGTTGTTCGTAGTTCGGTTACGCAATCTTCGCGCCGTGTTCCAAAGAGTACTCATCGACGTCTCGCGCGATAGCCCGTCCACGAATCTTCGCCAGTATCCGCGTTTCTTGGCCTTGATGAGGCTCTTAAGTTCGCGTTCGAGAGCCGTGTATACTTCGAAGTGCTCAGGTGTTCCACGTCTACGGAAAACTTTAAACGCGTCGGACTTTTTACGGTAAACCTCGGTGCATTGCTGATCCCACCATGGAGAAGGAGGTTTCCTGCGAAATGACGTCCCTGGAACTGGTCGAGTTTGAGCTTGAAGCGCGCTGTCTATGATCAGGTTGGAGAGGAAGTTATATTCTTCTAGCGGTGAAAGCCTTTCTACCGTCGTTACGGCTTCATCTACTGCTGTCCTGAACTTTGTCCAATCGATGTGACGGGTAAGATCATACGTGACGTTGACAGATCTCGACGGATTGAACCCGGTGGCAACCGAAATTTTTATGGGCAAGTGATCACTACCGTGGGGATCTTGAATCACATTCCATGTGCAATCCAACGATAATGAATTCGAACAAAGTGTGAGGTCTAATCTACTGCCAACTGTGGATGTTCCAGCCAAACGTGTTACTTCTCCATTGTTGAGAACGGTCATATTGAAGTTGTCACAGAGGTCATATATCAGGGAAGACCGGTTGTCATCGTACAGTTCTCCCCAGCCTGTACCGTGAGAGTTAAAATCTCCCATGATCAACCGTGGAGAAGGAAGGACCGAACAAATATCTGAAAGTTGTTTTCGGTTAATTGAGGCTCTAGGAGGAATATACACAGAAGCAATGCAAAGGCTTTTATTTTTAATAACAGCCTGACATGCGACAACTTCAATACCTGGAATTGGAGGAAAATTCACTCTATAGAAGGAGTAGCACTTTTTGATCCCCAAAAGTACTCCTCCTCCACGTGAATCCTCACGATCAAGACGAATAATATTGAAATCATGAAAAGGAAGATCGATTTCGGAAGAGAGCCATGTTTCACAAAGAGCGAACGCATCACAACCGGTATTGTGAGCTAAATATTTAAAAGATTCCAATTTAGGAATCAAACTTCGACAATTCCACTGTACAACAGTGATCAAATCCCCGACCTCATTTGGAAAATTATCCATCGAAGGAAATGATAGCTGCAAGGAGAGGCCACTTGATTGTCAATTGCTTCAAAAAAGTCTTCACTGTTGGAAGCATTGCCAAAACAATGCTTTTGAGAGGGTCAGAAATTTCGAGGTACTTGAAGATACCTTCGGCAATGTCATCAAATGAGAACAGCCCACTTGAGGAGGGGGCTTCTGTTCTTAAAATAGGGGCTTCAGGGGTTTTGGATGTTCCCGGGAGAGATGGAAAGTCCTGGGTGTAGTTAGTACTACGGAAACCAGGAGGAATTGTCTTTTCCTTTTTTCCACCTTTTTTTGAAATGGGCAAGCTGGTCTCGGGCTTCTTTTCAGCAATTTTCCGTGGGCGGACGCGTCTTCGCTTCCTTGAAGCACCTTCCGGAAAAGTGAACGATGTTCCCTCTTCAGCCGAATCAAAGTCAGACTCGTCATCTGACAGAGGAGCAAAGGGATTTGTATTGGCATTGGGTGGTGGGGAGACTTTTTTCACCATTTCGGCGAAAGATTGCCTGGAACGCTGTTTTAGCGAGCGTTCTAATTTCTCCCCGCGTTGTTTGTACGCTGGGCACGACGAGAGAGCATGAGGAGGAGTTCCTTTACAGAAAGCGCATTTTGGTGTGCTGTCTGCGCAAGCGCCATCCTCGTGCTTCTCCCCACAATTAGAGCAGCGTGCCTTATTGCTGCAATGGGAGGTCGTATGTCCCATCTGCTTGCATTTTTCGCAGATCATGACCCGAGGTACAAACAACCGCACAGGTAGTCGAAGTTTTCCCAACTCGACGTATTGAGGGAGGGCTGAACCAGAGAAGGTTACGCGAAACGAGTCTGACGGTGTAAACTTCTTTTCACCCTTCGTGATCGATACTGTGCCTAGTTTTTGCACATCAAGTATCTTGACTGAAGGAAGCAGAGGGTTCGTAAAGCGACCAACCCCCTGCTTCAACAGGATCTCAGGGGTCAAACTCGCTTCGGTGACAACCCCTTCAATCTCAATACCTCGAGCTGGGATGTACACTAAATACTCCAGTGTAAAAAACTGAGAGACAGCAATTTCGTTAGCCTGTTTAAGGTTGGACACAACGACTTTTAGTTTATTGGGTCTCACCTTAATTATCTCGGTCACGGCCGAGAATCGTTTCGTCAGATCGTTTGAAATCTGGTAAACATTGAGAGGTTTCGTTTTGGGCCGAAAATAGACAACCCAAGGACCAGCTGAACTATCTGGATAAGCACGCGATCGGGTAACTTTAAGAGCTACCCCATCATTTGGCGGCATGGATGAATCATCTTCCGACAAATCATCCATGTCGCACCCGTGGGAGCTTATGACGCTCAACCGCTAACGTAATTATCTACAATCAATCACAGATAAACAAACTAAACCTAAGATAAACAAACTAAACCTAAGCACACTCTCTCACACACTCTCACACACTCTCACTCACTCTCACTCACTCTCCACACTCTCACACACAATACGATTAAAATTAATTCAGAAGAGCGAGAAACAAAAACTTATCTTATATTTATCACTGATCTACTGCAGACGGGCGACGAATGTACTGCTGCTGCCGAGCGACGATGTGTGGCCGCGTGTACCGGCTAGACGTGGAGCTCAGCGATGATGATGATGATGATGATGATACTGGTCGGTGGTGGTTGGCAGATGAACGATTGCACGCTACACACGATGGACTGCTGGTGTGCGTGCCGTATGGATGCGGAGCAATATGCCTTTTAGATTGTTGCAATATTGCTAATTGCAATTAATGACGTTGTTGCACTGCTTATCACACAACTTTTTCTTCTTCAGAAAGCCAAGACTCGATTTCACTCGCGAGTGCAAAAAAACTTAAGACTGAAGAATTGAAACAACTCGTGAAAAGCTTCCAAAGCAACGTAGAGCGGACCGAACGAACTGTTCCGTTTGCTTGTTCACTGGGTAATGCGCGGTGTGTGATGGAGCGTTATCGTGGTGTAAAATCCACGAATTATTGCGCCACAATTCTGGCCTCTTCTTTCGAATTGCCTCACGCAAACGTCTCATAACTTGTAAATAATACTCTTTGTTAACCGTTCGACCTTCTGGAAGGAATTCAGAATGGACGACATCGCGAAAATCAAAGAAAACTGTCAGTAAAACTTTAATTTTGGAGCGACTTTGTCGTGATTTTTTTGGTTTCGGCTCATCTTCGGCGCGCCATTCGGACGATTGTTGACTTGTGAGCATATCAAATTCATATACCCACGTTTCATCACCAGTTATGATGCGTTCCATGAATGTGAGATCGCTATCTGCGTTCGCAATCATCTGTTTAGCGACCTCAACTCGATGCTGTTTTTGCAAAAAATTCAGCTCTTTTGGAACAAGTCGTGCTTCAATGCGTTTCATGCCCAGAATTTCCGTCAAAATGTGTTCGGTCGATCCAAATGAGATATCAAGGAGTGCAGCTATCTCCCGAATGCTAATTGAGCGGTTTTCCATAACTAAATTCTTCACGGAAGCGATGTTTTCATCGGTAGTTGAGGTCGATGGTCGTCCAGAACGCGGCATGTCACTCACGCTTTCACGGCCTTCTTTAAAGTCTTTGTGCCAAACAAATGTACGATTTTGTGACATAGAGTCCTCACCAAAGGCTTTTTGCAACATTCTGAGCGTTTCCGCTGCAGAAAATCCGTTTGCAACACAAAATTTCACACAAACGCGTTGTTCCAATTTTTTATCCATGGTAAAAATCGCCGAGCGTCTATTTTTCGACTAACAAAAGCAGTTGTCAAAACAAAACTAATGGAGAATTTGCTCTCACACTTTGACAGAATATCAGAACTAGTGTTGCCATCTTACACTAAAAAGATTTTACCGAAAAAATAAAGGCGGCCTTTTTAAATTGAAAATTACCGGAACTTTTTGATCACAAGGTACACCAAAGCCAGCGGAGTCCTCTATCAAAGACCCGTCAGTGAAAAACGTTTTAGTGGAATCAACTAGGCCAAACTTGCAGCAAATATCACAGGAGCCATCATGATGCTCTGGAATTCCACGAAGCTGCTTCATGGATAAATTAAAATGAACCGAATTTCCGATGTCGAAGAAGCAAACATGATTGGGAATATTCGGCGAAGGGCTGACATCCTGTGTTATGTACAAATGGTACATCGTCATGAAGCTAGTTTGAGGATTCAACTCAAGGAGCTTCTCAAAGTTTACGATCACCTGAGGGTTCATGACTTCACACCTGGTGGAGGAGCCGGAGAGATAATTCTGAAAACCTATCCGAGAGTGGCAACATGCCAGCAAGCACTTTGAGTCCAGTGTATTCAACCTAACGCGATACGAAGACACCGATACTGAATGCGTTCCAGACCGAGCCGCTGACTGAAAACAAAAACTACCGTATTCTATAACCGACAAAATCGTTGTCCGGTACAACATTAGAAGATCTTGCGGATATGCTCCCCATCAGGTCCCGGTAATTGTGCAGAGAAAGTTTATCCTTTGCTGGCATTTTCGGTCAAATACTCAATGTGGGATCTCCAGGTGCACTTAGAATCGAACCAAACCCCAAGTTATTTAAATGAATGAGTTGAGTTATCGGCGGATCGATGAATGGAATGAGTTATCGGCGAACCCCAAATTTGAAGCTTCGGTTGTGCTGGGTTGTTCTTCCTAGAAAAAACTACCGACTTAGTTTTCTCCGTAGCGAATTCGATACCTAGCTCTAGAGCCCAAGTAGACAAATTGTCTAAGGTATCCTGTAAGGGTCCTTGCAGATCGACCCCATTGGGCCTCGGTGACAGACACTACGCCGTCATCTGCAAGTTGTCTCAACGTACAGTTGTCACTTAGACAACTGTCAATGTCTTTGACATAAACATTCTTCAAAAGGGGGCCTAGACATGATCCCTGGGCGAGACCCATGTACCTAAATCGAGAAGCTGTAGAGTTTCCATGAGAAAAGCTCATATGTTTTTCTGACAGCAAATTGTACAAAAAATTCTTCGTTAATGCTGAAAAACCACAAGCGTGGAGATTATCTGAAAGAACTTCAACAGATACTGAATCAAAAGCCTCCTTGATATCCAAGAATACGGAAGCCATTTGTTTTTTTTTTAGCAAAAGCTAACTGAATATCTGTGGACAGCAACGCGAGACAGTCGTTCGTTCCCTTACCCCTTCGGAAACAATATTGAGTATCTGAAATCAGGTTATTCGACTCAAACCATTTGTCCAGGCGGAAAAGGATCATTTTTTCCAATAGCTTTCGAATACACGATAACATCGCGATGGGCCGATAGGAGTTATGGTCGGACGCGGGTTTACCAGGTTTTAGAATGGCAAGAACTCTCACCAGTCTCCGGTACAATGTTTAATTCCAGGAACTGAATAAACTAGTGGAACATGCGCCTCTTAGCGAAGTCTGGGAGGTTTTTCAGCAAGTTGAACTTGATCTTATCACCCCTGGAGCCGTATTGCCACACAAAAGGAGTGCGAGAGAGAGTTCAACAATTGAAAAGGGTTTGCTGATCTCATCTATCGCATTTGTGGTTTCACGAGGAAACATCCGTGCCGGCACAGAATCTGGACAAACTTTTCGCGCAAACTTGAGGATCAATTGGTCCGAATACTCCTCGTTCTCGTTGTTCGTAGTTCGGCTACGCAATCCTCGCGCCGTATTCCAAAGAGTATTCATCGACGTTTCACAAGATAGCCCGTCCACGAATTGTCGCCAGTAATCGCGTTTCTTGGCCTTGATGAAGCTCTTAAATTCGCGTTCGAGTGCCGTGTACCTTTCGAAGTGCTCAGGTGTTCCACGTCTTCGAAAAGCTTTAAACGCGTCGGACTTTTCACGGTAACCCTTAGTGCATTGCTAATCCCACCATGGAGAAGGAGGTTTCTTACGAAATGACGTTCCTGGAACTGGTCGAGTTTGAGCTTGAAGCGCGCTTTCCAAAATCAGGTTGGGGAGGAAGTTACATTCCTCCAGCAGTGGAAGCCCTTCTACCGTCGTTACGGCTTCATCTATTGCTGTCTTGAACCTTGTCCAATCAATGCTACGAGTTGATGGATTCTGGCGAATTGAACCCGGTGGCAACCGAAATTTTAGTAGGCAAAAGATCACTACCGTGGGGATCTTGAATCACATTCCATGTGCAGTCCTTCGACAATGAATTCGAGCAAAGTGTGAGGTCTAATCTACTGCCAATTGAGGATGGACCAGCCAAGCGTGTAACTTCTCCATTGTTGAGAACTGTCATATTGAAGTTGTCACAGAGGCCATATATAAAAGAAGAACGGTTTTCATCATACAGTTCTCCCCAGTCTGTACCGTGAGAGTTAAAATCTCCCATGATCAACCGTGGAGCAGGAAGGACCGAACAAATATCTGAAAATTGTTTTCGGTTAATGGAGGCTCTAGGAGGAATATACACAGAAGCATTGCAAAGGCTTTTATTTTTAATAACAGCCTGGCATGCGACAACTTCAATACCTGGAATTGGAGGAAAATTCACTCTATAGAAGGAGTAGCACTTTTTGATCCCCAAAAGTACTCCTCCTCCACGTGAATCCTTACGATCAAAACGAATAATGTTGAAATCGTGTAACGGAAGATTCATTTCGGAAGTGAGCCATGTTTCACATAGAGCAAATGCATCATAACCGGTATTGTGAGCTAAAAATTTAAATGATTCCAATTTAGGAATAAGACTTCGACAATTCCACTGCACAACAGTGATCAAATCCCCGACCTTTTTGGCAAATTATCCATCGAAGGAAATGATAGCTACAAGGAGGGGCCACTTCAATGTTAATTACTTCAAAAAAGTTTTCACAGTGGGAAGCATTGTTATTAAAATGCGTTTAAGAGGGTCAGAAATTACAAGGTACTTGAAGATACCTTCCACAATATCACCGAATGAGAAAAACCCAGATGAAGAAGGAGATTCTGTTCTTAAAATCGGAGCATCGGGGGTTTTGGATGTCTCCGTGAGAGATGGGAAATCCTGTGTGTAGTTGGAGGATTCGGATTATCCTTCTTCCCACCACTCTTTGAATTGGGCAAGTAAATGTGGGGCTTCTGTTCAGCTACTTTCCGTGCTCGGATGCGTCCTCGCTTCCGTGAAGCACCTTCTGGAAAACTGAAAGATGTTCCCTCCTCAACCAAGTCAGAATCAGACTCGTTATCTGACAGAGGAGCAAAAGGATTTGTATTGGTATCGGGTGGCGAGGTTTTCTTAAGCATTTCTGCAAAAGATTGCCTTGAACGTTGTTTTAGAGAACGTTACAATTTTTCCCCGCGTTGTTTGTACACCGGGCATGACGAGAGAGCATGGGGAGGAGTTCCCTTTCAGAAACCGCATTTTAGTGTGTTATCTGCACAGGGATCAGCCTCATGTCATGCCTCGCAAGTTAAGCAGCGTGTCTTATTGCCGCAATGGAAGGCCGTATGCCCCATCTGCTGGCAGCTTTGGCAGATCATGACCAGAGGTACAAACAACCGCACAGGTAGCCGAAGTTTTCCCAGTTCTATGAAGTGAGGAAGGGCAGAGCCAGAAAAGATCACCCGAAACGAGTCTGTGGGGGTAACTTTTGTTTACCCTTGCTGTGCGATACTTTAACCAACTTTTGCAATTCCAGTATCAGAACTGGGGGAAGCCGAGGGTTCTGAATCGGCCTACCGCCTGCCTCTCCAAAATTTCAGGGCACAGATTCGCCTCTGTGACCACTCCTACAATCTCCACATCACGAGCTGGAATATAAACTCTATATTCCAGTGTACAATGCTGAGAGGCAGCAATCTCATTAGCCTGCTTCAGGTTAGAGACGACAATACGGAATTTATTAAATTTTACTTTCGTGATCTCTGTCACGGCTGAGAATCGCTTCGTCAGATCACTAGTAATTTGGTATACAGAGTTGCTAAACCGCCTCATATTTGTTCCATTTATTCACCACAAAATGTGGAATAAATAGGAGCTTTCAAAAATTTGTAACAAATGAGGAGTGTATAGAAAAAAGAATAGTTATTAACGCTTACGTTATAAGATGTTCATTGCCTAGAGGTTAGGTATGACGAGAAAGGTCTATTAAAACGTGAGCCGACGATCAAATCACAAAAAAAAAAAGTAGCATGGCTTCCCTAGAACGGTTATATGACAAGGTTCATTGACAACAAAAATAACAAAGCCTTCGCATCTGACTTAGTTGGCGAAATTGTGTGAGTCAAAAACAAAGCTAGCAACATCAAAAGCAAGCTGTGGGGATCAAGTACTAATACACTCGTAGAGGCAAATGCAGGGCTGGTAGCGGATTTATGGATTAATAATGGACCAATCCAGGTTGAAAAAAGAAGAAGACACCGAGTGGTGATAAATCTGACAGCTCCCTTGTTAAAGTATAGGGCGAACATTTTAAAATGCTTCTAGAAAATTCAAATGAAATTTTAATTAAAAGCGGTTTGTTGTATGATGTAAGAAAAATCCAAAACTACTCAATAAAGACATTTTAAGCAAAATAAAAATAAATTTAAAATGATGCGCCTATTGTGCAGTTTTGGATTTTTCTTACATCATACAATAAACCGCTTTTAATTAAAATTTCATTTGAATTTTCTAGAAGCATTTTAAAATGTTCGTCCTATACTTTAACAAGGGAGCTGTGAGATTTAACACCACTCGGTGTCTTCTTCTTTTTTCAAGTAGGATTCCTCTATAGTAGATAAATTTTACTAAAAGAGTAAAAATAGTGACCAAATAGTGACTCAAGAGTGATATCCAAATTTCAGTCTTTTATACATTTGTTGTATAAGTATAGTAAAAATGAACTAAATTTACACCCCCGTTTGCAAAAATGGGTAATACTGCGGCGCAGTGTCACTTTGTGGATTCTTTTGTAAAGAAGCCTGTAATCAAGCGACTTATTTTTTCTCCCCGACCTCCTGCACTTGGTCCGCAGCTCGTTTTTGCGAAGCCTGTTCTTTACGCACGGTCGAAACGCCTTCTAGTATGGCAGGTGCTAGCATAACTTCTGACATATCTTGCTTCCCAATCCCATTTTTTTAGTCGTTGACATGTTATGCAGCTAAAGCTGTTTTCACTACCTTAGTCACCTGACCTAAGCTATTTTAGCACCTACAGACATTTTCTTAGTAAAAAACTGTAATAATACTGTACCCTGTATTGAAGGTTAGCACTTCGCATTTTAACAAGTTCCATTCGTCAAGAAGAAGATCATAGTTGAGCTGAATCGGAAGTAACTTGGCGATTTTCACAATATACTTGGAGCATTAACTGGATGCAACGGCTGGTGGGTTGAGCCATTGGCAATATTTTATAAACAAGTTCTGCAAATCAGATTTTTGACTACGTGCTTACCAGCAGCAACGCAATGCTTATTTGGATGCCTCTGGAAGTGAAGTATTCGCGGGCCATACATTGGGCTTACAAACTCGACCTACGATGGTTCGCACCAATCTCTTTTTTTTAATTAGTTCGTTTATTTGTTAGGCTCAGGCGTGGGTAACATTTTACGGAGCCTATATTCAATATTGTTATTTACAATGTATAATTTTTCAATTTTAGTAAAATGGGGTGCCAATTACTCGTGGCTAGCTCGAGGTTAATGGGTCACATTATCGTTTGGAAGGGGCTAGGCAGGTAACTTATTGAAGGTATTGTTTGATGCTCATGGTTGCAACATCTACCAAATCCACGGTCCCTGTAGTCCCTATTAGGAACTATGCCGCAGATGGGTGACACTGCTTGCTGGGCAGGTACAAGTAGCACGGAAACAAAAGGATAGTATAACTGGGACACAATGGCAGGGAATTTTCAGACTGGAGGAGAGGGGGTGATGACATTACACTCTTAGATCTGACAAACAAAGAAATTCGTAAATCGCTTGCATGTAGGGGAGATCACGCATTCCCAAAACATCTCTTACCTCGCGGGAGGGTTGTCTACCTCGGGCCACTAGGGTATCCAATAGTCGTGCTCTGGAGGCATCATTATCCGGGCAATGCCAAACTGCGTGATCGATGTCATCATAACCGGTTCCACACCTACATACATTGCTTTCGACGAGGTTAATTCTGTAGAGATGTGCGTCTAGCGAGTAGTGGTTGGACATAAGTCTTAACATCACATGAATGAAACTGCGACTTACATCCAGACCTTTGAACCACGATCTCGACAAAACATTTGGAAAAATAGAATGTAACCACCCCCCAAGAGAATTACTTGTCCGATCGTTTTGCCAACTTTGAAGAGAACTCTAACGTACTAATGGGAAAAATTCATCATGTGAAATTCTTCTTTCAAAAATCTCGCCTTCTTGTGTGCCCACCTTTGCTAGAGAGTCCGCCTTCTCATTGCCTGGAATTGAGCAATGTGAGGGGACCCATGCAAAGGTAAATTCTAAATGATCTTTCGACCAACGCACACATCTGCTCGCTTATTTTTGAAAGAGAGTAAGATGAGTTACTCACTGTTTTCATCGACCGGGGAGGGCCTCATTAGAACTGAGACTATCCGAGAAGATGAAATAATGGTCTATGGGCATGTCGGAAATTATCCCCAATGCGAAATTGATTGCTGCCAGCACAGCAACATATACAGAACAAGGTTCCTGAAGTTTCCGGAAGGCAGATGAGTATTCATTGTAAACACCGAAACCACTGGATCCATCAATGCGCGACCCATCAGTGAACATTCTTCTATTGCAATTGACATGTGGGTACTTTTCAATGAAAATATGGGGAATTAAAATAGGTCGAAGTTGATCTGGAACTCCTTGAATAGCCTGTTTCATGGAGAGACCAAAGTCAATGGGGGAACTGTGATAAGGGAAGCAAACACTAGGAGGATTATAGGATGGAAGACTAATATCGGATGACATATAGTTAATATAGATTCGTAAGAATCTTGACTGGGTACTCAATTCGAGCATTTCTTCGAAGTTTTCAATCACAAGGTTGTTACTGATTCCACACTTGATCAGTATTCTAGATGAGAGCTCCCAGAAGCGGTACTGTAAGGGTTTTACTCCTGCCAGAACCTCCAGGCTCATATTATGCGTTGAATGCATACAGCCAAGGGCAATACGTAGACAACGATATTGAATGCGTTCCAATTTGATGAGGTGGCTATTTCTTGCCGAGAGGAAACAAAAAGAGCCATATTCGAGAACTGAAAGAGTAGTTGTTTTATAGAGTTTAATAAGGTCTTCCGGGTGAGCACCCCACCATGTCCCGGAAATTGATCTTAGAAAATTGATCCTTTGTTGACATTTCTGTTTCAAATACGCAATGTGAGCACTCCAAGTGCATTTTGAATCAAACATGACTCCAAGGTTTTTCTAGGTCAAAGATTGGGTAATGTCTCTTCCCAACAGCTTGAGACGCAGTTGGGCAGGGAACCGCTGTCTAGTAAACACTACCAATTCGGTTTTATGCGGTGAAAACTCGATCCCCAAATTTCTAAAGGAGATCACAGCATCGCCTAGAAGTTGTCTTAGCGTGCATCTATTTTCCAAGCAGTTATCAATATCTTTAACATAAAAATTATAAAGCAAGGGACTTAAACTTGAGCCTTGGGGTAAGCCCATGTAGCTAATTCTGGAAGTTGTCAGTTGACCTAGATTAAAGGTCATTTGTTTTTCTGACAGTAAATTATACAAAAAGTTATTTAAAATTCCTGGTAAACCACTACTGTGCAGACTATCTGCCAGTATATCTATGGCAACTGAATCAAATGCGCCCTGAATATCCAGAAATACTGAAGCCAATTGCTCCTTGTGTGCAAAGGCCAGTTGTATATCAGATGAAAGCAACGCTAAACAATCGTTTGTTCCTTTGCTCTTTATGAAACCAAATTACGTATTTGATAGTGGGTTGTTTGATTCAACCCAACGGTCAAGTCTTGATAGGATCATTTTTTCTAACAATTTCCTTAAACATGATATCATAGAGATCGAACGGTAAGAATTGTAATCAGACGCTGATTTCCCAGGCTTTTGAATAGCTATTACTTTAACCTGTCGCCATGCGGGTGGAACTATATTTAATTCCATGAGAGTGTTATACAGGTTAAGTAATCGTCTTTTAGCGATATCGGGGAGATTTTTTAGAAGGTTGAATTTAATCATATCGCTTCCCGGAGCAGAGTTGTTCGATGAAAGCAGTGCCATTGAAAATTCAAACATTGTGAATGGTTCGTCCAGAGAACCGTTATTTCGGGTAGTATCCCGTAAATTCGGTTGTGTTGGGACAGAGTCTGGACAAACCTTTTTAGCGAAGTCGAATATCCCCTGCATGGAGTATTCTCCACCCTCATTGGAGGATGAGCGGTTTCGCATATAACGAGCCTTTCTCCAAAGCGTTGTCATCGAGGTTTCTCTAGATAGTCCCTCTACAAACGAACGCCAGTAATTGCGTTTCTTTGCTTTGAGTAAGTTTTAAAGCTTTTTTTCAAGCCTGAGGTACTTATCAAAAAGTTCATATGTTTCATGTCTACGATAATCTTTAAACGCATTAGATTTCTCAAGATACAACTTAGTGCATTCATCATCCCATCCAGGGGTGGCGGGTCTTCTTTTGAGGGATGCACTTGGAACACGTCGTTTCTGAGCTTCTAATGCACTTTTGTACATCAGGTCGGAAAGGAAATGATACTCTTCTAATGGTGGAAGAGGATCGGTAGAATCAATACCAAGGGTTACCGCCGATGCAAAATGTTGCCAATCAATATGCTTCGTGAGGTCATAAGGAACATGGATTGACTGGTCTGTTTTGTGAAAACTATTTGTGATTGAGATAATAATTGGTAAGTGATCACTACCATGGGGATCATTGATTACCTTCCACATACAATCTAATGATAGTAAATTAGAACACAAAGATATGTCAAGTCGACTCTCCCTGGCAGGAGGTTTTGCTATTCGTGTCGCTTCTCCAGTGTTCAAGATGGTCAAGTTGAAATCGTCGCATAAGTCATAGAAAATACCCGCTCTGTTGTCATCGTATTGTTCGCCCAAAGCAGTACCGTGGGAGTTCAGATCGCCCAGAATAAGAACTGGACGTAGTTTTTGGTAACCTCTTACGGTTACTGTTATTAGGTAGCGGCGGGTTGGTATAGCTACAGCTAGGAACGGATGCGTCAGCTATTACCGGTTAATTTAATTTTTTTAAATTGACCCCCGCTACCTCCAATTTTTTGCAAGCTTTTGAGAGTAGGTTTTATTTGTTTCCGGCGCACACCCGGAGAACTAGTAGGCTTTCTTTTACCGGAGGCGTGTACCTCCAGAAATCCACTCTCATCGGCTACGTCAGAATCCAGTTCATCGGAAGACAAAATCAAAAAAGGATTTTCATTTTGAGCGGCTGATACAGACGATGCAGACGCTCCGTTTTGCGACTTTAACATTTCTGCATACGTCTGCTTGGAACGTTCTTGTATCGAACGTCTCACGTTACCAGTGCGCTTCTTATACACGGGGCAGTTCTGCAAATCGAGGAGAGGCTCTATACCACAGTAAGCACACTTTGTTGCTTCCTGTTGGCAAGCATCCTCTAGATGCCTTTGGCCGCATTTGCCACAACGGGGCTTGTTGTCACAAAAAGTAGCCGTATGACCCAACTGTTTGCACTTGGTACAATTAAATACCCTTGGTACACAAAGGTGCACTGGGGAAAAAAAACTTTATCAATTTCAACAAATTTTGGGAGAATTGATCCGGCGAAGGTCACTTGTAGCGAGTCTGACGGTGAATACGTCTTTTTTCCATCTACCATTGATTCTGCATGCAATTGTTTGCATTCCAGAATCTCAATGGTAGACGAAGCAGAATCTGGAAGTCGCCCCTTACGTCTTCACACGTCAGGCTCGCTGCAGAAACCACACCGTCTATCTCCACATCTCGAGACGGGATGTAGACGTAGTACTCGACATTATAACCTTCGTCACTAGCAATTTCATTTGCAATTTTATATGTAGGTGCAATGACATGCAGTTTGTTTCGGTTGAGCTGATGAAATTCGGTCCCCGGATAACGACGCGTCAAATTTCTTTTTATGCCCAAAAAGTCTAGGGCTTTCACTTTCTGCCGAAAGTAGACAACCCAAGGAGAGGCAGAAGACGGCTAATAACAGCGCGCCCTAAAAACATCTTTGGGAGGCAAGTCGCCCCCCTTAGAATCATCCATTAAAAAACAAATTCAGGGACAAAAAAAAAACAAAAAACAAATAAAACAACATAAAAATCAGGTGATTTTCTTTTTTGAACCACCCTATGAAGAACGATATTTTTTTGAACCACCCTATGCAGAACGATTCACTATATGGGAAACAGATACACAAAAAACACTTACAGATGAGGCAACAATAGATCATTGCATGATGGCGTCATCAATGCAGTTTTGACAGTTCAGGGAGCTTGTTTACGTGGACTTAGAATATTTTCGGTAAGATCGGTTTGCAATTTTGTGTTCTAAATTTATTACGATTGAAGTAAAATTGCCGGAAAACAGTCACCAGTGCTTATTTTTACATCATTTCCTGAATCTAATCATACAGAATACGGAAAAATCCAATGAAAAATTTCGTCTGAGCGGTTCAAATTCCAACACCTTGTAAACAAGCTCCCTGAACTATCAAAAAAGTGAGGTTAATACATTCTGTGCAATGATCTATAAAAGAGACTATGACTGTGCTACTTGCCCTTACGCTGCGCCTTTGCCGGTGTGGCACTTTCTGCTGTTGTTCGCAAACAAAGCACCGCTTGCTGACCGGCTGTGGATGGAACGATGACCTTCCCTGCTGCTATGATGCTTATGGAGTTTCATGCACCAATCTTTTCAGATCAGTGTACATAAGATGTATGAGTATTTTTCCCTCTGAAAGAAACCTTCAAAAATAGCATTGAAATAGTATCAGTATGCTTATAACAGCTCTTACACTCTTAATATTTACTCTTTATCAAAGTTTTCTGGATCAAATTCTACTTAACAAGTTTTGCCACTTTGCCAAAACAAATTCTGCTGTTAAAGTCAAGCAAAGTAGGAATATACTTAAATAATTGATAAATTAGGAATTTTCAAAATCATAAACTAAGAATATTCGTCTCAGAAATTTCCTAGAAAAAATATAAAATTTTAATGCACGAGTTTCAATGAAACTTTGAAATCATTACGCTTTTGTAAACTAGTCAAATTGCAGTTTATCCCGATTTCACCTATGATCGAATTGAGTTTGCTTGACTGTTGGTATACAAATTATCAAATCTAGATTCAGAATTATTAAACGATTCACCGAAAATAAGTCCCTTAGGGTGCCAAAAAAAAAATCGACTTTTCGAATTTCAAAAACGGGTAGTGCTCAAAAGTTTCGTCTCCTCAAAAAAAGTCCCCATGCAAAATTTGAGCTCAATCGGACTTCGTTAAGTGTTGGACCAAAGCGGTCAAAGTTTGACTTTTTTGAAACACGAAAAATTTCCCAAGGGGGGGGGGGGGGGGGGGGGGGGGGGGGGGGGGTACGTGAAAATTCCGAAATCGATTTTTTGTTTTTGATGCCAAATGTCTTAGAAATGCGATGAAACGTCGAGATCTGGTGTTATCTCGAAAAAAAAATTTTTGAAAAAAATTGACTTTTTGGGACTTAGAAATTTTTTGAGGTGGAGGAGTGAAATGAATTTGATATGGAGGATTTGAATTCAATTGCTGAGATATCCATGGCAATAGTACTGAAACATGTCTTATATCATCGTTGGCAACTGCTAGCATATTATGTGATATTTCATTAGGGTGGTTCACTTGTTTTGCATTAGGGTGGTCCATTTTATAGAAAAATAAAAAAAAATAAGATAATAGTATCAAAACATCTCTTATATAATCGTAAGCCATTATCAATATTAAATATATGATATTTCATTAGGATGGTTCATTTATTTTCCATTAGGGTGGTCCTTTGAGTTGGAAATTAAAAGCAACAAAATATTTCCAGCAAATTTACCAGTCAATATTTTTTGTATAGTTTGAAACCATGATTCTTTTTTGGCATACTACACTTCGTTAAGATATTTTTATTATGTTTTTTTTAATAGTTAACAAAAATGTGCCGTTACCAAAATATGGACAAAAATAAGGAAAAAAAACGATTTTTGATGTACCCAAATTATTACAATAGCTTGATAGGCGACTACGAAGTGCAACAGAAGTTTTTTGTTTATCTTTTCTAAAGAGGTTCTTGGCCTTGGACTGCTTCATTTCCGAGAAACACAAGTAGGTACGTTATAGGGGATCAAAACAAAAGTACGTTACCTGCCGCTTGCTGTGGTATACGCGCTTCGGTAGTGACAACGTCTGCTTCGAATGCTTTTTGTTCTGAAGTGTTATCTACCCAAACAAAATATAAGCTACCCGTAGGCAACGAATACGTCCCAAGCGAGCAGTTTTGAAAGACTGAGTAGGTAATGAAATGGCCACACATTTGGTATATAAGGAATTGTTATTTTTAGTTTTACTCATTCAGTATTTTTATATTTGAACGAGGAACCGCGGTCTAGTCAACAGTTTTTTGTTTTTCAAAATGGAGGATATTCGGCTAGTTGGAAAATACCTACCTTTGTTCCCCGAATCTTCGAATTTGCCTACATACAACGAAGTTTTCCGGAAATTCATGTTTCATTTGCGAGCAGAGAAGCAAAAGACTAAACCAAGTGCACAATTAACAATACAAGCTTTGAAAGTATCATGGAATAAAAAGCATTTGAACCATTTGCTCGACGACAGGACAGTGCAACATAAAATCTTGCGGTACTACGAAACTTGGAAAATCTTGCAGAAGCGCAAGCTAAGAATGTCGGCGAGAGAAATTGAGAAGAGAAAGGATTTCTCTGATTCATTGCAGAACCTTTTCGATATCGGGAAGAGGTATAAACCGAAGAATAAAGTAGAAAGAAAAGCATATCGGTATTTGCAAGAACAACGAGAACTAACTCTTCCAACAACAAGTGAGTCTTTTCCAACGGCAACTATCTCGTGTAGTGATTTTGAGGAGGAAGAAACAGCAGAGGCGACAACAGAGACTAATCCACGAACAAGTGAGCAGGAAGAAGCAAGTCTACAGGAAAGAAAAAATTTAACTGCTAGTGATTTCGAGTCCTCATCTCAAACCCAGAGTGAGTCCGTTCCTTCTATCAGTACTATCGGCGAAGATTTTCAGATACCGGGTAAGTGTAAATTGAATTAATTTCAAATATGTTTTAAAATGTTTTTCGTGGTTAACAAACGATTGATTCTTAAATTTTCTTCTAGGTCCTTCCAAATCGTCTTCAACTTCTAAATCACCATTAAAAAATGTCATTACTGTCGATGTGGCTGCTGCTTTGGACCGCTGCAAAGTGAGTGATCGAAATGCGGTATTTCTAATATCATCTATAGCGAAATCATTGGGGCACGACGTTTCAACATTAGTGTTAAACAAAGAGTCCATTAGGAATTCAAGAAAAGAAATTCGTGTGCAAAAGCAGAACGAGCTGAGAGCAACATTTAAGCCACAGGTTAACTTAACAGTTCATTGGGATTCAAAACTGCTTCCTAGTATATTGTCGTCTAAAGCCACCCCCAAAACTGAACGATTGGCTATAGTTGTATCTGGTGAAGGCATCCGTAAGCTGTTAGCTGTTCCTCCCATCCAAAATTCAACAGGAATAGAACAAGCAGAAGCGGTGTACAATGCAGTTGTCGATTGGGATCTTGAAGACAGGTAATTTCTATTAGTTTCAATATTATTATTGATAATTTTTAAATTATACCGTTATTCCGTGTTTTAGGGTTATGTTTACATCATTTGATACCACTGCGTCAAACACTGGTCGAAAGAAAGGAGCGTGTCAACATCTTGACAAAATGTTTAAAAGACAGCTGATTGGACTTCCCTGTAGACATCACATACACGAGCTGTTAGTTGGCAAGGCATTCAAGGCACTACAAATTTGAAACTGCACAATCTCCAAATGTTGAGATTTTTAAGCGGTTTCAGACGGAATGGCACCGTTTAGAAAAGAGCTCATACCATTCTGGTGTTAATGATGTATTCGTTAAATCATCAATAACAGCCAACGAGAGGGTGGATCTCTTGAATTTTTTGAGCGACAATTAAAAGAACAACATCACCGCGAAGATTATCGCGAAGTTATTCAGCTTACGCTTATATTTTTGGGTGGAAAAATTAAAGAACATTTTAAAATTAGAGCTCCTGGTGCTTTCCATAATGCAAGATGGATGGCAAAAATTATTTATTCACTAAAAATGTTCCTTTACCGACACACTTTTGCGTTACCTAAGGCAACTCAGCAACAGTTAGCACGATTTAATGTATTCATTGTAAAAGTATATTTGAAAAACTGGTTTCTGTCTACGTGTGCTGCAATGTCTGCAAACAATGACCTTAATTTGATAAAATCGCTTAAAATCTACGAAGCTGTTGACGAAGAAGTTGCCAAAGCAGTATATAAAGGGTTCTTGAAACATCTGCAGTATTTGGATAGCAATCTCATCGGATTGTGTTTATTTGATGAAACGTTGGATATCGCAGATAAAAAAAAATATATTGAAGCCTTACATACATCAGGTAATTATTTTGTTCAATTCGATGTACGCAGAACATTATATTTCTAACAATATTTTTATTTTCAGCTAACAAAACAAATGTGTGTGCTAAATCCATAGTCGAATCAAACGACGTTTCAACACTACAGCTGCACTCATTTGTTCAAGGCAGTCAGCATACTAAAAACTTGTTATGTGCTCTAGAGATTCCGGAATCATTGTTGGAAACTGATATTACGCAGTGGAATAGCAAACAAGAATATGAAAATGCCATTAAACGAATTAAAAGCTTGGAAGTAGTAAATGACAATGATACAGAACGAGGTAGTGCATTAATCAAAACATATAATTCGAAATTGTCAACGGATGAAGATCAGAAGCAGTTTTTATTTTGCACTTAGTTGAAGAACATCGAACAATGTATAAAAGTTCAAAAAAATCAGATGTAATTTAAGAAAATATATGCGATGCAATGTACCAAAAACCTAGCAACATGAATTTTGGAAATATCACAATACCGTTCCCTCCCTTTCGTTACGTGTCTTTTGTCACAACCATTGAAAAGGTTAGTTATATCTGCAAATACCGTATTAATGAGATAGTTCCCCATCTTAGGGGTCCAACAAACAATTTTAGCTGACTAAACTCTTCTTTCTCATATAAACGGCTGAATAAACGTTTACTCGGTCAAAATTGTTAATTAGGTTACAGTCGAAGACTTCCCACTCTACAATATTCGGTAAATGTAGGATAGATAACTCTGAAATTTTTAATCTTAGCTTGCAACGACGGTGCAAAACAGAAATAAGAAACTCACTGATGCACAATGCTTAATCTCTAAGATTAGTATTAGACGAGGGCACCGATCTGTTTCACCTTAAAGAAGCGTCGCATTCCGAATGTAAGTCTCGCAAAAGTTTCCAAAAGGACCACAAAGAGCGCGTCTCTAGTAAATAATTCTCTTTGGTAGTCCGTACGCTAATCTTACAGTCTGTGGATAGAAATCGGTTGAAATTATTATATTGATGCACTAATTAATGAAAAAGAACGAAAGAAGCGAATTTCTCATTGTAAGATAGGTAATATTGAAAAGTTTTGTGAGAAATCATTAAAACTTTCTGACGTCTATCATCTTTCTCTTTCAAGCACGTAGAAAGAATAGGATTGTTTTTCATGTACGTTTTTTTTGTTTTTTTTTCGTATGTAAACAATCTATTCTTTCTACCTCTTGGAAGAGAAAGATGATAGACGTGAACAAGCATAATGGTTTTAACCTATACGAAAAATATTGACTGGTTAAAGCGCTATTCGCATTACAACGGGCCCGACGCGGGGCGAGACCCGCCAGGGTAATATTTTTAAATGATTGCTTGGATTTTGTATGTGACTGTTCTCACTACGCTGATGTGCCGTGCTGGGCGTGCCGTGCCAGCATAGTGAGTATACTCCCTTTCCTTAAACCCAAGCAATCATTTCAAAATATTACCCGGGCGGGCCTCGCCCCACGCCGGGCCCATTTAATGCGAATAGTGTTTAAATTTGCTGGAAATATTTTTTATTGTTCTTAACGACCCTAATGGAAAATAACTGAGCCTCCCCCTAGTGAAATATCATATATTTAATATTGATAATGGCTTACGATTATATAAGCGATGTTTTGATACTATTATCTTATTTTTTTATTTTTCTATAAAATGGACCACTATCCTAATGCAAAACAAGTGAACCACCCTAATGAAATATCACATATAATATGCTAGCAGTTACCAATGATGATATAAGACATGTTTCGAGTACTATTGCCATGGATATCTCAGCAATTGAATTCAAATCCTCCATATCAGATTCATTTCCACTCCTCCACCTCCAAAAAATTTCTAAATTCCCAAAAAGTCAATTTTTTCAAAAAAATTTATTTTTCGAGATAACACCAGATCTCGACGTTTCATGCATTTCTAAGACATTTGGCATCAAAAACAAAAAATCGATTTCGGGATTTTCACGTACACACAGCTTTTTTTTTTTTTCCCCCCCCCCCCTTAGGAAATTTTTCGTGTTTCAAAAATGTCAAACTTTGACCGCTTTGGTCCAACACTTAACGAAGTCCAATTGAGCTCAAATTTTGCATGGGGACTTTTTTTGAGGAGACGAAACTTTTGAGTACTACCCGTTTTTGAAATTCGATAGTCAATTTTTTTCCATACATGCCATTGGCACCCTAATACAGTTTTAACGTGTGAAATACATAGTCTTTTAAATTCTGAAAGTGTTGGTGCACGTTTAATGTGTCTTGGCATCGAATTGAAAACATTTATTCCTTTAAAATATAATGAGTTTTGTGAAGCACATGTCAAGAAATTCGGTGTTCTTATTTCATCCGCGTTTCTAGTATTATATCTATGAAAATCACTTCCTCTTTCAATTCGATCACACAAATATCAAGGAAGCAAACCATTAACTACTTTAAAAATGAACACCATAGTTAAAAACACAATTTTTTGCTTCACTGATAGCCATTGTAAAGCGTCTAACTTAAAAGTCGAGGAAGTGAATCTGTTACATCTTAAAATCAAGCGCATTATTTTATTCTGCAAACGCTGTAACCTCAATATTTGTGTTTGGTTGGCCAAGAATAAAATGGAAGGGCAAAACTCTAAATGAGGGGAGATGATTGATTTGTATAGCTGTATTTTACTGCAAGTAGTTAAATCGTTTTTTAATCGGCATAGAATTCCATACTTTTTGGCAATTTTCTTGATGACATTGTCAATGTGAGCGTTGAACTTTAGCTTGTCATCAATAATCACACCAAGATATTTAATCTTCCGAACGCGATCAATTGTCTCACCATCAATCGTAACTGAGACATTCTCATTTACTCGATTCTGTGAAATTACCATAAATTTAGTTTTACTTATATTCAATTTCAATTGCTTACATTTCAACCATCTACTTAGAAAACGGAAATCTTCGTTCTAATGGGTAACGGCTTCATTTAAATCTTTAGCTGCAATGAATAACACAGTGTCATCTGCAAACAGATTAATGTCACAAAATCGTAAAACACGTCGCATGTCATTAATATACATAATAAACAAAAGGGGCCCCAATACACTTCCCTGGGGCACACCAAGGTTATTCCCCACGGGACTGGAAACAGAATCATTAAAAACAGTCCTTTGAGTTCTGTCAGACAAATAGCTTTCAAACCATCTGTATGCAGTACTCGAAATTCCAAAGCGCTTTAATGCTTTCAACAACAAGGGACTAGACATTGTTTCAAAAGCGCGTTTCAGATCCAAAAAAACAGCAAAAATTGTTTGTTTACTCTCTAAGTTATCTTTCCATTTTGCTAATACTAAATTTAACGCGGTTTCACAAGAATGGCCTTCCCGGTAGCCAGATTGTTGCGAAATCAACAAAGAATTACTATTCAAATATTCTAACAACTGGCCTTTCACAACAAGCTCTAAAATTTTCTCTAATGTGTGCAACATGTTGATAGGACGAAACTCTTCGGCTTTAATCGTCCCAGCAACCTTTTGAATCGGAACAACCAACGATTCTTTCCACACTTCAGGCACGTGCCCAGTTTGCAATGATTCATTAATAAGGTCCAGTAAAGTGTGACCAATGACATGAAAGCAATCTTGAATAACTCTAGCATTAACATTGTCTATTCCAGCCGATTTTCCTAATGAAAAGCAAATATTTCTAAGTTCATCTAGTGTGATGGGGTGAAAACCTTCAAATCTGCAATTACTATTAACTGGCTGCTTTATTTCATCAGGTTCATCAACCAATGACGATGACGAGAAAAAAACTAAGTAATTATCAGTCGTTGTGTACCAAATACAAACCCAAAAAGGAGAGAGTTTCCTCTCCCTTGTTCGCATCAAAAACAGAGTGTGTACAAACTACCTCTAGAAACTATCACAAGCGATCAGTGGTACATGAGCGAGATCCAACGAGTTATTATTGCCAGTTGAGGTGGCAGATGTATCTTTGCCTCAACCTACCCCGTAGTGGGATGTTTGGCCAAAGTAACGTCCTTGGTTCGAGTACTACTTTACCCATGCCCTTTCGCTCAATTTTCAATACTTCTATTCTATTTCCAACCTACCGTACACTGACGGAACTTTCAACACTTTCTCTTCATATCTTCCATTCTAGCAAACATGACTGTCTACTCTTAGTGCCTCATGGCGATGAGCGAAACATCTCCTTCTACATCAAACTTGTGCTGGGCGGTGAAGAACAGTAGCCTCGGAAGCTGCCGGAAGTCTGCCTTGACGTAAGTCTCATCATCCATGATGAGACAATGAGGCTTCGTCAGCATCTGGGTGTTCAGTTTCCGGGTCCGTGACTTTCCCACCGTATTTTGCCGTTCGTCACGATTTGAGCCTTCTGCACTTTGTACGTATGCAGTCCCTTCCGGCCTTGGCTCTCTGAATGATAGACTTGTACAGATTCAACTTTTTGGCCACATCACTGAACGCAGCATTGGGATTCCTCTTAAACGCTTTCACGACACACTTGTGATCCTGATCACTAATAGAACATCCATTCTGACCGCATTTCTCCTTCCATTCTGTGCTCAGAGTTTCGAAGTAACGTTTAATCACACGACTCACCGTTGACTGCACGATTCCGAGTTGTTTTCCGATTTTCCAGGTGCTTGCGCAAAATCAATTCGCGACCTTGATTTTCGGGTGACGCCATTTTCCCAGTTTTCGAAAAGTTGACAGCGATAAAAATGCAACAAAAAAACAACAATAAAAGCAACACTCTAAACTACTTCTACCCAAGTTTTCAAGAGAAAATACCCAATGAGTATTTTTCTACAGCGTTTTTTCCGTGATGCAACTTGATTCGAGACACCCTTTAATCATGCATTTCATAAAAATAAGTCATACTTCCTGAAGATCTTGACCGCTGTTGAACTCATGGATCAGAAACTATTTCTTTGTGCTGTGTATATTCCTCCGGATCGGACGCGTGATACTGAACTAATCGAAAACCTTTGCCGCTCTGTTTTTCTCAACTCTAACCGATGAGCTTTATGGTACAGAGTAAGCACCTGGCGCACGGTATCGAACTGCCTTCGTACATGGGTCGACGGGTTACCATACTAGTACCACAGGCTCAAGCTCACCGCCGGGTGGGCAGTGGTACAGAGTCCTCAGAAAACGTACACAGGGTAACGCCACACATAAACCTACCGCACATGACAGACGATGGTGATGTAAGCCACGATGGAAGCCCACCAAACACACGTTCGATCTGGAGTTCGGTTTAACAATATCAAGATGACATTACATACTAATGATCCATCCGAAGGTTCACCTGTGGAAACATTGCTACGACTTTTACTTCCTTTTATTCATCAAGATGGGTCAACTTCAATGAGTCAAATGTCAACTATTTAGCAAATGTTCACCTTGCAAGACCTTACTAAATGATCCATCGGTAGTAGCGACGGGCAGCGTGTACAAAGGACAAGGACGTAACAAACGGCTTCTAATGACCAACACTCACTAGGAATCGCAGGTTCATATGAACCGTTTTAATCCATAATCCCTACTGAGTGTGCATTTAAACGATTTCTCGGACTTCTCGTACGTGCTTCTGCTCACATTGCAGTGCGCGTGCAGCCCACAACTAGGGTATCAAGGACCCGTGATCGCTCAATCTCATTTCGCTCCATACAAACAGTTCTACTAACAGTATCTATCCAATACGGGTGATTGACATTATATCATGCAACCTAAGCTGGTCGATAAATGCGTTCTAACTAATCGATCGAGTTCCGTTTGTTATCATAATTAACCTGACAACCCAACAAACATCGGTGTCGGATAACCGCTTGTTCAAACAAATTTGGAGAAGTTGTTCAGCTTTTTCTTCTAGAAAGCTGAATAACTTCACCAAATTTGTTTGAACAAGCGGTTATTTGACACTGATGTTTGTTGGGAAGTCACTCCACGAATTAAGAATGGCCATGCATTACTAGCCATAAATTTGAGAAAGAACAGTTAATCTGTTTTACCCCAATTAGTTCTGACCTAGTAAGTTTTCCCGTGTTGAGTCAAATTAAGCCACAGGCTTCACTTCTGGTGGCGCCCTTCCGTCAATTCCTTTATGTTTCAACTTTGCAACCATACTTCATTCGGAACCTATTTTTGGTTTCCCTGAAGCTACTGCGAGCACCATAATGAAGAATCCATGGCAAATGCTTTTGTTTTAGTTAGTCTTACGGAGGTCTATGAGTTCCACCTCACACGACGTAATACTAATATCCCCAACTACTTCTGTGAATCATAACCTAGCCTGCTTAAAGCACTCTAATTTGCTCTAGGTAATATCAGCAGGGCTTGTGGAGAACACACTGCATTTGGTTCCGCGAGGTTCCTGCATTTTGCATGTACTATCTCTAGGTTCAGGGTTATCCAAGTAACTAGGTAAATCTGTTTGTACTGGTGCGAGTGCGTCCACAAGCAATACAATCAATACAATGGCAAAAGACTTCTAGTTGTTCGCTCTTTGGGTACACAGAAAAAAATAATGAATTTTAACAAGCGTGTAAAATTTCCCCTCGTTTAATTCCAAGCCAAAGGAGGCGTAAACAACGAAATTGTTTGCAATCTTTCAGGCCCCATACAACAATGTGTGCAATCTATCAATACAACAGGCTAGATTCAGGCGTTATCTGGCTAATGTTTACATGAAATATCCCATTATTTTCTGCCAAATCGAGCATTCCCTTTATGTGCATTAGATAACGCAGAAAATTCAATGTTTCTTTTTATCTGTGTATGTATAGAAGATCATAATCTGTGCTACGATCGTGGTAACCGTATGACATTCATGCTAGTCGTGAACCTCGTCGCACCCATTGGTCGTTTTTCGGTCGGTGTGGATGGCTTCAATGTGCCCGACCACGCTTGCTGCAAAACTGGGTTGATGGTGATGGTGGTCCGGCTACCCGACTGTCTTACTATTCGCTATACGATTTTTTTTTTTCAAAACCATTTGTACATAAAATGTAAAAAGTAAAGTGATGTGGAGTACAATGTATGGCTCTGAGTGGCCTTCCAAAAGTTCCGGAAAATCCGTAAACTTTGATAATTCAGCAATTCCATACCAAAAAGATGAAGTGGATCTTAGAATTTCACAATTTTGGTAGGTATGTTCCATTTCGGAACTCTGACTCGATTTTTTCATTTTATCATTAGGGTGACCCCTTTTGAGCTAATTTTAGAACAAATATATTTTTCAAAGAAACTTCTTAAACACTGGACCGATTTGAATTGTTTGATGAAAGAAAATAAAAAATGAGTTATAGTTTTAAGAGAAAAGCTCAAAAACCGACTAACTAGCATAAAGTTTACAATATCACTTCCTGACTGTACATTCCGACAGAAAATCACCTAATCCAGTTAGGCTGCATTGTGGGGAAGGGATGAATTATTCCATATTACACACATTAATGCAATACAATGTGATCACACATACTAATGCAGTACGGAGTGGACGTTCGATCCCCGCTTCAGCCTAATTTTTTTATTTCGGCAAAACAAAAAGCTTGTCATTGGACTATGAGGTGAGTCAATTTCAATCCATATCGCTATTTTACCGAAAGGTTGGTATATAATCCAGAAAATATAAAACATATCAATGACAATGCGGCATACATTAAAACTATATTTTAATATAGAGTGCATATGATAAAACTAATCTAAAATGTTTGCATAACATTAAAATAAAGTATGACAACATATCTTACATCAGAAAAAAAAAGTTTTTCATATACATCGAACTGCTTTTCATTTCGCAGGCAATTCGTAATTGAAAATTGATTTATTTGTTAATCTAACTCTGCTGTGTAATGTTTTTGAGTGCAATTTTGAGAATTTGGAGGACTGGAACTCAAATATGAGTGAGCGTTTATGCTGTTTAACTTATTTTTGACGCATATTCTGGTAAATTTGGCAGTATTTTCGCACTAGTAAAAAATAAAAAATGTGCGATAAAATTAAATTTTCCAGAGTACTGTCCTGATCTTTGATTCATGGTTTGGATCTTTACACGTTTGAATCGAACGTTACAGAACTTGAAACAAAGATTGAATATAAGTTGAATTAAGTTAAGTCGATTCGTCGGTGGTTAAACCGTTCAGACCATTCCCCAATCTACTATCTTTAAAAAAGTTGGAAATGATAAAAGTATCATGAAATGTTTAAAATAACCTATTCAATAATTGTAATACTCGTTTCATGAGTTTGGGAACCATTCATTATAAATCTTCTTACATTCAAGATTTTTTTTTATTATTTCTTGATTATCGAGATTTTTACCCTGGCCGTTCATATCCGTCGTAGTTACTTAAACAACTTTTTGGGTATTTTTATGACTTGTACGGGGGTGAAATTTAAACTCTTTACTTATGGCGTGAAAGGTATGGATGTTAACCACTACGCCGTGGTCGCACCCCTTTCATGAATATCTATGGGATATGGTTAGATTCAAAAACTCGAGATGTTGCGAATAATGAACAATCATCCTGCAGTATTTCAAATCTATCTAGAAATTTAGTTTTCAAGGTTAGAATCACTGAACAGTTGAAGATGCGCAGAGTAAAAAAAGTCTTAAAAAATGGTCCAAGAATCATGCAGGAGCATTCCACGACTCTTGGAGGCAATCTTGATAAATTGCATTTCATGCAAGAATATGTATAAGACCTGCTCAGAATGGCGGGACCGTCAGAATAATAATATATTATTAGTTTTTAGTCTAACGCAGTGTTGTGGTTAGCACCCATAAGTCATGAGTAGAAGTCCAATCTCCGAAAAAATCAAGCATAATTAATAAAATCTGACCATGAAGGGTTGTGAACCAGCCTGAGGCTATTGATATATAGAGAAATGGTGTTGGGCTATTAGGCCGAGCTATTCGAGACATGAAACCAATGATCTTTTATGGGAGATTTTTGTTTTGCTTTCAATCATAAGCAGTTTTACTATATGTATGTCTTGTCGTAGATAAAACCTAGTATTTCTTGAATTTTTAAGGACATGGAAGCAATGAACTTTCATTCCGTAGTCTTTCGAAGGTCCGCATAAAGATCAACTGACCCTGCTACAACAAACCATAAGATAAGCTATTCTCTCGGGGCAACCTGCTGGATAGTCCTGCAGACATAGGTAATCATTGCAGTGATGGTGGATTCTTATCACATCACATCATCACAGCACATGGAAGTAATGAACTTTCATTTGATGTTTTTTCTTCTTTCAATCGTCACCTGGTTGGGAGTAACATCAACCGGCCCTCACAGTTAATATTTTTTTGTAATTTTCAATTGAATTTCATGCACATAATTGGAGCATTTAAAAAGATTTAAAACTACAGTCGAAAATAAAATTATAGGAATTGAAAAGTACGTGTGATTTTAATTTTACACGACTTGAAGGCATGTAGACATGTAATTTTCAACTGGATTGAATTTTTGGAATCAGCTTTATAAATTAAATTAAATTGCCAATTTGTTGTACCAAAATGTGTCCTGTACGTTTCATTAGAAGCATTTTGTTGTTTGAGAATCATCGAATAAAATAAAAACATTTAATATATTAACTTGGTCTCAACGATTTCTTTTTGATAAATTCCTTCTCGGGGAGCTGCTTGATGTTTCTCAATCATCATTAATATTGATCTTTCCACCAAAGGCAGATTCTATACTTTTGGCAAAGGTTATAATTTCTACCTGAATGTATCAACCAGATTTATTTTCTAAACGGATGAAAATGTAGCACGAGAATTTGGCTAACTTTTATTTGCTGATGCAGAGTGACAGCCATCTTAGAAAACAACAAAAGAAACGGGCGCTATTAATTTTAGTGTTCAAACATGAGAATATCTACATGTTCATGCAATTTTAAATTTCGTGTTTGTTGAAAAAATATAATTTATTAATTTATTTCTACATCGCGATTTAAACATACACTGTAGCACATATTTAACATAAGATGAATGCGTTTTTGAATCGTTTTCACTGCTCGTCCCTTGTGCACTAATGAAAATTGAAAGTTCACCCCCTTTTTCGGAAGTCCATTGATGTATTTTCCAAATGGTGCCTGTCACAATCACTTGTAATTTTTCAAAAATTTTCGCTGTGCTCGCTACATCACTGCCGAGCTGCATGGATATTATCTTTAACGATCATTCCACCGGATCGAGACGCTTTTTCTCAACCACTACGACCGATAGCGATTTTGATGGTGAGAGATCAGTCGTTATCAATGGTGTCACAGAAGGGGCTGTCTGGCTGGTTGACGACCGATCAAGCTTGGCCTGGAGTCTTTCCCTCACGATACTCTGCCGGCTCTCGAGAGGGATGGACCTGGAGACAGAGTTACAATGGAAACGAATCTTCTGTGTTGTATTAGTAGAGTAACGGGATGTAATGTTAGCCTTGCTCCTTCCTTCGAACTATGGTGTAACAACAGTTGCCTTTTACTCAGCGATAATCATCACAATTATGTCCATATTTTATGTTTCTCAAGTGGCTTATATAAACAGAAACCAAAGAAACAAAATCTGTGCCATGGAAAATCATAATGTTTGGTCGGCAAACACGAACTTGCACCTTCCCAAGAATATCTCCACGTCCATTTGCTGTGTAAAACTTTTGACCTGGAAGCTGCTTAAAAATCGAATTGAGCGCATGTTTTGTCATCGATCAAAGTGCAGGCCTTGCACGCTTTTTACGGTCTTTTTTGTACGGTTTTTTTTTTGCCTTGTACGCTTTTTGGCCTCAAAATTTCTGCTTCATGTGCCGGTTCGGATGTTTACTGGCTTTGTACGACTTGTATCCTTCCCCACGGGAGACATGGTTCTTCCGCACCGTTTGAAAGCTGGCGTTGTACCTTTTGGCCACATCTGGGATCGAAAGACGCACTCGCCACCACCTTCCTGCTCAGCTGATGATCACTGGTTTCAGTTTTTTCGTAGGTCCGCTGATTCCTTTCCACAATCAGTGTTTTTTTGTAGGTTTTGAGCACTCGAAAAACTGTTGTTTTCGGCATCTTCAACACTTTAGCCAGTACATGCAACCGGATTCCTCCTGATTTTCCAAGGTGTTTGTCTTATTTCGAGCACCATCTGACGTTATTTCTGAACACGATCGACTACTTTTGACCAAACTTGCACCAGTTGTTCTCTATAGAAGTGTAAACACTGTTCAAGATTTTCTATTCCCAATGACGAGAGGTGTACAAGTGGCGCATGAGGGGCGTAGTTGTTTGTTTTTAGTCAGCCTTTCAAACCTAATTAGGTGCTTATAGACCGACATTACATCAATATCCCCGGAAAATTTCAGAATTTTTAAAATGAGTTGTGTAACTTTTCGAGACAAATATTACCAAACGTCTAATTGAACTTAGCTTTTCAAGTATATAACTAATTGTATATCCCATTTAGCTCAAAAACAATATGAGTTATAATTAAAATAGCAATCGATCGCTGCATAAACATTCGACTCTTAAAAAATGGGACACTTTGTTTGGGGTGTAACTTTTTATCGTGTGGGTAAAAATTAATTAAATTTTGTGCAGTACTAGTTATGAGTGTAATGTTTATGTATGCAAAATTATCGCGATCTGTCAAGTAGTTTTCAAGATGCATTCGAAACAAGAAGAGCTACGCCAGCAAATCTTGGGCGCGGTGATCGATAATCCTGGTCAGTCACCATCGAGCGGCGCGCTGAAAGCGACCGAAAACGGAGTACCCATAGAAGGCGCGGAAGATAAGGCAATACTTTAAGAATAACCCGAACCTTTCCACCCGAAACGTGGCCAAAAAGGTCAATTCGTCGAAGTGGTTCGTCCAGCAGACCATGAAACGGGCTGGGCTACGTGTTTTTAAGGTCAGGAAGGCGTCAAACTGCAC